>CM039679.1:185328283-185604322 GCA_022537955.1 Schmidtea mediterranea | reverse complement strand
AGCACGCAATACCAGATCAAAAAGCTAGAACAATAGCGAGAATTCCTAGTAGAGAAATTATTTGTAGATATGGGAACACCCCCCAAACAGATTCCTAACTGACCAAGAAACCAACTTTATTATGAGGGCGGAAATAATAGAAGGACTAGTAAACGAAATTTACTTCAGGAATTGCGGAAGGGTCGAGGAACATCACCGACCTCCCGCAACAAATGGTTCAAAACCGACGAGTTTAACGGCATATTATAGAATATGTTCAAATTATGTTAAGCAGACACCAAAAGATGGGATAAGATATATAATCTGATCCTTAGGCTATAGAATGTTCAATACATTCACAACAAAATGAGTCCATTCAAATTGATGTACGCAGAGAATTTGTAACATGCCGATTAGACTTAGATAATCAACCACCAATATCACCAGTATATGGAAATTATGATATGTAAACAGGATTCAAAAGATGCGAATGAGGAAATCTGGAAACCGGCAGGTATTGAATATTTAGATTTAATCAAGAGAGCTACAAAGAGTACATGACAAAAGGAGAGACGTATCCACGTGAGCATTAGGTTTTCAAGTGGAGACTGGTAATATGCAGACGCGCAGAAATTTATCCAGGAGATAGCCAGAAAATTAACAAAGATGTGGAAGGACCCGTCGTATGAGAAATTGTACGTAAACGAGAAATAATGCGCGAGCGAGTCAAATTGGTCAAATAACCCACTCACTAGAACCTATCTACGTAAACTTAGAGCAGATGTAAAGCGATACCGAAGAACAAAACAAGAGAACCAGAGAATCCCGACGGTCATGCAGAACCAGATCACAAAAACTCAACAACTGAGTATAAACGGACTAACGGGATTAGCCGGGAAAATTAGAAAGCAAACATCAGAACAATAACGTAAGAACCCTAACCGATGATCTAAATAACTCTAAACGCAACTCAAGTAATGTAGACAAGATGGATATAATAGTTAAAAGCTTTCAGAGAGTAATGCCAGATGGGTCGAAAGGAAAAGGATGGATGAGAATAGCAAACAAAGCGGGAAAAATCGCATGCGATATGCTAAAGAGCTATAAGTCCACCAGAAATGATCGTGATCAAAGAAAGTATACCCATGATATTCACTATGGGCAGATGTAGAGGGAACGTACCTTTACATATTGCAGTACAACACAGAAACACTCACAAGGGACAATAGACATATTCAACTTATGCAGAAAATGCGGACACGCCTCAAACATACCCAACGAAGAGGACAAACACCATTAATGTTCGAGTTGCAGCAGATGCCTCTACAACAGTTCTGAGAGAAATCAATAAAAACAGGATCATTCGTTCAAAGAAAAAGCACAATGAAGAAAATAATGTACTACACTATGCAATGAAATATCCAGGGCAGGCAATTGCAATAAAATTAAACTAGTAATGCGACAACCAGAGCAAAGAAAATGGATGGGTAAAACATCCAAAACATCTATGGGAAGCTATCGCATCGCCAAACAAGACGAGCAACAGCTAATCTGATGAAATTGGACCTACGAAGGATCATCACTTAAAAGTATTTCGATCTGAACTTATTATGGTAAAAACAGAAACGTCGTATTTATAAGAAAAAATTATACGCTCACTATCCATTCCAAAAACAATTAAAAGCAATGTGAGTGGGAAGGACACTGAAATCACCAATCATCCGAAAGGAAACAGTACGATCGAGATAGAAGGAAAACAACTATTAATGATAATTACACAGATGGCATAAAAGCAAATAAGATTCCAAGCGAGCAAACAAGAAATAAAAGAGAGACGATAGTTAAAAGCCAAGAATAATAAAAGTTATTGACGAGGAAATTATTGAAAATAATAAATGTCGAGGACGACATTTCAAAAGGGAAACCCGGATGAAAATGAAAATGGAGGAAGGAGGAAGTGACAACAGCAAAAGCCAAAACGGATTCGAAATGCTAGAGACGAAAATAAATCCAGCACAACAAGAAGAAGAAGGAAATCATCTAACGAGGAACGTTCACGGAAACGTAACAACAGCAATTAACGAGGGAAAACGAAACAAGAGGGATGATTACTACAACAAAGGAAAAATCAAACCGACCCCCCGACCCTGCTACAAAAAATAATGATATTAATCACGTCCATCAAGTTGACGGAGAAGAAGCTGAAAAAATCACCAAGGAAATAAAAAATCGTTCAGGGATACGAACAATAAATGAGAGAAAAGGAAGCGCAAGCAAAGGAATATGCTTACAACTGACGATGAATACAAGCATAGTTGTCAATTTGATTCAATAGGAAAACCAGGAAAGATAGAAATACGTCCGAAAAACTCATCATCATGTCAAAACCAGCCAAAAGATGTATTTAGAGATGCTACAGGAGGATAGAAATGTAAAAAAATCCAAAAAGGTAAAGCCAGGAATAGGCAAATACGAATAATAAACAGAGGAATAGAAAACCAATCGAACAAGTATTTATACCAAAAACCAAAATTATCGATTGTGGAAAATTGAAATATGAAAACAGGAAAAAATGTGAATGGACAGCTAGAAGAAATGCGAAATACATAATAATGTGCAACAATGATATAATAATAACATGCACAATTAGCAAACTCTGGGTAGAAAAATTTCACAACACCAAAAGAAAGAACCTTATCAACGACGAGCACGAGAAAAATTAAGAAAATAATAATAAAAGTAGGAATTCAGATCCAAAGAGTGGAAAGAAATAGTCGAAAAATATGGGCAAGGAACCCATCACAAAAAAGTTCTGTGTATTCGAAAAACTAAAAAGAAACGGAACGATTTAAAAATGAGAGAATCAAATGCAATCAAACGATGATATCAAGAACCAAAAATACCGTATTCCAAACTAAAGAAAGCGTGGAAAGTACATAGTTACACGTTCAGAAAGGAAGAGATGTATACTGGAAATCAATAACCAGAAAGCTATTAGAATCAATTACGACAAAACGTCCGGAAAAAGAAACAAGAGGAAAAAACCGTATCAACGACAGATCAGAGAAAGTAAAGGCGAGTAATAATAACATAGAGTTAAATGCAGGGCAAACGAATGAGGGAAAATAGTAAATTTGAGAACCAGGTGAAAAAAAACCTATCACAAAAAATCTGCGTATACGAACTAAAAGAAAAACGAAACAGTAAACAAAAGAATACAAATGTGAAACAAGCAAAACGATAATTGAATCGAAAAGTATCGCTACGGCGACGAAAAAGGAAACTTGGAAAATATGTTAATAAAACAATTCAAAAAGGAACTCATGAACAGGAGAACGATAACAGGAAAACCACTCAAATCAAATGCGACGATCAATCCACAACAAGACAACTGAGAAAAAACAGGAAACGAAACCTGGAAAAAAAGAATGATCAAATTGGGACGACAGCCACCTTTCAATTCACGACATTACAACCCCAGAAGCACTTAAGAATGTACAACCAAAAGAAAGGAGTAAATGGAGAACAACCAGTGCAAGGGAAAATACAACCATGCAGCCCTAATGAAAAAGAAACATGATAAAAATGTTGCTGGATAACACAGCAGTAATAAGCAGCGTAAGTTAATGCTGATAATATCCAACTAGTGAGAACTACAAATGCAAAAAGAAGTCAGCGAAGAGAAGATTATGGCCAGCGTTTGAAAAAATTCAATTCATGACATTCGAATTTAGGACAAATATGATGTAGAAAGAAACTGAAGAATATTGAAATCATTAGGAAATTCTAGCACAAGCGGACTCTGGATAAAAGAACCGCCCATTATCGAAGCACAACAATGGTCCAAATGAATCTGGATGTATACCAGATTTAATGAATGAAAAATACGGGGATATACGGGACATTTGCGTTATGAAGTCCCGGAGGACGATTGTGTAAAACGAGAGAAAAGGACGTTGTATATAGGAAAATATTATGTAGTTATAGTAGTAGTAATAATATGTATATCTATATGTTAAATTATCTACAAAATGCGTTAGAGATAGTAAGCAAAACAGAAATTGAATGCGATTTGAATTAAGATGTATATAACCAACAGATGAATCCAATAATGTTAATCAACCAAATCAAGTGAGAATACCACCATTCGCAGAAGGAATACAACAACCAGCAAGCTTGCCAATGTACTATAGAGATTGTAGAATTGAAATCAAGAATATACCAAGATCAAAGGAGTCAGGCAACGTGGAGACGAAACAATGTGAATTTTAATGGACACTATAACAAACAATGCGCAAACTCAGTGGAGCAAATACGTCATCTAGTATTAAGACAGAAAGTGTGACAGATCTATTTGCAACAAGCTATAAGACTAGAAGTCAACAGAGAACATACTACAATTTACAGAGAATAAATGAACAATTAGGCAGATCAAGTTAGATGGCAAGCTGACGAAATTAGAAGACTACGTAACAAACCAACAGCACCGTAGATCCAGCAAGTTTGGTGAATGGGATGCATCAATGCCAGAATTCACCAGAACCGATTCAACATAGAGTAAAAATAAAGCGTACCGTGTAAAGTATGTATAAATAAAGCAATAGAAGTAAAGCAACGTCAAGATAATCAGAAAATTTTTGTAGTATGCAGACAAATCATCGATGAGAATTAGAGGAAGCGAGAAGTCCATCCGAAACTACGAGACGAATAATGAAAAAACAAGATCAGAATGGTGAACGATATCAAAGAAAGATTAAAATGTGTAAATGTAAAGAATTACTATTGGAGCGAGACAGACGAAATGCGGGATGCAGAATATGCACAGAGTGTTACGAATAGAAGTGATGAAACACAAAACAGAAAAATGCCCTTGGGATGCGACGAGACGATTGAAAAGAATGAAGGACCCTACAAACATGGATAAAGCTACCAACAAAGAGATCAATAATTATAGTCCATGCCGGTAAAAGAATACAGCTATGTGATGAAAGGACTTATGAAGGAAGCGGAAAGTCACGCGAATGAATGCGAATATAACGAGATATTATGCGAAAAATGTCAAACCATCACAACGAAAAAGACGATAAAAGACCATCACAAAATATGTGTCAGAGAGAGGAGGAAATGCGAATCTGGAGTCATCGATGAATGGATAAAAAAAGAAATGGAACACCGGAATCCCAAAGGAGAACAAATATGCGACCTATAGAAGGAAATTACAAACAACTCGACAAGAAAGATAAAGTCAAATAAAGGAACATTGAAACGAATGGTAGCGGCAAACCAGTCAATGCCCGTTAAATTATTCCAATGTCAAGCGCAACTACCAATGGCGGAAATGCAAAAACACATGATGGAAAATAGCATCAAGCATACCGAAATTATGATGAAAACGATAGGAATGTTGGCATGGGAGGTAAAAAGCCTACGAACAGAAAATGATGCACAAAAAGCAAAAATAAAGAGAAATACTAGGTCCAGAAAGAATTTCGAGAAAAGCCAAGGAGACCACACTCAAGAAAATTGGTCGAAATAGAAGAAATGCAACAGATGACCAACAACCTAAAGAACTAGGAAAAACACCAACAATTCTATGGCCAGAAAATATTTACAGCACCATTTATATGGAAAAATAACCGAATTCGCAGAAAAGCTTTTACCAGAGAGCAAAAAAGATGGAACACAAAAAGAATTCTAGACAGTCCACCAATATACACAGTTGGGAAAATGGATACAAATTGGGCATAGATTATATCCGAATGGAGAGTGGGGACTGCAACGGAGCCACCCACATCAGTGTCTTCATCAGATTTAGGAGAGGAGATTACGACGAGCTATTACATGGCCTTTTAAACAAAATATGATATTTAACAATGAAAGGACAACGAGGACCATCGTAAACCCAATCAGAAACAGGAAATGAACCACAGATGGGAAGACCAACAACCGACTGGAATACAGCAAATTGGCACACCACGTTTCTATCCACAAACAACGATTGAGAGGAGAAGGATTCTGCAGAAGATAATCTATATATAAAATTAGAAGAGATGGGGCCTCGGACAAGACGTTGTAAAGGAGAGAGGAGAAAGTGTAAATAAAATGTTAAAAAAATAATAAAAAATCAAAAAAAAATCAAAATTACAAATAACCAGAAAAATTCAGAAAAACAAAAATTCAAAGAATAATGGACAATATTTAGATGGCAAAAGCGAATCAGCGAAAGAAATTAACAATACAGATAAGAGAGGATCAGATTCGATATGACGAGACGTTTTGGAAAAAACCAGAAGAGGAAGAGAAAATTAATACACTTGGCAGCGCAGCAATTATATTACTATATAAGACTACGATGGAACAAGACGGCCAACGCAAACCATAAAAGCAATATACTCACCAAATGAGAGTGAGAAAATTGAGAGCTAGAAAAGAGGAACAGAGATATCTAACGTTAAAGATAATTAAAGTATTTTACGACCGAACAAAGCGCAAAAGAAATGGCCTGCACAAGGATTTTACTTTACGAACATCAAACTACCAGATGAATTAGCCTGTATCTATTGTAAAGGAAAACTTCGCAAAAATGGGAAAAGGGAGAGACAGCTAAAAACGAGAACACGCTGAGGAAATTCCCAACCTGCCATTTTAGAATTTCAATATTGATGTAAGGGACCAAGCGATGAATAGATTCAGAAGGACTTCGACAATCAGAATTCAGGACAAAGATGAAAAAGGAGGTGAGAAAAAAGATAACGATAATAAAGAATTTCGAAGATCCAACAGAATTAATATGGGAAAAAAGAACTATTTTAAACAGAACATTCGAAAGAGAATTAAAACTTTCAAAGGAAATCCAAGAGCGGCAGAATTTGCGAGTCAAGGATATTGCCAAACAGCCAGAGGAATAAGTGCGAAGGATGTTAAAAATCAACAACGCCAATACCCAAATCAGATGTCAACAACTAAAACATAAAGGAAAGTATGTATAAACAAGAAAAAGAATCAAAGAATATCGAAATAATCATTACAAAACCAGCAGTGGAAATATATTTGACGACCAAAAACGAGGACCATAATGCTATTATCAGGAGTAGATACTCAAAAGATGAAGAAAATAATCAAAGAAAGATTGGCTAACAATTTAGAATGGTACGATTCGGACACAATCAATAATCCGAGCAATTAAGCATATCAAGAAAACCTAACAGAAAATCGCGAAAAATCAATAATAAAAGAAGCTATTTGGAGCAGTATCAATGTGTGACATGTTGGCAAAACATGTAGAAATAATTTATATGCCTTGCTGGAACATATGGTCACATTGGAAGATGCGGGATTAAAGTCAATATATGCCCAGTATGTAGAAAGCCGATCAACGGGCGGATCAAAGGATTCCGTTTCGCTGATCAGTAATTAAAAAAGGGAAAACAATGTGTAAAAAGTGTAAATAGAGATAAACGAAAAAACAAAAAATTTATAAAAACTCAAAAACCACAAAAATACGAGATGATGTAAATTATGATAAAATTTAGAGATGAGTGAAAAGAGAGAATAACCGATTATTAATATTTAGAAAACAATTATGAATCCAAATGAGACAAAAGAAATTGTAAAAGAAGCTGAAGAGACGAAATCAGCAACCAAAGATCAACCAGAGTCAATAAAAGTAATAAATGAGGAAGTAGAATTATGGAAACAAAGGACGTTGCAATTAAAAGAAATGCTATTAATCACAGAGGAAGAATTAGCACAAGAGACGCAAAAAACGAAAATGATGAAAGAGAAGTGGGAAAAACAACTAGAACAAAAAATAATCTATCCGGAAGGAAAAGAGAAAACGTACCAAGAACGAGAAGAGGAAATGATGAAGAATTTATGCAGAACCAAACTAGAATCAGAAATCAAAGGAAAGAGATACAAACTCTAGAGCAAGAGAAGCAAGATCAACAAAATGAAATCGAAAGATTGCGAGAAGTGATAAAAGATAAAGAAGCAGAGATACGAGAGGAAGGAGAGGAAACGATAAAGATTATACAACAAATGCAGGAGGAAATTGGGCAAATTAGCACCCAATACCGAATAGAGAAGACAAAGAGAACCCATTTGGAACAAGCCAAAGAATGGCAAACGACAAGCACTCCATTGGAAAGCCAGATGGACAGAAGACAGAGAACAGTCAAGAAGCAATTGGGAAGCACGAATTAGACATTATATCCAACAAATAGCCGAAGAAGAAGATAGAACAAGAGCATACAAAGCTAAATGGGAAAATGCGAAAGAGGAAGTCAACAAGCTGAGAAATCAAGGGCCAAAACCATTGAAGAAAGTTAGAGAGCCCAGAGACGATAGACAAGAAAGAATGCTGACTCAGATAACCGATCAAGCAAGAAAATGGCGAATAGAGTGTAGAATATTTGAAGACGCCAACGCAAAACAATCTAGCTATATAGTGAAGTTAGAGCAAGAAGTTGAGTATCAACAAACTAGAGTAAAAGAAATGCAAACCGAGCAGGACGAAGCTCACCGAAAAGACAAAAACAACAATGGAAAACGGAGATCAAAGAAAAAGCATAAAAAGAGAAGCGAAAAAATGGAAAGAGCACTTTCAAGAAGCCAAGAAAGAGATAAGACTGTTACCCAAAAGGATACTAAATACGGAAGATTGGGAGCTTTGGGAACAAGTCGAAGTGCAGAAAGAAACAATCGAGGAACTAAACGAGGAGGTCCAAAACCTAGAATTTCGGGAAAAAATCAGACAAGGCACAATAAGAAGGCTCAGGAGACACGAAAAGGAATATGAACAACAATCTAACGATATGGACAGAGAGCAGCAGAAACGAGAAATCAACTAACTGATGAAAGACGGCAAAACCAACAATTAAACGAGAGGATAACAGAACTCCAGCAGGAGGTGAATGGACACCGAGGAGTTGCAGTATTTAAAGAAATTCAGTTGAGACATCAACTCGAAGTCAACGAGCAGTTGAAAGAACAAGTTGAAGCAGAGATAAAAGCAATAAAGCAAGGATATGAGGAAAATGAACAGAACTTGAGGACAGAGATCGAAAGTTTAAAAAGCGTTGGAAAACACGCACCGATTAGAAATACAAGTAGAAGAGTTAACAGAAAATACGGAATATCTTGCCTATCTCTTAGACGAAGAGATACAAATATCAAACGCTCTACGTGAAGAGATAAATACCTTGCAAAACGACCACCAGTCCTGCTTATGCCGTTATATCCGAACGGAAATGCTAACTCAAGTACCCGCCGAACCCGATGAAGGATTCGGGGAGACGGACGAAACGATAGTGTAAAATCAAAGAGGAAACATTGTAAAAAGTGTAAAAAGATAATAAAAATAATAAAAACGATAAAAAACAAAAAATGGTAATCGATGTATATTTAGCATGAATTTGAACGAAGTAGAAATCCAAATGAATCCAGAAGACGGAGAATATGCACCAAGCCCAATTCAATTAGTAGAACCAATCGAGCAAGACCCACTGAGATATTACAGTAAAAGATGGAGAGCCGAAAGAAAAGAATGGCAAGAATTAGTGGAGGAACAAGATTCAGAAATCGCCCGGATAAACCATCAGTTAATACAATCTAAACAACTAACAATATGATAAAACGAAAACTAACATCTAGCATGGAGAGAACAGAAATCAAAGAGAGAAAATGAACGATTGAGACGAGAATTAGCAGAAATAAAGACTCGAGTAATCCTGGAAGATTATTGGAAAACCGAAGCAGAACGAATGAGAGATAGTAGAAAGAGCGAACAGAGATATGTAATACAACTAGAAGACAGTTGTAAAGAAGCCAGAGAGATAAAAGAGAGCCACCAACAAGCTCAAGATGAGATTAAAACGCTAACAAAACAGCTCCAGGAAGCGAGACGAAAGCTGGAAGAGCAAACAGCTAAACGAATAAATCATAAACGTCAACTTAAAAGAAAGCAAGCGAAAGAAATAAATCTTCAGATAAAAATAAAAAAGCAGCAAAGAATAATCAAGGAAAACCAAGAGCGAATAAAAGAACTCCCAAAACTAACCGAGCGATTGATAAAAGCCCAAGTCCTGATAATGAGATTCTCAGAAAATAAAACTAAAGAGGAGTGCGCGATACACTCAACCCCAGAAAAAGAGAAAGAGTAAAAAAGGGCTAAACTCCACTGTAAATAAACGAAATAAATCCTGTAAATAAATATAAATGAGTATGTATTTGAAACTAGAAGTTATGAACCAAACCTGTGGATAATAATGATGATAATAATGAGAAAATGCAATACTGAGAACCCGTTAGAAAAATGCGAGAAATCCCAACCCTTCAGAAGAGAGGACAGCACCTGTGCCGATTTTAAAGAAATTTGTAGTAACCCCAATAATGAGGAATGTCAACAAATAAACCTGCAATGTATACAATGCCCCACAAAAGAAAACAAGGACGAGCTAAAACAGAATATCGAGAAAACCCAAACAATGGTACAAACCTACTAAAAAATAATGAAGAGATAGCTGATATAAAACATGAAAACCGAGAGATAAAGAAAACCCTAGAAAATATCATCAAACAAATTCAAAGAAAAGCCAAAGCAAATCCCAATAATAAAATAATTCAAGAAATTCAAAAGACCGTCCTATCAATCAAAAAGCAGCAAGGAAAACAAATCAAACAGAAAAATGAACCCCATGCAATGACAAGTCTATCAATCGAACTAATACTACCGATTAGTATAACATCTAACGTAATACTCCTAATATGTTGTCTTATCCTCGGCCTAACAAACAACAAGCAAAGGCAGAATCCCCAAATCCAAAAGGTCAGAAGAATGTTCACCCAAATGCGAAAAACTACCAAACCCAACGAAATAACAAGACTCTCGCAGATTTCCATCAATCACCCTTCAAGATCAACCCAGCTCGAAAGCGAAACCCAAGCCGTCAGCGATTCATTCGAAAACAAGTACAATTGAGTTACAATAACCGACATTGATTTGAACTGATTTTTCTAACTCGAACAAATTTACATTGATTTGAACTGAATTTACCAACTTATACTGATCTATAATGATTCGAACTGATAAAACTTGAATTGATATAAAAACTGAACTATCCAATTTTGATTATGTATTGTAGCCGGACCTTAAGTCCATCTTTACCTTGATGATTTAACCTTACCGTAGAAACTTTTTATGAATGTGGATGTTAAAAATGTATGTATCATTTTGAAATCAATTGAAATTGCGGGTCGCAATTTTACGGACCCCGAGTGTTTTATGTTGGGCCAGAACATAAACGGCCTTGATAAGTGTTTAAATGGATCAGAAACACACACGCAGATACAACACGCAATTTAAAATAAAACATAAAAAACACCAAATAAACCCTAAAAAATCTAAGAAATAAAGAATTAAATATAAAATAATAAACCTAAAAATAAAAATAAAATAATAACAAAATGCACCAAGATCTGCACGATACCTACACAAATACAACAAGAAAACACGACAAATTCGACGAAATTAGAAAATCAATTAAAGTTCATTAAAGTGGAATTTAAATTGAAAAATTGAATAGCAATAATTCAAAAAAAAACTTTAAATAAAAATTATAAAAATAAATCAAGAAATATAAAAATTAAATAATAGAATTTGCTAGAAAAGAACAAGGTCGAATTTGTTTTACTGCATCAAATTTTACACGTCACACAATTAGGTATAAATACTGATCCATTTTCACATTTAACAACCATTTTTTCGAAAATTGTGAAATTTTTCTTAAAAACCATTTTAATCGTTTTCGGAAACACACATTTTTCCAGAACATTCTGTTGAACTACTTAAAACTATTTTTCAAAGAGAACCGTTTTAAAACTGTTAGAATCGTCTTGAAGATTTTCAATCATTTATCAACTAGTGTATTCAATCGAACTTTTTAGGTGAGAACCAGTTATGTTGGAACCCTCTTTCCACATCACGACCTTGCATCTCATTTGGAGCTCTGCTCGGCGTCGATGTGGGAGAGAGGTATTTATGCTATTTTATGTTCGATTTTATTTTGATGTTTTATGGAATGGTCAAAGGGGTAATTTGTCTGTTTATGATTAATAAATTTTATTGATATGAATAACTTAAATTATATATCTTTATAAATTATAAACCGTTAATGTCGAAATTTTCCGGCCCACAGCCGAAACATCACGCAAGTTAGTAAAATCAACATAGTGCAGATGCATGTAAGTGCGTGGAAGATCGCCAATGATATGCACCCGTGAAGACTCAGCGTGCGCAACGCAGCGGTCGGATCGTAAATATTTATCCCTATAGCTGAAGCGAGAAATAAGGAAGAAGCCTCTGGCTGCTTCCTCGTTTCTCAATTCTGTAAAATCGACCTAAAATTATCGTACAAACGGCTTAAAATCACCACACCGAGTAGTCCAGTGGGCACTCAATAACTATAATATAAACATACTATGCTTAAGATCAATTAAAGGAAAAAGGGTACGGGGGTAACGTAAATTGAAATTGCTGATGTAACCACTTCTGTATGAATTTAATAAAGATATTATTAATAGGAGTAAAATGTATTTAATAAAGATATTATTAATAGAAGTAAAATGTATTTAATAAAGATATTATTAATAGAATGAATTTAATAAACATATTATCAATAGAAGTAAAATGAATTTAATAAAGATATGGTTAATAGAAATAAAGTAAATTTAACAAAGTTAGGATGAAATAAAACGAATAAAGTTACGATTAAGATGAATTTGAGGAAGTCATGATTGATAAAATGAATTCAATAAAGTTATGATTCATAAAATGAATAAGGTTATGATTGAAAGGAAATGAAAGAAATTTAGTAAAGATATAAAACGAATTCAATGGAGTTCTGATCAATAGGAAATGAAAGAAATCAAATAAAGCTAGGATTAGTATGAAATAAAATGAAATTATGAAAAATGAATTTAATGAAATTAGGATTAATAAGAAATAAAATGAATTAAATAAAATTATGGTTAATATGAAATAAAATCTCAACGGTAAAACGATTTAATATGATATAAAAGAAAATCTTGATTGTAATTGGTAAAGTTTACTAAAGAATAAAACATTGTTATAAGAAAAAATTAAATAAAATTTTTGATTAATGAAAATAAAATCTTGTTGATAAAGTAAGTAAAGTAGATAACTGAGACAAAAATCAAATTTTATTTGTTAAACAATTATAAAAAATAAAAACCGTACCTACTAGGTTATAGGATTAACCCCAAATCAAGATCATGTCGGTGAGATAAATAAAAGCTACGATCAATAATTAAAATCCAATAGTATAGTGGAATAAATGAAAACAATCAATTCGAATTAACAATAAAATTGGAACATTAATTAGATAAGATTCGACAAGTTAGGGCTGTGACGTAGTTGATTTAAAAATGTACCAATAAATCCGAATCATAAATTAATTGAAATCTTTGACGACTAATAAATGATGGATTTGACAGAGAGGGTTAACATAAATCGAAGGAATAGGGGGGGAATTGAACCAAATACGATCAAATTGAGTAGCAAGACGAATGTAACAACCACTGGATATCTGAGAATGAATAGATAAGTCTCGACCCGAGTAATTGTATTTTTGAAATAACGCGAATAGTTTCCTCCATCCACTTTTCCATGAGGAAGATAAAATGATATCACAATTATCGGAGAAAAACCCCATCCGAGAGAGCGAATAAATTCCAAAAATTATGGATCCCCAAACACGACGACGAATGACGAACATGCTCATACACCGAATTTTCTGAGAGAGACCGTTAAAATTCCGAGACGATGGAATTCGTTAGGCGGCTCAATTTACGTCTCGAATTAATTAATTCATACACGCCGTCCGGTCGATAAAATAAACACAGCAGTGACCGATATTTTAAGCTCAAGTCAATTTTAGAAATTTGTTTATTTTATAAATTCCGAATTCTCAAGTCACTCGAATTAAATTCAAAAAATTATAAACCATCAGGGTCCTAAAAATACTTCAACCAGAAACAAATTAAAATTAACAATAACATACAAACAGCAAGATTTAAACTAATACCTTCTAAATGATGATCCTACGAATTTCACAAAATAGTGACCCTTCTTTACACTAAATTGTTTTGAGTGTGGGTTTATTCATCACAGATAAATCGAGCCTAGGAAAACCTCAATGTCAGTCGCTAAATGCACCAAACCTTGACCCACCTAAACTCTCTTTAACTAATATAGTAAAGGCCCTATTCCCCACACTGTTATTATTCATAGTTTAAATCTCAATTGTTACAGAACATGTCCACAAATCCGATCACCTCTCAGTCAACGGGAAAGAGACGCTCAAGAATGCTGTTACGATCCACCGACGAAATAGAAAGACCCCGGTCACAGTGGCCATATTCTATTCCTCGGAAAGCACGAGATCCGAGTAGAGACCCTCTCGAACCAGTAAGACAAGAATACCCAGCCGCTGAAATCTTCGCACATGCGCAGGAGCTCCTCACCCATTGGGAGCGGGTGCAGGAGCAGGTGGACTTACAAGTAGTCAAGGCAAGGATGTACCTTGCAGATGTGCTGGATGACATCCTTGCTGGGCGGATCGCCGTCGCCCATCCACTTTGTCCGATTCGGGACACTAGGCGTCCATACACAGTAGAGGCTCTCAAAAGAAGCCTAGAAAGATTCTGCCCGGACGAATAAACTGACGAACGAGACATCATAGTGATTAAATAGCAATAAAATTAGAACCGTGTGAATTTCTTTTCGTATTTAGCTGAAAATGAATGTTGAGTTGTTTGAAAGATTTTTAAAATATTTAGGCTGACTATAAATTGACGAGTAAAAATCCCCTTAATTTCAGTAATGGCTTCTCTACGGATCTTGCAGACAGAATTAGATCGCGCGAGACAGGCGAATGCCGAATTACTTAATCAAGTCCTACAACTAACCCGTGAAATGCAACAGATCAAAGCGACGTGCTTAGATCCCAAACGAACCAAAGTCCTATACCAACGACTTACCGCAGCTCAAAAAGGCTGGGCCGAGGAACGCCAGCTCAATCGGAGTTTGCGAACACAGGTCAGGGGGTTAGAAGTCGCACTAGCTGTATGCCGAGAAGGTGAAGCGGTCACCTACCCGCTCATCTTCGCCCCAACTCAAATGCCACAACCAGCAGTTAAGACAGCAGAGCAACCCACCGCCACCAACAATCGTCGACCGGGACGCAAGGAACGTGCCCGACGTCGAGCAGCTCAACTCCAACATGCCAAACCATAGATATTTATCATGTGATTTGATTTAATAGAGTAGTTTAACCTTAGTGGAGTCGTTTTCTTTTAAAATTGCATACCAATACGGTCATAAGTAACCCTATTACGTCTCAGTTTTCCACAGGCAATTAAGCACTAACCATGAACAATTATTTATGAGGGACAGAGCAAAGCGAGCATAGGTCTTCTATCGACAGCTCGTGAACCCGAGGTTTGTCCGAGCAATTACAGTACTAGCCAATGGTATTCAATTTTTGCGGACGATCCACCACTTGAACACATTTCCAACGTTGCTTAGCAACGGGTGCCAAGTGGAGTAGCATCATTTTGTATGGCGTTACTAGGGTCGCCAGGAAGATGAGCAAGATTTGAAACCCTGTAACCCACCACATATAATCTATGGCACATATATCAATGCATTAGTTTTAAAAATAAATTTTCAGTTGCAAGCTAGCGCTACAGTAGATAATGGAACCAATTATTTTCATAACTGGTTTGTTTAGAAAATAAAATTTATTTTTTATATATTTTTTGTATCTTTTAACTTTTTTTTATAATTTTTGTCCATGCTCATTTTCTACATTTCCGGTCCCTTCTGTCCAGTGGCGGATCCAGACTATCTAGTAAGGGGAGCGATTTAGGTAATGACGTTATATATAGGTATCCCAATAGTCCGATTTAAAATTCGCACCAGATAATTTTATTAAATTTCATATCACTTTGAAACAGTCCACTTAGAAAATCATTTGAAAACAGCTAGAACGTCAGCAACATAAATTGGCAAAACCACACAAATTGCATTAATTGAAGGCTGTGGAGAAGAAATACGTGAACAAATTTTAAGTAGTGTTAGAGAATCAAATTATTATGCTATTATGTTTAACGTAACAACAGATGCATCACATAAGACCCGAATGATTACAATATTGCGTTAGTGCTTCCTGATTGATCAATTCGAGAAGATTGTGTTGGATTTGTTGATTTACACGATCAAAATTATCAAAATAAAATTAATACATCCATTGACAATGAACATATTCATGACAGCAAAGTTAGTAGTCAATCGGTTATAAACATGTTGAAAAAAAAGTTACACCTTTCCTTACAAAACTGTGTCAGTGTCGTAGCAGACGGTTGTAGTGTTATGTCGTCATTACAAGAAAGAGTGGTGGTTCAAATTCAAAAAGTTGCAGTGAAATGCCCGTAAGTGAATGCTTTAAATTTCACTTTATCAAAGATTTCAAACGTACAAGCAATAAGAAATTGTTTGGGTGTTCTTAGCAAAGTTGCGAAGAAATATTTGCTGAAATATTTAGATCAGCAGTAAAAACAATAATTGATAAAGATGGTAGTTTTACTTACAAAAGAATAGTCTAACGACAGACATGCTGGGAGAATATACCTTCGGATAAATTGGAAGAATATTACAGGCGATCAATTTACATATCTCTACTTCGTGCACTGATATTGGACATAAATACACGTTTTCAAAAGAAAATTTGTAAATGTATCCAAATCTTTTCTTTGATGCCAGAAAATATTATTAAACTGAATCATAAAGGTGTTGCCGAAACTGTTTCTGCGATCAGAAATGTCTATGGCGTCTTTCTTGGAATTATTATCCAAAACTTACCTGCACCAGAATTTACATCGGAAGTTGAACTATGGCAATGTAAATGCATGAGGATGAAGGAAGATTATGGAATAAAACCCCTGCCTACTGATCTTTCTGTTATTTTTGATTTATGTGACCAGGTGCAATATCCAATCACTCACAAGTTGTTCCAAATTATTAAAACATGTCCTGTAAGTGTTGGCAATGCTGAACGTAGCTTCTTAACCCAGCGAATAATTAAAAACTGGCTGATAACACGAATGACAGAAATCAGACTAGTTAGATTGGCAGTACTTAATGTACACAGAGACATTCCAGTATATGTCGAAAATGTGATTGATCGTTTTGCGAAGTCGAAAAATCGTGAACGAGATTTTTTGTTATAAATTGTTAAAATAATCAACAAATCAAGGTTTTAAATACGTTATTAGTCAAACAACTAAACTCTCTAGTCTCCATCAAATAATTGTATTTCAATAATTTTAAATCACTTCAAAATATAATTTACAACATTATATTTCTACATTAAATTTGACCATTTTTATTGATATTGCATGCTTTCTTTATAAAGGGCTGCAAACACCAAGTAAAAGCCGTAACAAAATTTCTTTTCAAATAATGTGTATAATGAAAAAATATTATTGCTAAAGATGATGTGAATGAATTTGGAACAGATATATTTCATTGTTAGGTTAAAGTGCTATTTTGGACAATATGAAATAAAGTTTCAAGACCATCACATCTTTTTGACTATCTTCCTCTTTAATAAAATCGTTCTTTTCTATGTATTGTCTAATACTTGATATGTTTCCAAAAAATATAACAATTTTAATTACCTTTTTGAAATAAATTTAAAAATTAACTTTTTTAATAATCTAAATTTAAATGAATTTCCGTTGAGAATGAGAGAAAAACTTATTTTAGGCCGAAAACCCTTTCAATTATTAAACACTTGGGAAAGGGTTTTCCTATTTATTCCGCAATACGTTTTTATAAATATTTCTAGGCCTACCATTTATTATTAAGTTTTAAAAATATATATTAGTAGACCTTTTAAACTTTTTAACAAGCAATATTTTGTATTAAAATTAGAAAAACAAATAAGCTAAATAATTATATGAAATTTTTTGTTAATAAATAAAAAATCTCTTTTAACTTTTAATTTGTGAACTAATTTCACCGAAATATAACAAATAAAATGTGAGAAGAGTGCAGTGGATATCCCGAAAATTGAATTTAAAAATTGTTACACAGAATTGTTGAATTAGGTTTTAATATGGAACATTTATTTTATCATTTTGATCAAACTATTTCACAACTGAGATGTAGCGAGACTCAATGGGTAAAATTTAACGCAACTATTACTTATGGTCAAAATACTGTAAATGTGGAACCATATAACACTTGCTTCGCTTGAAAGATAAAAACTCCTGTATAGTACAAAGAGTCGAAGATTGTTAGAGGGACATTTGAACAAAATCCATAAATGGCTATGATTAATATCATCTTGAGAACTGGCATGCTTTTTTTTCATTAACAGTTTCGTTTAAATTGCTGTTCCTTTGTTTTTCTTTATGTTTCTGGTGCTTTATGAGACAATTTATCATCAAGATAATTGAAACAAATATGATGAAAATGGTAAATAAACTCTTCCGAATCTACTCAATAAATTCAATACCAAAGTGACATATATGGTATTGACACAGTAATCAAATTCTCTTTTTTCGCCAAACAACCTAGGCCAATTCATGGCGGCGGAAATCATTATAATGATACCTGAAATTATAAAACTGTGCGATTTTTGTAAATTTCGTAAAAAACACTCGTCGGCTTAAGTACTAGCAAACCTCTTTCAATATTTAACACCATCAAAGTGTAAATACCGGCTTTAGACGCAATATCTGAAAAGTATAAATGAAACTTAGAAAATGAGGGGTTTACTGTGCGATAATCATATTCTATGGTCAGTATAAGAAAGTACTGCGTTCACGACGTCAGAATGACTATCAGATCCCAAATAGTAAGATGAATTTGGAAAACATTCGTATAGTTTGATTTTCTGAAAACAATATAATTGAAAGAATATTTCCGATTATACCGAATACGATCAGAATCCCCAAAATTGTGTAAAAGAAGACTGTTAATGATTTATCTAGCGGCACTACGTAAGTTTCGGACATTTTAATATTTAATTTTTAATCTTTGTAACTTTGTATTTAAAGAAAATTTTAATTGAAAATAATTGGTTGATAAAAATATTAATAAAATTTTTCATTAAAACGAAATTGAAAATTTAATTAATGCAAATATTTGTTTACTTTTGAAAAAAACATAACTATTCTTCAATGTTTCATTTATTTCTGAATAATAGAATTCCAGACGTTCTTTAATAACTTTAAAATAATCATCTATCAAATAGTTAATAATAATATTTAGTAATTATTAATTACCATAATGTTTAATTTCATGTATAGCTTGAACTGCGCTTGGTACATCCATTATAATGATAAAAATTGAAAAAACAATTACTTTTATACTAATTTAGATCAATCAGAAGTTAAACACACACACAAAACCTTTTAGCTATAAACAATAAATATTAATTTATATAGATCTGAAACTGATTAAAGAAATTATAATAATAATATTATTTTTTAATATGATCAACTCAATTGTTGTAACCGTTCAAGGTAAAAATTCAACAAGATGTGTATGTCCTGATACAGCAGTATTGATGGATATTGTGTATATGATAGATAGATCTAGATATTTGAAAACTCCAGTCAAAAGATTATCTGAAAGAAGGAGTAATTTAGAATTCCGATTTGAACATACATATGAGACTTTAAAAAGACCTAAAAACGAATTATATGATGATATTATATATCTAAATAAGACCATTGATATTATCCAAAATGAATTAAGAAAATCAATATTAGAATTGAAAGAAAATCGCAAACTTAATGAAAAAATGATGAATCAAATTCAATATAGTATAATATTTTATTCTAATAAAACAACTGATCAGTTCAATCGTATAATGAAGTTACAACAACCAGTTAACAGTGCCAACAAATCATCATTGCCATTTCCATTATATATTTTTACATATTTTCTTAGTATTGCATGATTCTGATTGGTCGAATATAGTATAAATAAGCTTACACTTTCAAATATTTTTATAAAATGCCAGAAACTAAATTTTTATAACTTTGTTGAATGAGCTGATCTCTAATAATAGAGAAGAAGATGATATCATTAAAAACATAAAATTCATGGTAAACCGTACCGAGAAAATCGTAGAAGACATTCCATTTGATTATGAAAAAATTCTCAAATTGCCAACATTGGAGAGAAAAAAGTCATTCCAATCGATATTTAGTTACATGTTTGATGAAAATAATAAATGGATGCGAATAATAGTAGGATTAATGTATATGAAACACATGATATTAAAATCTGGATCTGACTATGAAAATTATTTCCAATGGTTTATAGAGGTAAATTACTTTATATTGTTATTAATTTATCATTATTTAGGTGATAGAAACAAAAATTGATCCGTGGGTAGAAACAAACGGTGGATGGACAGCGATTATTCAAATTGCTGCAGAAGCAAAACGCTCTGATATTTATATCGAAAATTGCAAATTTTTATTAAAACTATTAACTGGAGCATCTGTTTTATATTTATGTAATAAAGTTTATCATAGATTTTAATAAATATTTCTTTGTTATTATTATTATTAATAAAAAACTACATTTTTAAAGATTTATTGATTATTACATGTACATTCTTCATCACCACAATATTCTATCATAATATTTTCTATAACATGGTCAATACAATTCTTAAATTCGGTAGGCTCATTTTAATAATTTCTGTAGTATCTTCAGTATCATTAATATTTTCTTCATCATTAATAATTTCAGTATCATCAATAATTTCTTCAGAATCATTTATAATTTCAGTATTAATTTCTCCATCATTAACAATTTCAGTATCATCACTCTGACATTCAGAATCACAACATGAATCTTCTTTACTCAATGCTTCAACTAGAGTCAACATATCTCTAATTTTTACACCGGTTATTTCTTCGAGTTTATCAAACAAAAAGTTTATTAAATATTCTAAACGAAATTAATTAATTATTTTATATTTTATATTTTACCTTTTTCAGACATCATTTTTAAAACTATTTTAAAATTAATTATAATTTGTTTATAGAATAACAAAGAAAACATTAATACATTTATTAAACACTAAACATTAAAATATACATTAAAATAATTGTGAAAGTCTAGCAGTAACAATTTTCCAGATTGGAGAAAGCACATCATTTTGATCAGCTTTATATCCTTGGATTGCTATTGTTATATACCAGTTTTCCTGTTCTTTGAAACCTATTTCTGTAAATGCATCATAATATCTGGTATATTGACTCGTGAAGAAAGCATTTTCATTGCATTTTAAATTGGAATTGATCTTTTTGAACGTATTATCATTTTCCTTGATATCTAACATTGAGAGAGTCCCAGCAAGAGATTGAAATTGAGTTTATTGAGTTTGACTGGATTTGCCAATTGCATATTGATAGGCTCCTTTAAAAAATACATTTTATAATTGTGGAACATCTGAACTGGTTGGATACTTATTTTCTTGGTCATGTTTGATTTATGATCTTTATAAGGTGGTGACGCGCTTTTATACCCTTGACAGATAATGATTAACCAATTAGAATCATGCATATTATTATAACAAAGACAATGCATGATAAGTGCATGATAAGTGCATGGTGAGTGCATGATAAGTGCATGATAAGTGCGTGATCATCACATGATAAGTGCGTGACTGTATAAATATACAAACTGTATGTGAATTACAACGAAAACATTGAGTTTGCATATGATTTTACATACATCTTTCACCTATATAAATTTCTTTATATTAATAATATCACTTGTTTTATATGATTATTACGAGTTATTATTATTATTGTTATTAACAAGTTATTATTATTATTACCAAAACCAAATAAAACTATAATTTATTACTAACAAAACAAAACAAAACAAAATAAAATATAAAACATTTATTTTCTAAAAAGCTGAAATTTAGACGAATTCCTAACAGATTTCGCCAGGCATCATTCGACATATCGCTAGTACCGAAAATCGCAGCAACTGCAACCCAGAATGCAGGGGTATTCGGGTTCCATCTCCTTCAGTCTTCGGTCAAGCTTTATATCCCATAGAGCTTGATCTATGATATTAAAGATCCATATATTTGTTTCTGCATATACCAGATCTGGAATGATTGATTCTTGCTGGTCTTTCAGTATTGCTCGTAGTTGAGGGTAGAAGAAGAACAAACGTTCTAAGATTACGGCCTGATATTTATCTGGAAAACAATGATAATAATATTAATAAATAATAAATAATAAATTTACCGTAGTTTTCTATTTCTTTCTTCGTTAATTTTGAGGTTGAAATCATCATAGTTTTTTCCATTTTTAAAAATGAAATGAAATGAATAAGCAAGTTGTTTTAATCAATCATTAGCCAATCAGATATCGACCAATCCCGTGATTTCATTTTGTATGTACAAACAATATTTTTGTACTCTAGATTTCGCAACCCTAATATGACTATTTTGCCACTGGCAAACACGTTAACACACGTTGGGTTGTATTTTAAAAGCCTCAGTGCAGGAAATAATTCTGGCTCGAACATACAAAGACATTTTGTTGACATGTTGTATAGATTGATAGATTGTCCCATATCCATGGTAACCGTAATTTATTTTAATTTCCTTTATTCTATATTGTAATTTATTGACATCTAAAGGTTTCTTGCATCCCATGATTCTGCATTTGCCGGATTTGAAAAATATTATAGGGTATTTTCTACTCCTATCTACAATTTGCTGGGGTTTACCAATCGGAAATGTCATTTTTGATACATCGAAAGTTCCTTTATAATTTATATTTGATAACATAATTAAACAATAAAGAAATATTAAGCTATATATATGATTTTTAAAAAGAGTTCATTAAATCATATAATATAAACAAAAACCTATAATTATACAAATTAATAATGAAATTAAGAAATGATGCCGTATATCAAATCGTCGGCCCAAGTGGTAGTGGTAAAACTATGTTTGTGTGTAAGTTTTTGAAATCTAATTTATTTCAAACAAAATTCAACAAGATTTATTGGCATAGGGGTGCAGATGAAGAACATGGATTATGTCAAGATAATTTCTGTAAATTGAAAAACATGAAAATAGTAAAGGGTTTCGATAAAAACTGGTCAAGTCGTGTAAGGAAAGGTGATGTCATCATTATTGATGATTTGTATCAGGAAGCTAACAAAGAAAAGGATTTTAATAATTTATTCACAAAAATCTGTAGACATGTTGGTGTTGCTGTGATCTTTATTACTCAAAATCTATTTCATCAGGGTGGCGCACATCGAACAAGGAATTTAAATGTTCAATATTTAGTTATTTTTAAGAATCCTAGAGATGCAACAGTTATTGATTTTCTTGCTCGACAAGCATACCTTAATAATCGTAATTTTCTCATCAGTGCATTTCACACAACAATGCAATGATGATTTACTGGTAAAAACAGATATTTTCAATAAAGAAGGTGCCATGCTATATGAACAAAGTTGAAAACTTTAACATGTAAAAATGTTTATAAAATCCAGGGTTAAAAATATCCGAAAACTTAGACAAAGAATTAAAAAGACAATAAAGACTGAAAAAGTTCCACCAAAAACCAGTTATACACCATCTAAAAAACTAATAACCGAGAATTACCCTACGATGAATCTAATTTCGAAAAACATTATTAAAAAGAGTAAGAAAAAAGTTAAAATTGTAAAAAATCATAGGAGTTTCCCATATTTTAATGCATTGTTAAAGGCTTCGAATATGAAAAGAATGTATATTTTACAATCATTTCCAACTTTTGTTGTCGATGATCTACTCAAAATTCTATTAAAAGTAGTCAGAGGTAAAATTAAAATCAGTAATTCTAAAAAACTAGTATTGAATAAACATCGTAAGCCTTTGTTATCGCTAGTAAATAATAAAAATCGTCAGCAAATGAGAAAAATCATATATAAACAACAAGGTGGTTTTATCGGAGCGATGTCACCATTAGCATTATCATTATTATCACAATAAACGATGGGGCAATCATTACCTAATGTTAAATTAAAATTTAAATCATCGTGTTGTAATGGAGAAGATTTGGACGAATCCAGAAGACAAAGCAGGTTTCGGTGGAGAAGCAAAGTTAAAGAAAAGAGTCCCAAAGTCGAAAAATGAAACGCAAAAGTGGTTGTCAGATCAGCTTGGGTACAGTTTAAACAAACCAATGCGGAAAAGATTTCCAACAAGAGCTTATAAGACATTCGGTATTAATGATTTATGGCAAATGGATTTGATGGAGATGATATCGTATTCAAAGATTAACAAGGGTTATAAATATGTTTTAACGTGTATTGATGTTTTCAGTCGTTTTGCTCGCGGTGTACCAACAAAGACAAAATCTGCAGTGGAAATATCTAAAGCAATTAATAGTTTATTTAAAAATGGGCATCCGGACAATTTGCAAACCGATTTAGGTATTATTATTATTATTATTATTATTATTATTATTATTATTATTATTATTATTATTATTATTATTATTATTATTATTATTATTATTATTATTATTATTATTATTAATATTATTAAAGGCAAGGAGGTTTACAATAGTAAAGTTAAGCAAATCCTGGATCTTCTCAAAATAAATCATTATTCTGTACATTCTCAATACAAAGCCGCACATGTTGAAAGATTTAACCGGACATTGAGGGATAGATTAAAGAAATATTTCGTGCATCAAGGTAATAAAATATGGATAAATGTATTACTGAAAATACTTGTTAGTTATAATAATTCATCGCATCGAGGTCTGAATGGTTTGAGACCCGTAGATATCAGCTCGAAAACATTAGCTAAATCAGTACGGTCTAAAACAGTTGCTATTACAAAACCAAAATATAAAGTTGGTGATCACGTTAGAATTAGTAAAATATCTGCTTCACCTTTCATCAAAAATTTCGATAGTAATTGGAGTGATGAGGTATTTCAAATTATTAAAATTAATACTAAACAGAGTCCTGTAATGTATGTTATTAAAGATAGTGATAACAATTTAATACTAGGGAAATTCTATGAACAGGAATTACAAGTTATTTCCAAACCTACAGTGTTCAGAATTCAGAAAATATTGAAAACTAAAATAGTGGGTAAGGATAAACAATACTATGTCAAATGGCATGGATATCAAAAACCATCATGGATATCATCAAAAAACCTAATAAAATGAGTTTCTATACAATTTTACCGAGCAATAGTTGCCCACTAATCCATCCGGAAAATCAAGCAAGTAAATTTATGGTTGATCTTCAAAATCCTATTTATTTACATGGAAATTGGGAAGTTGCTTTGCAAGACTTTACATTTGTGTACAATACATTCCCATTTTATAGTCATTGTAAAATCAGTTACAAGAAACGTGTACCCTAAACATGTAGTGGTATTTTCTCAATCAATAATTTTGAACGATATTGTCATATTCCGAATCAAATTTTAGATGAAAATAGTGGCATGTTTTTCAAAGATGGATTGAATGTTAGTTGTGATTTTAGTCCATTTACAATAAAGTTTGAAAGTATTGAGGATGCCAAGCGAATGGGTTGTGATAAGCTTAGCATTATTGTTCCTGGTACTGAATACCTAATACGTTTCAAAACATTTGATGAGAAAAGTGTAACGATCGAAAACATCAAAATATTTGTATCATATATTAATGAGGTGGAAGATACATTTACATTTACTATTGATTTAGATATTGAAACACTTGAAGAATTACATAAATATATTTCATTCAATTGTTTACGTATATTTAAAACTATTGAATTTGTTAAAAAGGGAATATGCAAATTCAGTCTGAATAATAACATTTGTGAAGTTACATTTGATAAAAATTTGGGTAATACAAAGGGATTAGATAAGCAAAACTAGTGATGTAATACCAAAAAATTTCTTGTTTCATACACTTTTTAAAGATGCAGTTCTTGGATTTAATAATATCAAGATTGAGGGTGGTAACAGTACATATATTCACAAAGCTCTAATAGAAACTATTATAAATTACAATAGCGATACTAAAAATACATGTTTAACTTCTATGAGTTATGGTAGTGATGACGATAGGAAAAATTGGATTAAGGGTTCGAAATTATTTACCATGTGCTCATCATTACAACTCAATTTTATGGATCAACCGAAATATTTACTCCCAGGTGTTAATGTACAAATTAGATTAAAAAGATCTGAGTCGGCATTATCACTAACAAGTGCCACCACAGCACCAATTCTTCAATTAGTTGATGCAAATTATTGGTGAGAAGAGTTCGTGTTGAGCCCTCTGTATTAGCCGGTCATCAACTGGGCTTAATTTTAAGCATGCAATATATCCATTGAAAACAAAGAAAATTGTTCAATTTGCTATTGCTAAATGTTCAGCTTCTTTCTATAAGGAACAAATATTTGGAGATAGAAGAATGCCCAACTTTATATTGGTAACATTTCAAAGTGAATCTCAATATAATGGATCATACTTAACATCGAGCTCAATTTTCAAAAATTTTGGATTAACATCGCTAACTTTATCGAAAAATAGTGATTACAGAGAAACATATATTGGTATAAATGTATAAATAATTTATGATAATTTGTCATGGAGTAAGTTTTTTATGTAATATTAATATTATTGATGTAGTTCTGTTCAGGTCTATCGAATTGGAAAACAAATACTAGGACATGAATTTTATTGATTTTTCTTCTTGATAAAATTCCATATTTACGTAATAATCAAGCTATAATCGTCAATACTCAATCGTCTCATCTCGGTGGAGAACATTGGTTAGCAAGATATTTGTATTTGATCCATGGGTTTCTATTATCCGGCTTTAATGGTTTCGAAACTTCAAACAATGGGTAAACCTATTGTGTATAATAAAACTATGTATCAAAAACCATGGACCTTAACATGTGGTCAACATTGTTTAGCTTGGTTGTTATCCAAGCGATTTGATGTTTAATAAATGTTTTATTGTTATTGTTATGTTTTATTATTATTGTTATGTTTTAGCTATTAATATTTTTTAACTATTAATATTTTTTAATTATTATTATTATTATTATTTTTATTATAAATATTATGTGTTTAATTAATTAATGTTAATAAGCTAATGCATGATCACAAAGACAATGCATGATAAGTGCGTGATCATCACATGATAAGTGCATGACTGCATGAATACACGCTTAAGACTGAATAAAGAAAACACATACATACTTTTGTTTGTATGTGATTTACAAAGAACGCATGCCTACACGGTATAGGCTGCATGTGTTTTACAAAGAAAACATACCTACACACTATAGGCTGCATGCATAAAAATCTCTCACCTATATGTGTGTATTGCTAAAATGTGATTGGCTAAATCCTGAAAATATTATTCTTTTTATAAACATTGACAACTTCTAAATTTGTCACAATTATTTCAAAATTTGCCAATTTCAAAAATTTTCTAATTTCAAAAATTCGCCAAAATGAACAACAATAATATTTTAAGAAGTCTTCTCCTGAATGAAACTGGTAAGGATTTTTAATTTTATTTTTAATTTTATTATTTATTATTTTAGACTGGTTTACATTAATTGAATTGCAAGATAAGTTAGATCTTGAAAATGATGATGATGTTATGATTATCGAAAATGATGGTAAATTTTAATTTTATTTGTGATTTATTTATAAATTATTTTAGAAATTATTGTTATTGAAGATACCGAATATGTTGATGTTATGATTTTTATTTTTTATTTATTTATAGAAATTAAGTTAATGATATTTGAAGTATTATTAAAATAATACATCAAATATCAATAATTTATAATAAATTAAAAAAGAAACAACTATTATTACTAAAACAGATATTACCGTAATAAGTTAAAATTATAAACAAATATATTGTCATAATAGTTTTTTGAATTATATAGGTATTTTTATTATAGATTTTACAGTAATTGTTATTGAATTATATAGGAATTATATAGGAATTATTTTAATAGATACTTTATAAAGAAATTATTTAATAGTTTGCAGTGAGCATGCAAATATTATTAGATATTTTATATAGGTTTTATTTAATAGTTTGCAGTGAGCATGCAAATATTATTAGATATTTTATATAGGTTTTATTTAATAGTTTGCAGTGAGCATGCAAATATTATTGGATATTTTATATAGGTTTTATTTAATAGTTAGAATTATTAGATACTTTATATAGGTTTTATTTAATAGTTAGAATTATTAGATACTTTATATAGGTTTTGTACATTAATTTATTATTTTTTATTAGGCACTTTTTATCCGAAATATTGCATCTCATCATTGCAACATAATGAACGTTGTCATGAAGAAATGAAAAAATATTACCACCATAGATTTAATGGCATCGACTTTTTTTATCTGCGCCATATGCAAAACATCCCAGAGCATTAAATATAAAGAATTTTATAGGGAACATGCGGTTCATTTTAATTCTTTTAAGTCTAATTAAATTAAAATGTTTAAGAAAATTAATAAAAATAACAGATATTTTGAATTTACTGCAAAATAAAAATACATCAAATAAAAAGAATAAAAGACCTGCTGTACATATTAAAATTAATATTCCTAATAAAATAATTAAAAAAAGAAGTCATCGAAATCAGTGATGATGACTCTAATATTATAAATAATGTAAATATTATACCAGATATAAATAATGAAAATATTATAAATAATATACCTATTTTAATTAATGAAAATACTATACCTACTATAAATAATGAAAATATTATAAGTAATATACCTATTATAAATAATGTAAATATTATACCAGATATAAATAATGAAAATAATAATAATATTGTACAATTCAGAGGTTCTATATTACAGAATGAGCCGAACATTTCAGTAAATTTAAATGGCGCTATCAAAACTTTACGTTTTGATATATCTAACGCGCAACTAATTACAATAACTTTAACTGAGCGAATCAGTAATAAATTAATTTTATAAATAAATAAAATGGGGAGCGTTAAAATTCAATTTGCAATATTAATTAAATTTGAAAAAGATGGTGAGATCCGTGACAATTATTTTTCGAATAATGCGGAGACATTTTCGGATAACTTTTTAAGCGAAAGAGTTAATAAGCTTAATGAAAAAATAGAACAATTCACCCATTTAGGCAGTGGATGGCGTGTTATTAATATTGTGGAAATTCACTTTATTTTAACAAAATATGCTCCTATTAATCGTCTTTCCGGACATAAATATATTAAAACCCCTTCTGCATTGAAAAATAAAGGAGCTATGGTAAATATAAAAAACAATGACGACAAGTGCTTCCTTTACTCTATTCTTTATTATTTAAAGAAAGATATAATTGGTGAAAACCCCCAAAGAGTCTCTAAATATACAGAGTTTTTAGACGAATTAGAATACGATGAGGTCACGGATTGTCCCATGAAATTAATAAACATCCCAAAGTTCGAAAAGAAAAATTCGACTTTAAAATTAGCAATAAATGTGTTTTCGTGCACACCAACTGTTATAATTGATGAGGTTCCAGATAATTATGTCTTTCACCATCCTCATTTAAGTTTGATCCATAGAAGCAAAGTCACTGACGGAAACCCTATTTATTTATTATTACTTGAAAATAAGGATAGATATCATTATACCACAGTGACCAATATTGATAGGTTAATGAATTGCCATCAAACCCCTGACTGTAACCTTCAAATTAGATGCCGTTGGTGTCCACATTGCCTTAATGTGTTTAGATTAGATAATGCATACAATACACATGTTGCATTATGCGCCAAAAATCAGACTGGCACAACCCTATACACGCTCCCCGAAAATAAAATTTAGAATTCCTAAATTATTCAAAACATATCACCCCCACCTTTTGTGATTTATGCCGATTTTGAATTCATCATCAAATTCATATGCCTATTGCAGCAGGCCTTTTATTAATTAATAATTACACTAACACAAAATCATATTATTACTTTTATGGTCTTGATTGCATTCCTGATTGAGGAAATTGCAGCTGAAATTGTTATTCCGTACTATGATTCGGAAGGTGATAAATTGATAGGGCCTATGTCTTTCAGTGAGTTTCGACAGTTTAAATCTTGTCGAACCTGTTATTTATGTAAAAAACCGATTGTACATCCGGTTAGAGATCATTGCCATTTTACTGGTAATTATCTAGGGACAGCTTGCCGAAAAATGTAATATAGCTCGTAGGATTTATCGATTACTACATATAGTCTTTCATAATAGAGACAATAGAGATTACTGATGATCTTTTTGTCGCTCATCTTAATAAGGACTCAATATGTTTGGATAGACCTAGTTATATCGGTCAATCAGTTCTAGATCTATCCAAACTACGGATGTACCAGTTACAGTATATTGAATTACAAAAATATCGTGATATTTATAATTGTGATATTAATTTAGTAGCGGGTGATACCGATAGTATTTTTAGAAATAAAATATTTAAAATTAGATATATTATCACCAGAGATGATTTCGGATGACCTATTAGACACATCAAATTATGATCCTTCTCATCCTTTATATTCTAGACGACTTGACTCGGTTATAGGCAAGTTCAAGGATGAGAGTAAAGGGTTAGGATAAAGCGAGTGGGTTTTCTTGCGCCCTAAATGTTATAGCTTGCTAGGAAAAAAATCAGCAATGCGAGCTAAGGGTGTAAAATTACCGGGTACCGACATTAAACACCAATCATATTTGCATTGTTATAATAACAATACTATTATATCTGTACCTCAAACTAGGATAAGGACCCGAAATCACCAGCTGTTTACTTTTAACAATTCTAAAATAGCATTAAATAACCATGACGATAAGAGAGCTTGGGTAGGGAAAAACTCGAGTTTTGCATATTGTCATTATAGAGGGGTTGATGTCCTTGATGTTGGCGGTAACATAGTAATGCCTGAAGCCGATCCTGCAATTCTCGATGAACAATTTGCAGAAATATTTGACAACATAATAGATATTTATTGATCAAATTTGTATGTAAAAATAAAAATTGTGAAAATTTCTCTTTGCTATTTTCATTTGTTATAATTTATTTGTTATAATTTTCATTTTTATAATATTTTTATAATATTTTCATGACAAAGGCCCAGCGTGAAGAAACGTGAAATATAACTTTATATTTTTATATTTGTTTTACGTGTAAAAAATATAATAATTCATTGACTTTTTTATGTAGTTGTTTTATTATATATATATATATATATATATATATATATATATTAATATTATTATTATTAATAAAAAGTAATAAAAAGTATTAATAATAATAAAATAATAAAATAATAATAATAATAATAATAATAATAACTAAAACTTGTAATAATAATAATAATAAAACTTTTAATAGAATAATTTGTAACAATAATAATATTAATAAATAAAACTTGTAATAAAAATTTTAAAAAATAATAATATTTATAAAATAATAATAATAATGATAATAATATTTATAATAATATTAATAAAATCGTTTAATAGAAAAAATTTGTAACAATAATAATAATATTAATAATAACTAAAACTTGTAATAATAATAATAAAAATAAAAACTTTTAATAAAATCTTTTAATAGAAAAATTTATAACAATAATAATATTAATAAATAAAATTTGTAATAAAATTTTTTAAAAATAATAACTAAAACTTGTAATAATAATGATAATAATATCTATAATAATATTTATAATATTAATAATAATAATAATATTAATAAAAATAATATTAATAATAATAATAATAATTATAATAATTATAATAACTAAATCTTGTAATAATAATAATAATATTTATAATAATAATAATAATAAAATAAATTTACAAAATATACACTACTTATAAAAAATAAGTAGTAAATTAAAATTTAAAAATGTTTAAAAATATTATGACCTTGAAAATTTTTGATGAGTCATGCAATGACCTTGGGGAATATTATGAGTCATCCAATGACCTTGAATGAGTCATGGTCTTTGTTTAAATGACATTGGAAAATTATGGTGAGTCATCTAACGACCTTGAATGAGTCATGATCTTTGTTTCAATGACCTTGAAAAAATAGTATAAGTCATCCAATGACCTTGAATGAGTCATGGTCTTTGTTTAAATGACATTGGAAAATTATGGTGAGTCATCTAACGACCTTGAATGAGTCATGATCTTTGTTTCAATGACCTTGAAAAATTATGACGAGTCATCCAATGACCTTGAATGAGCCATGGTCTTTGTTTAAATGACCTTGAAAAAATATGACGACTGATCCAATGACCTTGAATGAGTCATGGTCTTTGTTTTAATGACCTTGAAAAATTATGACGAGTCATCCAATGACCTTGAATTAGTCATGGTCTTTGTTTTAATGACCTTGAATGAGTCATTGTCTTTGTTTTAAAATTTTTTTGTACTTTTGGACTTAGAAAAATTTTCTCTCAGCAGCGGGGAGGGGTGTGCTGTAGGTGCCATGTGCTGGAGGTGACACATCCCATTACTTATAGAACCATTTGGTTTTCCAACTATCACTAATGGTGTGTTCCACGGACTTCGACATTTCCTCACAACTCCATCTTATAATAAATTCTGTACTAACTCTTCAAATTTGCCTTCTAAATGCATGGTTTGTGTTGTGGGGTTTTGTAAAATTGGAGGACCTGAAGTCTTTATTTCATGTGTTATTACTTTTGTATGACCTAAATCAAATCTGGAAGCCATAGAAATTTTACTAAACTTAGATATTAAAGTACACCAACCTGAATTGTTGTTGTTAAAGAAAGTTTTATTTTTCATCATAGTGATCAAAGTTTATCACTCGCTCAAAAATAGAAAAACTCGTTGGTTTTTGTAATGATGATGACAATAGTAATTCAATCGCCTACACCAATTAACCTCTTACGTAAGTTTAGTTTAAAATAATTTCGTGAATAACAGATTGTACTTTTATTTCAGATCTATTCTGGAAATAGTAATGGAATCTATACTTCTTTGGAAGGACTATTATCGATACGATGAACCTTAATCTAGGAATTCGGATTTATATCTATGCAGAAGGTGACACTGAGAAATTGAGTGGAGATCAGATTATCCTCTAGTTTTTGGTGAACGAAACTATGATATCAGGCTACGACTGATTCGATCATCGCTATAGGATAGAACTTGCAGAATCTCTAGCTATCAATATCATATGGTCTCGAATGACATATTCTAACCATTGAATCAATCCACCCCCATTCCAGAAACCTCAATTCAATATCTAATCATCTCATACTGCAGTCTAAATCAACACAACTTATTAATTCGAAAAACGTCTGACCAGTCCACTTTATTCTCCATTTTACAGCCGCGTCGACACCGATTTTCTGGCACAAATGAATGTTAAAATGAAAATCCTTCTCACTCGTATGACTGGAGTTTCTGTTATCTTCCACTTACAGTCTAGTACTATTTGTGAAATTGTTAATTTAATACCTCTTTATAAAAGAGTTTTTATTACAATATATTTCTTAAGGTCGTTGTTGTATTTTATTTAACCAGTACTAAATTAATAGTAACTGCGTCGGGTTTGCTATCAATAATTATTTATAGAAGTTATCATAGGCCTACCAAACGTTTAGGGAAATGATACAAGAAAAACGATCCTTCATCAACCGGATTTCTGTAGCTGGATTTTACATTACAACATTTTAAGTAGGAATTCGTCCTTAACTTGTAGTTTGACTAAGTGTTTAACCTATTTGGAAAATTTTGCGCAGAGTTCTACCCTTATTTTTCACTTCAGTTTATTATAAAATTATTTAGTCCTTGATTGCTATTTGAATTATTCATTTTTATGATTTTGATCATTCGGATTAATCTCTTTCTTTTTTTTTAACTGTTGCAAAGATTTCGCGATTTCCCTGTACGTCCCACTTTCTATATGACCTTAAGGAATTTCATATCTTTAATTTATGTTTAATGGATGCACACCGAGCTACTCAATGTGAGTGATTTTAACCCAATATGTGAAATTGATTTTTGGTCGAATTTTCGGGAAAGTTTGAAGAAGAATTAGTCAACAAAACTAATTTCCCTCTTCCCATTTTCCCTATAGGTCCTGAATTTGAATCCGTCGTTACATACGACTGGGCTTTCACGGACACGAGATATTGGCGGATATACATGCTCTTACACTTCTTGACTAATATGTAGTGTAATAGTACATATTGTTATTTATTTATTCCCCAACCTCATTCCACCTCTTAATGTATAACTACTTGCGTTCTATTTAGGTTTTTGAAATTATCAAATTATTAAATTTGATAATTTAAACCATCAATCAACACCCCTATAGTAATATCACAAAAAATTACTATAGGGAAGGGAAAAAAGCAAAAAGAAATCGATTGGCAAATCCAGATTGTATTTATTAGATTAGCTAATGAATACAAATCCGCTACTAATTTTATAGTCAAAATCAATTTACTGCGAATCAAAGAAAATTTCAAACGGGTATCCAAAAGCTTAATTCCTACCGATAGATCTTATTCTTCTAATTTTTGCTGACTTCTCAAAAGACTATTTCAATTCCTCAATCAACATCATATATTATAACAAGCTAGATTACTATTTGTTATTTTTTAACAACTGTTCTTTAATAAAATGTTGTAATTATTAGGTTTCGTTAAATAATATTTTTTTATTCCGATATTGTGTATTTAATTACATAAATTTACGAAACACAACATTCACCCCAGACCATCCCGACACCATTTTACTAGAGACTCGGCTGGGCTCAACAAACTTCTAGAATAACTCCTACTAAAAATAATTAAGAATTATTCCATAACATGTAGATTTTGCTATCTTGCGGTGTAGTTATAGGTGTAGTAATAGGTATAAATACCGATTCATTTTCACAAAAAAATTAACCATTTTTTGAACCAAAATTTTTGCGAATTTTAAAAATCTACTTCAAATCAATTTTAGGTGAGAAGTAGTTTTATTTGGAACTCGCAACCTCGGTAGAGCTCTGCTTAGATGTCGGCGTGGGGGGAGATACATTTTTATGAATTTTATTTTTGGAATGGATTGTATGGTAACTTTATGTTTTACTTGTTATATGCATTAATAAATATTTATAATATTCATAAATTGTTTTATACATTTAATAAAATTAATCTGTCGAAATTTTTCCGGCCCACAGCCGACACCTATCGCAAGTCAGTAAAATCCACATATAACTCAGACTCGTGTAAGCGCCAATGGAAAATCGCCAATGATCTGTGCCCGTGAAGACCGGGCGTGCGGAACGCAGGGTTGGAACGTCAATATTATCCCGTATAGAAGAAACGAGAAATAAGGAAGAAGTCTTTTGGCTACTTCCTCGTTCCTCATTTCTATAAAATCGACCTAAATTATTTTACACACGGCTCAAAATCGTCACACCGAGTAGTCCAGTGGGCACTCATTAACTGTAATATAAACATAAAATGCGTCTAAGGCTTATTAAAGGGAAAGGGTACGGGGACTAAATTAACATGAAATCGTTGATATGGATAAATTAATTTATTATTATGAAATAAATTAAAAATCTGTGATATAAATTTACTTAATGAATTTAATTTGACTATAATGCTTTAGTTGAAGATCGCTATGGTGTAAACTACTGATAAAATCCCAAAAATACTCTCAAACCCAAGATTCAACACGACTATAGGCCTATAAAATCGACGAAAAATCAAAAGAAACAACCATAAATTTATATTAAAATTACATAAATCAATTAAAACATACAAGAGTAGGCTTACTACCGATGTCAAATTTGAACAACTCCAGCTTAGTATAGTAAGTACATTTCAAACACATTCTCCAGCAGACGGCCGATTAATAATTAACCATTCCGAAATCCCAGCAATATAGGCGTAATGAAAATCCAATGTTTTAAATCGCGAAAACCCTTCGAAAAAATTTATATTCCAAAAAATCATCGGTAGAGTTTCCAAGTATTCCTAACATATAGATAAAAATTATACAAAGTAATTAAAACATTAACCTGCTAAAAACTAAAATTGACCTAGCATAGTGTTCTGAATAATAAACTCCGAGTTTCGTCAAAAAACTCCATAATAAGCCAAATTCGACCAAATCTCATAATTCTCTAAAATAAACTGAAGATAATACAAATAAAGAAAATGAACCTACCTGAACTTATCATCGCCCCACTCATTCCGTGCACGTAGACCATTTCATAAAGGCGCATAACCTACTAAAATAAAATTAGGAATATTAATGGTCGACAAGTGAAAAATAAAAAGAAAATCCAACCTAAAAATCGATAAAAGTTACGTCCAACCGGAAATCATTCTGATCGTCGATATTGATTTGGAATAAACAAATTCATCCGCAATTGCACCATACACTAACAGAAGTACACGCACCCATATTATATACCGAAATTATATCTAGACCATTATTGATTTTCGAAAATTATTATCACCTGGAAACATGGATCACATAATAGGAGGGAATTTACCAGAAGAATCAAACTTGCCAACTCAAGGTAGTTTTGTAAAATTTCTATTAAATAATTTAATTTTCCTAACGTCATAAATTTGTTATAAATAACCATTATAGTTGTCTCTCATAAATTAATCCATAAGTTAAAGTTAACTATTTAATAACTGTAATCTACCATTCAGGTACCAGATTCTTCAAAACGCTAAGATACTCATTAATTTTGCTCCCCACAAATCTACCAGATAGCTAACCAGGAATACACAGGGATAGCAAAATCGAGGATTATATTATGGTCATCATCCCCTTCGCGCTTCTAGATTCTATTTTATGAGCTAGAATAATTGTATTAAGGCATTTGCATTGTATATTTTATCAATAAACAGTCGCATTTCGCCATCTGAAACATACTTTAATAATTAAAGATTAATTATTTACAATTTCAGTTTGATATTTTTAATTGCAGTAGTATATTTATTGTTTAATCTATTAGCCCAAATATTAACGTAGAATACATGTTGAAACATATAAGAAAAATTGTGTAAATACTGCGTAAATTCCAGGGGTTAATTGTCATAGGAAAATTTTCATTGTTGTTTGATAAAGATTTTGATCCGCGAGTGCGATAATTTTCCGAATAACCAATAACAATTAATTTCAGTTTTCCACGAATTTCGATAGGTATTTCCCCTCATCAGCTTTTTCATTAAGAATTATCTTACATAAACCTAAAATGGATTTAGTATAAAATTTTTAAAGCAAATCAATGTCTCTCGTATCAAAAAGCGATAATTACACTTTTATTTTCCTCTGTGAACCCTAAGTAACCAGCTGTTAAATCACACGGACGACTTGGATAGCTTTAGGAACGTTCGTGTAAGACGCAAATCAATCGCTATTCGTTTTAAGTACACTATAAGAGTAGATTAAATTGATCGTTCACAATAATTAGCCGGCGGCAGATATTGGTTGACCTAAAAACGCCAAGTTACAATTAAGATAGACTAATTTTTATATCATTATATCCAACTCCCTAACCGTAATGATATTTCAGAAGAACCAATGCCTCTCGAAGGGATACCCGCCATGTGGCAGATGAATGGCGTCGGGCTTGGAAGAGAGCGCGACCGTCAACAATCTTCGAGGAGCCTCAACCCAAAAGGCCACATCCAACCACTTGGCAAATATTGGGCCTGGAAAATGATCCTCGCAGGCCGAATGAGCAGCAATATCCTGCCGAAGAAATCCGCGACCACGCGCGGAACCTCCTCGCTCAGTGGGAGAGGGTGCAGGAACAAGTCGACCTAAACGTGGTCAAAGCCCGGATGTACCTCGCTAATGTCGAAGAGGACATCCTCGTCGGGCGCATTGCGGAGACCCATCCACCTCGACCAGCCCGCAATACCCGGCGACCGGTAGCCATCATTCCAGGTTTCTCCCCGGAGGAAGGGGTTAAAAAATTCTTCGAGGAACCCTGATTCCTCGGGCAAAGGACCTAGACAATAATTTGTGTTGTAATGTTATTGAACTTTAAAAATTTAAATGGCGTTCGTTTTAATTCTCTCTGTGAATAGATTCATTCTTATAACTATGTTTGTAGTAAACAGAATTTTTATTTATTTAAGTCCATAAAGAAATTTAAAGGTTTATTCTTTTTATTATAGCAATGGCAACTATTCAATTATTACAAACCGAACTAGACCACGCTAGAAGTGCAAACGCGAATCTACTTAGCCAGATAGTCCAAATAACTTGGGAAGCGCAACAAATCAAGGCAACCTGGTCGGACCCGAAAAAGACGAAGGCCCTCTATCTCAGGCTCACGGCAGCTCAAAATGGTTGGGCAGAGGAGCGACAACTCAATCAGAGTCTCCGCACACAAATCAGGGGACTAGAGGTCGCCTTGGCAGTTTGTCGTGAGGGGGAAGCGGTAACGTATCCGCTTGTCTTCACCCCGTCACAGTTGCCGTATCGAGATCCCCACACTAATGTCATACAACCTACAAATCCGTCCACCGTTCCATCAAGCAATCGTCGGCCGGGACGCAAAGAGCGTGCCCAACGCCGAGCCGCACGACCGCCAAGTCAATCACATTAACTTATGAATGCTGCGTACATTTTCATTTCGGGTTTGAATAAATAAATTCATGTTCATTGTTAATCTAATTCCAAGTAATCGGCTACAAGTCATGATTTGCATGAGATCATCACCACGAGTACTCGCACCGCATCCTCGAACCATCGTTCTATCTCAACTAGTCAACATAAATCTGATTTTGAATTTTCTCACACAAGGGACAGAGTAAAGCGAGCAAAGGTCTTCTATCGACAGCTCGTGAACCCGAGGGTTGTCCGGGCAATTACAGTATTAGTAATGATGCTCACTTTTTGCGGACAATCCACCCACTCGAACACATTTCCAACGTTGCCTAGCAACGGGTGCCGAGTGGTAGCTAGAAAAACATTTTGTATGGCGTTACTGGGGCAACAATAAGACGAGTTAAACAAATAACGAAACCCTGTAACCCACCAAAAGTGATTATCGGTTTTTTTCTGACAAAAATAAAAGCTTTTTGCAAGAAAAAGTGATTTCTCACCAGATGATTAAAATTCTGTGGAAATGAATCGGTATTTATACCTATTATGTAACCTTACATGTTCTTTTTAATGCATTAAAACAAAATTTGACCTTGATTTTAATTGTAATATCCAATTCTAATTTTATCATTTTCTTACATTAAATGAACAATATATTTTTATTATTTTTTAATTAAATATGTCATATTAGAACTATTTTATTTTCTTTATTTTGTTCGATAATTTCCTAATTTTATGAATTGTGTATTTTTGGTTAAATTTCCATGTTATAATGTTATATTTATGTAAATTTCATGCTGATCTTGGTTCATATTTGTTTATATTTTAATTTACTTTGGTGGGTTGGTGGGTGTTGATATTCTGAAAACTATATGGCTGTTGCCCAGACAACCCCATGCAAATAACCTTTTGCTTACCACTCGGCACCCGTTGCTAAGCAACGTTGGAGCTGTGTTCGAGTGGGTAGATCGTCCGCAAAAAGTGAGCGCTGTTGTTAATGCTGTAATTGGCCGGACGAACCATGGGTTCAACGAGCTGCCGATAGAAGGCCTGTGCTCGATTTAAACTTATTTGGTTCCCTTATTAGAAGTAATTCTTCGTTATTGCGATTTTCGAGATTTGCGCTTCGAATCTGTCGATTGAGTTAGGTCATTTAAAAATACAAACTATCAATGATATCATTTATTAAAAGAAAAAAAAATGTTTCGCGTTCAATAATTACAATCCATTTGTCTCCTTGAGTCGCCAACGCTTTGCACGCTCGGCTCTTCCTGGCCGGTGCCGGTTGGGCTTGTCCTTGGGTGGTGTCGGATCTATCGTGTCACGGTAAGCCAATTGCGCCGTGGCGAAGACCAACGGATAAGTTACCGCTACCAGTTCTTGGCTCGCCGACAGGGCTGTTTCTAACCCTTTAATTTGGGTTTTCAAGTTCTGCGTTAATTGCCGCTCACCGGCCCACCCTTTTTGCGCGGCTTCCATTCTCTGGTAAACAATTTTTGCCCTCTTCGGTTCGATCCAGGTTCCCTTGATCTGCTGGATCTCTCGGGTGAGTTGGAGTAGTTGTTGATATAAATCCCGGTTGGCTGCCTGGGCCTTATCTAATTCTTTTTGTAAAATGGGGAATTGTCGAAAGTCCATTTCTGAAATAAAATGGGATTTTGAAATGTTTATTTTAATCAAAACCATTAATCGTTTATCAAGAATGGTCTTTGGACCATCACTTATAAATCAACCTCTAAGGGACTGAGCAGTTAAAGTAGTATTAAATCGTGAAAATTCTAGTAAAGTAACTAAAACATGAAAACGACCACATTTATTTGAAACATTTCATGAAATCTCATGCACCTCTAAAATGTTCTCAGCATACTATCTTCTTCTCTTGAAGTACCGCTCTCTCGCGTAGGAGTGTTCGCGTCGGGGTTCAGTGATATTTTGTTTCATTCCTCATCTCCTTTGGTAGGATGTGTCGTGGAGTCGGACATTCGTCTCTGGAGTCTGGGGTCGTCCAACTCGAACGAGACATTAAATTGTGTGGCATACCCGTCAGTACTGGGTATCCTGCCCGTCGCAATATCCTCGTTCACCCTCCGGAGATATTGTCTTGCTTGCTCTACTTGTCGATTTGTTTCAGCTTGGTGATGTTCGAGGCGTGCCAGCAGGTACTCTGCCTGCCTTCGCATTTCTCTTGCCGGATTCCTTCCGGGTTCCTTTTTAATAGCGACATATGGAAGGTCCACTTCATCGGAGTCTCCTTGTGTGCCATCTCGGGCTTCGCGGACTGGAGATATAGAAGCCCGCGTCCCACATCGCCTGTCTGCATCGGGCAGCCGAGTGAGCGGGGAACCGAGCTATGACTCTGGATGCATCGATCCACGAGTTCGTATGCCTAAGGGGATTTCGGGGTTGAATAAGCGAATGCGTCTTATTTGTGCCATTATATGTCGGGGGTCAACTCATAGGTCTGTTTTTCGTAGGGTCGTCTAAAATTTCGATCCGTTGGCAGTCGTTCAGAGTTCTTTACCCTCTCACGTCATTGATGGTATTACGGAATTACCTTGATAATTATCAAAATTTTCAATGGAGATTTGGTTGGGCGATTCGATTCCGTGGTGCCTTAGTGGTCACGGGAGTATCAAACGTTTATTAATAAACTTTAGTTGAGTTTAACTCTCAAGAGTCTGTCTGACTAAATCCAATCTTTCTCCCAAAAATCTGATTAATTTTTAGATGCGTAATTCTAAACGAATATTATAGATTTTATTCGAAACCAAATTTAGCAACTAAATATTAGGTCTTAGAATCGGGGTATTCATAAATTTCTCCGGATCCAGTTGCTCTCAACCCTAATCTACTTCGAATCGTTTGGTAATTAGCACTAATTATTATATATGGAGATTTGGACGCTATGAGTATTCTTAATTTACTACGTGCTCTATTTGACGTTGACCTATGCATAGTTGTCAGAAATCAATACCTAGTTGAAACTTGAAATGAGGGTTTAAAATTGATAATGTTATTTCAAATTGGTCTTTTAATAGAATTTAAATTTACTCTTACGTTACCAAGACTTGGTGCCGATTATTAAAAATCCAATATACTTTTAATTCACCAATGATTTATGTCCATTAATGAAACCGGGTCTACTTTCGCCCTAATAATTTGGTGTCTGTTAAAAAATTTAATCTCCCTTTAGGTTAATGATGCTTGACAACCATTAGAAAACATCAACTTTACTTCTATGTTAATAACAATCGAAAACTATCAAATTTACTTTTATGTTATAATAATTGACAACTATTAGTACAATCAAATTTACTTTTACGTTATAATAATTGATGGTTATTAATAAAATCAGTTTTTACTTTTACGTTGTAATAATTGATAATTATTAATAAAGTCAGCTTTATCTTTACGTTGTAACAATTGATAATTATGAAATTTGCTTTTATGTTATAATAATGAATAACTATTAAATTTACCTTTATGTTATTAGTCGTTAGTAACTATTAAATCTGTTTTTATATTAATAATGGTTGATAGCTATTAGAAAAATTAAATTTACGTTTAGGTTAATAACACTTGATATTTATTTAGTTAATAATAATTTTCTACATGTAGGCAATTTAACTCACGATTTAATGCGTCTATGCATCGTCTGGTGTTCAGTACATATCTATTAATCATGTGGATAGATTAGTTACTTGTACTCGTCCATTGGGGTTGAAAAATTGCGGATCTCGCACTCAGATCCAAATGTACTTAGTACCATTGATGACCCATGAGGAAGACTCTGACCACTGCCAACTAACATTTATGGGTTCATCGTCATTCACGTCGCGGTTGGTGGCCTAAATATGGATTTGACTGATAAGATTGCGACCGGTTTTCTTTGTTATTTTATTAAAACATAAGGGGAAAATATTCATCAAACAGATTTTCTGAGTGACTTAAATTTATTTAAAGTTAGCAAAATTTTCTCCGGGTCTTGTTTCAGCCTGTGTCCGGAATGGGGCATTGATGAGGTCATATGGCTATGTCTCAGAAAATGTATTAAATCAAATAATGAACGTTTAGAAATTTACCTGCAGGAGGGGGTTCATTGGGATTCCTGTAACCGGAACCCATGCCTTCTCGTCGTTTCTTTGAATTCTGTTCAAACATTCGGGACATAAAAATTTTTTATGCGATAGAATGAATTAGTCTTCCATCATACCACTTTTTATATGAAAAGGTCTGTCTGCTGGCGTAGGCATTGGTGAACGGCACACACTTCCTCAATAGCAGTGGGTGTAGTTGTCGACACACCGTGCATTGATTTTCTCGGAATTATTTATCTTGATATTTCCCGAAATATCACATTCCATACTTATTTGTGTGTTTAGGATTTTTGTTTTATATCACGACTACTATCCACCGGATAAGCATAAAATCGATCGTCGCTGGTTTTCTCGATTTAGCGGCTCCATTTTACTTTAAAATTATTATTATTGGCAACTCTTCGTTTTTTCGCTTATTACTTGTCCACGTGGTAAGTTATTTATTATATTTTTTATGCATAACTTCACTTGTTCCTAGTCGCAATATTGGTGTCTGGATGTGCCTAATGGGTTTCTGATGTCTCCTCAGTGTGGGGTCGTAGTGTGCTTGAGAATCGGAGTCATCGACGTCAGACGGATTAGGTCAACAGGATCTCGCTATTGTTTAATTTGAAATTTCCTGCCAACTGATACCTACCGATCCTTTCTATACTCGGTCTCGAATCAAGGCGATGATGATCAGCGACATGTTTTGCGTTTTAGTAAGAAAATCATACGTTGGAATTTATATGACAATACTCTGGATATGACTTAATTTCATGTGGAAAATTTTCCTGTTGTATTGTTTATTTACTTGGTTTATTGGTTAAACGATTAGTAAAATATTTTTGTGTCTTTATTTTCTTTTATACACTTTATATTTTACGAAATTATTTTCGTCTGGGAAATGGCAATTAAAGATTTTTGGGAATTATTTTTCACTCTAGTTGATTCGGATATTAGACTCATGTAAACTCTTGCATTTTGATCCTCTAAATGCTATCAATCCTCGATTTTAATTTTTTGCAAGGTTCTTATATTTCGATGTTTTAGTTCGGTCGATAAATTCGTGTAATGACTATAGTAATTTCAGAAGTCTAGTTCCATTTTGATCAGAGCGACTCGAGGTTTAATTTGTTCACTAATTTTGTAAAATCTTATTTTCTGGTCATAATATTTCGGATTTTATTTTTATTTAACCTCTGTATATTTCGTTCATATTTATTTACTGATTTTATGCAAAACCCCTTATTTTCTAACGCGTTCATCTACTGATTTTAGTAAAACTCCCTTATCTTCGAATATAATATTTTAGTTTCGACAACAAGTTCATCAATACTTTCAGCGAAAAATCTTTATATTTTATCATAGCATTTTAGTTTGATGGTAGTTAGAAAACTCTTTATCTCATTTTAGTTCGATAAGATTTTAATGACTTTTATACTTTCATAGCAACGATTTTATTATCGGAAAAACCTCGTCACCTTCCTTTAATTGATCCTAGGCGCGTTATGTGTTTATATTATAGTTAATGAGTGCCCACTGGACTACTCGATGTTTGAATTTTAGCCGTATGTGAAAAATAATTTAGGTCGAGTTTATGAGAAATGAGCGGCGGAGAAACAGCCAAAAGACTATTTCCCCTTCACCCTTTTCCCCTATACGGAATGATATTGACGTTTCAGATCCTGCGTTCTCACGCCGGAGCCTTCACGGGCACGAATCATTGGCGATAATACACGTACTTACACGATTACGATCATGTATTTGATTTTATTAGCTTGCAGTATGTTTTGGCTGTGGGCCTGAAAATGTAGAGCATTGACGGAAAAATTTCAGTTTATGAATACATATATTTTGCCATACAATACGTTTGATTCCATAAATTTTCTGAGCATAGCACATTGAATAAAATCTCGAACATAATACAGTAACACCTTCTCCCCACGCCGACATCCAAGCAGAGCTCAATTGAGGTTGCGAGGGTGCAACGTGGAGAGAGTTCGAAACATTCTCTCACTCACATCGTAAGTTTGATTTCACTGAATTACACTGGTTTCAGATTTGAAATACTGATTCTGGTTAAAAACCGATTAAAATTGTGTAGAAATGAATCGGTATATATACCTATTGTACGACCCTAACCTTGCGTGTTCTTTTTGATTTAGTAAAACAAAATTTGACCTTGTGATTTTCTAGTATATTCAAATTATTCTATTTTTATTTCATTTTCATGAAATTTCGCATTTTTTATTAAATTGTGGAATTTCGGTCAAATTGCTAGGTTTTCATGTTATGTTTATGTTTATTTCGTGCGGATCTTGTTGCACTTTGTTGTTATTTTAATTTATTTTTGTGTTTTATGATTTTATATTTAATTTTTCTCTTTCTCGCATTTTGGTAAGGTTAATTGGTGTTTTAATAGGTTTCAGTTTAAATCTGCATGTTATGTTTGCATGTGTGTTACCGATTCATTTAAACATTTACAAGGCCGTCTGTGTTCTGGCCCAACATTATTTTGACCTAGTGGGAATAGGGGTGACTTAGAGTTTCCCCAACAGTGTTCCTACTGCGTTGGCCGGTGTCACGTTTACGAGCACTGTTGTAGATACTTTCCCCAAAAGTATAAGGCAAATAAAATGCATGTGTCCTCATCCCTTCCCTCATCCAAATAGTGTAATTAGATCCCTAAAAGAATGTTTTAATAAAATTTCAGAAAGTAAACTTAAGAAATATATGAGAGCGGGGACCGTTGAAATCAGAGCACGATTTCTTCTACGACAGCTCGTGAACCCATCTAAATATTATGGCATTGGCAGTCTTTGAAAAGAGGCTCACCCTTTGCTAATATTCAACCCACTAGCTCAAACTACCAACGTTAATTTTTGACGGATGACTAGCGGTTAAACTTCTTATGCAAGCGCTGGATGGGAATTAGTTACCCTTAGGCTGTATTAACATGTTTGATTACCCATCAGTGCCCAGTAATTTTGAACTTTACAACACTAGTTTGTTTTAACCTGATTTTAATGTGATACATTTACGAAAATTTAAATCCTATTCTGGCTACTTTTATCCTGAGTTTATGATTTGATTTTAAAACTATTGGTTAAATTAGTATTTTTCTTAACGTTATTAGTTATATTCGTTGCACCAACTTCGCGCTCTTCCCACTCGCGCTTTATCTCAATTTGGCCTTAAGGTGAAGACTATGTTTATATTCGGATTTTAGGAGTGCTCACTGAGCTATTCGGTGTTGATGATTTTAGGCCTATGTGTTAGACAAATTTAGGTCGAGATTTCGGACGAAGAAAGAAAGTGGAGCAGCCAAAATACTACCCCCGATCTAACTAGCGCCCCTGTAGGAAAATATTGACATTGGGCATCCGTCGTATCTCACGACATGAACCTTCATGGGCACAGAACTATAGGCGGAGCGAACCGCTCTTACACAGTCTGATCGTATGTCTGATTTGAATAACTTGTGTTATGTGCTGGGTTTCGGGAAAAATTGTGGATTATATTGAAAAAGTAATTTTATTTTTTTTTATTTTTGATAATTGTATGAACATTATTTTATTGTATTCATGTTAACATTTTAATTAATTATTAATTTTGATGCCCGTTTTAATTTTTTCATTTATGCAGAAATTTATTTTTATTTTTATAACAAAAAAAACTATGGAAACGTCCATGGTCGATTTCCATCTCGACGGAATGGTATCATATTTAAAATCATAATTACAAACTAACAAGTTAGTAAAATAAAAGTTCTTGGCCGACTAAGAAGGGTGCGTAACCATGGACTGTAGTGTCCAGGAGGTGAAGAAGCTGTGAGGACGGTTGTCAGAACACCTTAGAGTTTTCCCACGGAAACCTTATCGCCTAACCGTCTTAATGACTGATAGTGGCCACGAGGAAGGATTACAATCAATTAACATAAAATTAAATATAAAAATGACCAGTTAAGAGGAACAAAAATTTAAAACCAGAGGAAAGTTGAACAATTGCTGATACGTTGATCTGAAATCATTAAGAAATTAAGGAATTTCGAAAGGCTGAATTTAACTACAATTAGACGTATGGTTTACAACACTCAGGTATAAAAGTTCAAGTCTCGTTACAGCAGAATTTTAATCCATTTCGGTATCGTCTAAAATCTCCATATTGAAAACCGTTTAGGGAATCATTTATATTACATTTATCATCTTTAATGTTCTGACTATTAAATCAATAAGTCATCTTAAACTTAATATCGATTAAGTTTATTTTAAAACTCAAAGAAACGTTTCGGGCCCAACTCCTCTTAAACTCCATATTGATCCTTAATATCCCCCAGAATGTTGATAGAAACTATTAAAACTTATTATTATTATTATTATTATGACTATTATCATTGTTGTTAATTTTGAAATCATTATTGTGAATCTTGCTATTATTATTATCATTATTAATTCTCAATTGATGATTATAACCATAATAGTTATTATTATTATTATTATTATTATAATTATTATTATTATTATTATTATTATTAATATTGTTATTACTATTATGATTATTATTATTAACATTATTATTATTGTTGGGCCAGCACACAAATAGCCTTGAGAATTATTTAAATGCATCAGTAATACAGCACAAAAACCCAGCACCAAGATAACTTAAAATACAATATACAACACCAACTAAACATTTTAAAATCTGAGGGAATATAAATAAATATAAAATCAAAACATAAAAGTTATATAAAATAAGTGCAAAATGCATCAAGAACCGCACGAAATTTACATAAAAAATAACATAATAACAAGAAAATTTGACCGTAAAATGACCATTTATGTAAAAGAAAAAATTAATGAATTAAATGAATAAAAATAAAATATTTTTGGATGAATAAATTTTAATTAAAAATGTTAAAAAAAATTACCAATTTAAATCAAGAAATTAATAAAAATTTAATCTAGATAACACAAATAATTTCAAGGTCGAATTTTGTTTAATCGCAATAAAATTCACACGCAAGGTTAAGGCTAAATTATAGGTATATATACTGATGTGTTTTGACAAATTTTCAGTCTTAATTTTCAGAGAAAAAATTCCTGTCTAAACTGAGTTGGTGTGCGTTGCAACAGAAAGCCGCGCTTTCAGGCAATTATCACTAGTAAGTGTTTTGCCTGAACATGACAACTTTCAGTTGCTGTACATTGCTGTGTGAAGCGAGATAGATGGATACTTAATGGATTATTTGGCTAATGAGTGAATACTGCATGAATTTCTTGTCCAATTGGATTAAATGTATTGGGATGAAGCAATGAACAATGATGATGTCAATAGACGTCCGATATTTATGTGAAATATTTCATGTCGAATAAACCGTACTATGCTCGAAACTTTTACTCAACTAGGATGGTAGCATTTATTTATTATTTCTTTTTCGACCCGCAGCCAAAACATCGCAAAGCAGTAAAATAAAACACACTATTGCCCTGTGTAAGTGCGTGTATAATCGCCAATAGTTCGTACCCGTGAAGGCTTCAGCGTGAGAACGCAGGAGCTGGAACGTCAATATTATCCGTATATAGGGGAAATTGAAAGGTAAGGGAGTAATCTTTTTTTTTAACAACAATCGGCTCAAAATCTTTAACACCGAGTAGTCCAGTGGGCACTCATTAAATGTAATATGAACATAAATAGATCATAAGAATAAAGAAAAGGAAAGGGTAGCGGGGAAAATAGCGAAATCGTTGCAACAGTTAAAATGAATAGCCATCGGAAAAGGATTAATCCGAACGACTAAAATCATGAAAAATAATGTTTCGAATAATATATAAGAATTAAATAAATTCTGTTGAATTGAGACGGGAAATATGGGCAGAACGCTGCGCAAATTTTCGGAAATAGTTAAAACATTTATCATAAAACAGTAAAATAAGGGCGGAACGCTGCTCAAATTTTCCGAATTAATTAAAATACTTATCAAGAACAGTAAAGTAAAGGTGGAATGTTGTTCGATTGTTAATATAATATTCTTATAAATAGTAGGATAAGGGCGGAACGCTGCTCAAATTTTCCGAATCCATTAAAATACTTATCGAAAATAGTAAAATAAAAGCGGAATGAGGCTCAACTGTTGGGATAAGATTATTATAAAACTGTAAAATAATGTTGGTACGCTGCTTAAATTTTCCGAATCGATTAAAATACTTATCAACAATAACAAAATAAAAGTAGGATACGGCTCAGTAATTGATAAGATATCGGATAAGACCGTAAAATAAGGGCGGAACGCTGCTCAAAATTTCCAAATTAATTAACATACTTCAGCGAATATTGTAAGGAAAGGGTGGAGCGCGGCTCAATTGTTAGTATAATAATCCGATAAAACCGAAAAATAAGAGTCGAACGCTGTTAAATTTTTTCTAATTAACAAAATACTTTATCGAAAATTATAAAATAAGGATGGGTTACGGCTAAATTTTATATAGGTAAAATATTTTCTTAAAGCTGAGGAATAAGGACGAATCCCTACACAAAAATTTGTTAATAATAATGAGAATAATAATAATAATAATAATAATAATAAAAATAATAATAATAATCATAATCATGGTACTTATAATAATAATGATAATAATTATGATAATAATAATAGTAATAATAATAATAGTAATAATAATAAATATAATGGTAATTATAGTAACAAGAATAATAATAAATGTAATAGTAGTAACAATTAATAAAGGTAATACATAGAATAGTAATAATGATAATGCTAGTAATAATAGGGAACATTGTAGTTATAATAGGGAAAAGGGTAAGAGATTTACTGTGTTTATTTAACATAACAAAGGGTTTACAGGTCATAAAAAATCATCAACACGGACAATAATAAGAAGGACTAAGCGAATGGACATAAATATAAATGATATGAGAGTATAGGTTAACATTCGAAGGAAATAGGAGAATAATGGGACCTAAAAATCGAAATCGAGCACAGGCCTTCTATCGACCGCTCGTTGGACCCATGGATCGTTCGGTCAATTATAGCATTAGCAATAGCGCTCACATTTTGCGGACGATCTACCCACTCGAACACAGTTCCAACGTTGTTTAGCAACGGGTGCCGAGTGGTAAGCGAAAGAATATTTGTATAGGGTTGTCTGGGTAACAACCATATAGTTTCAAAATATCAACACCCAGAAACCCACCATTATTAATATTATTAATATTATTATTATGATTATCAATACGATTATTATTAACATTATTATTATTACTATCGTTGGTGTTATTATACGAGTACGATTATTATTATTAATATTATTATTAATATTATTACTAAATAACATCTTTAAAGTTACCTTAAATTTTAAAGGAAAACAAATATAATTACCGCTGTAAAATTTATTTGAAAATAAAAATAATAAAATTTAAATGTTTCAGCATAAATCATCTGTAATGGAAGAATAAAATTATTTGAAATACATTAAACCACTTCGTCCACGCCGTCGGAAGGTAGCCGGATGGTCTTGTCTTCTTTGGGGAACCTAAAATACATAAAAATATTAGTTAAAAAGTATCAAAAAAAATCAATCCTTACTTTATTATAGAAATTGAAAATACTATAATAAGTAACCATGGCAAAAAATGGCAAGCAAGATGAATTAAAATTAGGTTATCTTTAAATTAATAATAAGGTATATAGTATATATATAATAATATCTCCTAAACGCTTGATTTTTGAGGGTTATGGGGAAAAACCGTAGTATAAAATAAGAAGATCATACATATACTAGTGTTATTTATATTAATTTGATAAAATTTGAATACTTTACTATATAGTAATGTTGGGCCAGCACTGAATTTTGTTTAAATGAATTGGAAACAGCACGCAAACATAACATGCAGACATAAAATCACACCCATAAAACATAAAAATAAACACCTTAAAATGCGAGAAAGATATAATTAAAATATAAAATCAAAAAACATTAAAATAAATTAAAATAACAACAAAATGCATCAAGATCCGCACGAAAATAACATAAAACCAACAAAATAACATAAAATTTGACCGAAAATAGACAATTTACGTAAAAACAAAAATTTAACGAAAAACGTTGAAGTAAAATAAAATAATTTTAATTAGAAATAATTCAATTAAAAATTTAAGAAAGGAATCGCGAAAATAATAAAAATTAGAGTTAGATTATACAAATAATTTCAAGGTCAAATTTTGTTTTATCGCATTAAATTTAACACTCAAGGTATAAATACCAATTCATTTTCGCATAAATTTAATCACTTGTTAGGGATCACTTTTTCTTTTAAAAAGCTCTTGCGTTTTTTAACAGAAAAAACAGTATTGGATCACAAGCGTTTGGAATCTAGAGTCTAGAACGATTATTTACCAGGAACTATCGAAGTGAGCATGAACGATTATAATGAGTGTGCCATACGATTGATGTAACTATTTGATGTATATTATGAGCAATTATATGATACGAGAAAACGAATTTGTTTTGATACTGTCTAAATTTTTCCAGCCTACAGCCACACACCAACAAGTAATTAAAATCATACATCCATATTGAGCTGTGTAAATGCGGTTCATCCACCAATAGGTCGTGCCCGTGAGAGACCTCGAGCCAGGACGAGCCGAGTGGGAGCGCAGTAAGCTCCAAAGGCAAAAAGCTGACTAGAGGTAGCTGTAAATAATTTTGTAGCAAACGTTATGAGAATCACTTTGACTATTTCCGCTTGTAAATAAAAATGGTTTTCCTTGAAGTGTTAATAAATGTTTATGTTCAACTTAGTTATGTTTTTGATTCGATTACTGAAGTTAGTGACGATAAATTTCCGTTCAAGAAAATAAACTTCAAGTTGAAAGGTGTGAAGAAAATTAGGTACCTAAAAAGCAACACGAGCATACACCTTCTAACGGTAGCTCGCTGAAGCAGCTGTAGACCGGGTCTTAGCAGTTTTGGTAACAAAGTTCACCTTTGACGGTCTCCAAACCATTGGTTACATTACCAACGTTGCTTAGCAAGTGGTAACCAGTGGTAGACACATAGCTTTTTATGTAAGGAGTCAAGGTTAAAACATCACAAACCTTTCAGTAATAAAATTTAATTAATGTTACTTTAGGGACTACAACTCAATAATTTAGGGATCATAAAATTTTTCTGTTAGGAACATTAGGCTCAAATCTTTAATTTCTTTAAAATGCCAATTATTAATATTATTACTATTACTGTACTTATTATTATTATTTTTATTATTATTATTATTATTATTATTATTATTATTATTATTATTATTATTATTAACGATAATAGTCGTTAGGTTAGTTCTATTATACTTCCAGTATGGTATGGTAAAATTGAAGGATACCTTTTATGACCCATTAAGAATAAATAGTATCGTTACTTGTATGTTGTTATGATTATTATTATTACCTTACTTGCTCACTCTAGGTTATATCGATAGTTACTACAGTTTCCACAGTGATTTTTATTGACATTATAGTTCATGATGAACTTAATGATTGTGGATTCCCACTAGAAATTATGGAAGTTGATTTTGATCAATTAATATTACCTACTTACCGAGCCAAACCTATAGTCCCAGCGTAAATTACCACCTTATTGCATGCTATCCAAAGAGCTCGTTATGACATGAATATTAACAAGAAAACAACTTCAATGACTAGGCTTACACCCACGTAATTTGATTGAGGACCACAACAAAAATGTCAGAGACTAATAGGGAAGTTTAGATGGCACTGTAACGCACTATCCTTGGAAGCAATTACCCGTATTAGCATGTAATCATTAATCTTAATGTTATCATTTTCACGTAATTACCCAACTTGTAATTAAAATCATATTCCTCTTATCTAGTGCAAGATCACAAATCGGACTTCGAAAAATTCTGAAGGGACGTCGCAAGGTATCATGAAGAGGCGATGAGTCAATCAAAACGCACAGAGTCCCTCGTGCGGCGAAGTAGACGCATGTAGGAAACATGGATCCGGCCGGATGAGGCAAAAAACCTTGATCAACAAATAGCCCAGTTAAAGCAATTATACGAGAAGGAGCTAACTCTTTCCAGGTCAATAAAAGTGAAGATACGACAGCAGGCTTGTACCATTGCGACCTTGGAAACGATTCTCCAAATTCACATCGATTTCGGCCCGACGCCCACATATGCCGAAACAGAATTGTTTCCGGCACCTCCTCCGGAGCCGACCGATACAATAGTCACGCGTCCCGAAAACGACCGCCACAATCGTAATCGCGATCGGGCAAACATGAAAGAGCTCTCAATAGGAAATTAAAAGAAGCCCGTCTGTTGGGGGAATTTACGCACATTTTTGATTTTAGTTAACATTTTGCACTTAAAACATGCTAACATGTACACTCGTAATCGTTTATAATTATAATTTGTAATTTTAATTATTTAATAAATATCTTGAATTTAAAATTTTCGCCAATGAATTCACAGTGTTTCAAGATAACTGAAGGGAGAGTTAGAAGGGGACCTTAACGAGTTGAACAATAAACCTTCTACGATTGTCCATGAACCCACGGAAGGTTAAGGCATTAGCAGTTCTTGAAGAGGACCTCACCTTTTGTTAACCTTCCACCAATTAGTGCACAGTACCAACGTCACTTTTGACGAGTGTCTAGTGGTAAAAATTGTTATGCGCGTACTGTATGGGGTCTGTAGCTATTACCTTGACACTCACCAGAGCTCTTCCTTATCTGTGACCAGCATTATGCTGATTTCGTACGGTTCTTGATGCGTCATTTGATATATTTAATTTACTTTTATGTTTTTGATATTGTATTTAATTATATTTTCTCTCATATTTTCAATTTGTACTGCTGTGTTTGCATGTTATTTTCGATTCATTTAAACAAAATGATGTCTTGTGTTGGGTTAGTGGTATCTAACCTTGACCCCTTTACATACAATGCTTTCTGCCCTCCAATGGTTATCCGTTGCTAGGCAAAGTTGGAACTGTAACCACTGGTGAGCTCTACTAGAGAAGTGCTAAGGCCCGGCCTCATGGTAAGTGCAACGCCCTACCGATAGAAGGTCTATGTGCGATTTCTTATTTTGGTCTCTTCCGTATGTATTTGACACTTTCCAGAATCAATTACTGCACGAACCCCATTTCATGATTTCAGTCGAACGGATTTATTTTGCCAAATCAATGAATTAACAAAACAAAACAAACGAAACTAAAGAAACAGCGATGATAATTTATTTATCAGCACCCCAATAAATTGTTAGTTTAGCCAAGCTTCAATATTAATCTCTAATTTGCTGTGCACTGCGTTTTGCACGTTCCGCCTTCCTTGAGCGGCGCTGAGAACGTTTCGCCGCCGCCGGCTTGGTTGCATCCGTTGCCTCCCTGTACGCTAGCTGGGCCGGCTAGAATACTAACGGATACGTTACGGCGTTGCCTTCCTGGCACTTTCAAGCCGCGTATCTGTGTCTTTCGAGCTTGACCAAGTTGCTTTTCCTCCGCCCATCCGCGCTGTGCGGCGGTCAATCGTTGATAAATCGCTTTCACCTTTGCGGGTTCCTCCCATAATGCTCGAATTTTCTGGATTTCCTTAGTCATTTGGAGCAACTGGCGATGAAGCTCCGCATTCTCCCTGCGCGAGTTTACTAACTCCTTACTTAGAGTCTTGAGTAAATCCATATCTACAATTAAACTATTCGTTTACAATTATCACAACTTTAATTATGAAATGCTCATTATATATTATTGCGTCAGGATATTATTATTTAACTAAGGTTAACATACATAAAGAATCTACTGAATATCTATTTAAACGCACTATCTAAATTGTCCTGGTTCGTTACCACTACATCGGTATTCGAGGATTAAAATTATATGAGCAATCAATAATTAAAAAACCTAAGATTTTTCGAATTTAATGATTTATTTTAAGACATGAACTTTTTATCTTCGTATTTGATTTCGGTGACAAGAGTTTGAATCGAACCTAGGTCAATCCCGAGCATGTGAATGCTCTTGTCGTCCCACAAGACTTCTGTCAGAGTCCTGTAGGTCTTTCGGTAGTAATCTTCTAGGGATCACTACATCCATGGGCATTGTAGGCTCTGTTAACACAGGGTCGTCCAACCCATAGGATACGCCATAAGAGGGAGCATATCCGTCGGTGTGGGGGTTTATCCTGGCCAGGCGCCGTCTAGCCATAGCTACCTGCCAGTTCGTTTGCCGTTGATGGTGTTTGAGGCGAGCCAGAGTGAATTCCGCACGTTGTCGGGTTTCGGGGCTGAATTGCTACCTGGCCTCCACTTGATAGCCACGTACGGAAGATCTGCTTCCTCCTAGTCGTTAAGGCGACCTTCTCTGGATTCTTTCATGGGGGAAATCGAAAATCCCGCGTCTCACATTGCTTGTCGGCACCTAGCGGCCGATCCTGCTGGAAAACGCACCGTGATCCGGGACGCATCGATCCAAGACTCGTCTATAAAAATAATTTACATTATACATGATTCTCGATATAATTCTCAATTAATGAAAAATATTGGGACTTTTGTGTAAAAATCTTATCAGATCTCTAGATTTTGTTAGTAACTATCGTAATGTTGGAACTATCTATGTTACATTGAGTGGTGGTATCCGGTCAAGGGATCCTGGCGATTAGATATCATCCACAGTCATCTGACTTGACTCTTATGATGTCATCATCGAACGGTTAGTAATACGGGAATAGTTTATTCCTCACCGAAACTTGTCTATAAACCAATATTAATATCGTTTACTTTTATCTTGCGCATTGACTGTATTTGAAGAGTTGCTGAGCTTATTAAGTGCGCTAATTAGTTTCGATGAAAAATTATAATTCTTCCAAAGATTATGTTTTAAAAATCTGGTTATTTCATTTTTATTAGTTCATGAAAACCGATAACAATAAATTTCAACGCTGTTGTAATCTTTATTAGACATGATAAATTCTTCCATAAAACTGTTACAAGCTCTTTCAAACTCGAATTCCTCGGTATGCTTTCCTCTTGTAGATTTCTGAAGTTTGGTTCATTCCAATCAAGACATCGTATGTAATTTTCATGGACAAAATAGTTAAAGAAAAATTTGTTAAATAATGCAACTATACCTTCATATTTGTTTTCTCTTCCACTTGCTGGTTCCTCCCTCTAGTCTCCTCCTCGTCGCTGAGTACAGCTGTCCCTTTTTATCTTCGGAGTCATAAGTAGTCGGTCCTCTCGTGATGAAATTGGAAATGGCGGAATTCGATAAGACATTGATTAATTTAAACAATCAACTGATGACTAAAAGTTCACAAATCGAAGACATGGAAACGGCTTTGCAATCGAAAGATAGATTGATTAGTTCAATAAAAGATGATTTGGTTAACAGAGAAAGTCAGAACACGTTTTTAGAAGAACGAAGCAACAAAATGAAATAGTTATTAGTGAAAACGAATTTGCTCACAAAAGTTTGCGCACTCTTTCCAAAGTTAAATTTGTGTTAAATTCTGTGAAAATAAATTGGTATATATACCTGTTCTGTGACCCTAACCTTGCGTGTTAAATTTACTGCGGTAAAACAAAATTTGACCTTGAAATTATTTGTATAATCTGGTGGGTTACTGGGTGCTGTTGTTTGTTTTAATTATGTCGTAATTTTATCATTCGAGTCTATTGAATTCTTTAAACAACACTCAAAATATCGATAAATATATATTAAAAACAAAATAAGTGGTTACACATTTTATAAAAGAAGCGATGCAGTTTTTAGTGAGTTGGCTGTGTTTGGTTTAACGTTCGAGCGGCTCGGCGCTTGGCCCGCTCTTTTCGTCCGGGTCGATAGCTGCTTGTCGTTGGTGTGGTTTTCGGAGTCGCTACCGTCTCTCGGTAGGCCAGTTGGGCAGGAGCGAAGGCAAGGGGATATGTGACTGCCGCTCCCTCCTGGCAGGCTGATAATGCCACTTCTAACCCCTTTATCTGGGTCCTCGGGCTTTGGTTCAGTTACCTTTCATCCGCCCCGAGCAATTTTACTTTCTTTGGTTCCACCCATGTGGCTTTGGTCTGCTGCACTTCTCTGGACAACTGGATAATTTGGTCGTAAAAGTTCCTATTGATTGCCCTTGCGTGCTCCAGTTCTTTTTGTAATATTTTCAGGGATTCCATCTCAGTAACAACGAACATTAATTCTGGACTACAAATCTTAAATCATTAAATTACTTAAACAAAAGTTAATTTGTAGAACAATAAAATTATTACAAGGAAGAACAATTTTGGGTGACTTTAAATCATTTATTTGAATTACAGTTTAAGTGTAGTCACGTAATCGGATTCATTGGGGTTCTTCTGAGGTTTGCCGAGGGGGAAAACACGCGAATGTCGGCCGTTTCGTGTTTCTTGTACGCTTGGAGCTGGGTGGTGGCCCATCATTGTAGGCATCGGCGATCCTACCGGCCGCGATATCGTCGTCTACATTCGCTAGATATTGTCTGGCCCAGACCACATGGAAGTCGATTTGACCTTGGTGGTTCTCGAGGCGAGCCAGGAGAGATCGGGCCCGATCACGAATATCTTGGCCGGACTTCGGCTACAGTCTCGTCCGTCCTTAGTGAACGATAGTGCGTAATCTCCTACTGGTCGCGAGGTGGTCCAGCGGGATTGTCTCGGTTGGGGCACCGTGGGGTACTTGTCCCGCCAGACTTGTCGCCAGGCTTGTCTCCATTGGTCGGCAACGTGCGTGGGGACATAAACAAAAGGTCCTGATCTTCCTGAACAAAAAATCATGATCAAATGGTTATCATTATTCTTAGAGAATTAACCACAAAGAAACATCAAAATCTCTATTAGAGTTCTTAAAAATTGGTTACGAAAATCATTGTCGTTCTTCTTAAGGAAGTCGTGGCTTAGATCCGACTTCCTATTAATAACAGTCCCTATATGTGGACGTAAATGGAACTTCGTAAGGATTATGAATTAGGTTACCTACGTGCTAAAAATCATACCCCATGAATTTCATTTATTTTGTTGTATTGGCTGACAATTCCCCTACGCGATATTAATAAATAACAGTAAACGAACGCGTTTACAATAAAATGTAAAAATAAATAAAAAATAATCTAATTTACTGTTCATAAATTTAAGCTCATTCGGCCGATCAATATTAGGGTTAGAATTGTATGGTGAAGTGAAGATGTATAATAATGTTGATCTTAAAAGTACTAGAAAATGACGGGAAAATGTTTGTTCTAAAAGGAACTATCTCTAGGACGGGTGTGGGTTGGTCTATCTACTTTCTGCGTCTGGGATACGAACGGTTGTTTGATCAATCTGGAACATTTGCCAAGACAGTCGCGTTTGAATAGTTCGGAATTACTGCTCTCGAGATGGGAGAAAATTGAGAGTTTATATCAAAATGAAATATCACCGAGGGAATTTTAACGTATAGCTTAAATATTTCCAAAATTTCGAATTTCAATTAGATGAGTGTGAAACTGCGTTGAAAATTCCGCGAAACATATATTAACCAAATTTTATTTAGAACAATTTTTATTTAACGTATCGAAATTTTTATTAACTATGGGATGATCCAATATGTTGGCGTCGTAAAGCGTACACAGAAGGCCTATCATTTTCGTTTGTTCTGATTCCATTAACAATTGCATTTAAAAATTTTTTCTTAATCAGTTTGGGGAAATCTCTATTGATATGGAATAGGTGACTTAGGAGGACTGCAAAGAATAATTAAATTTTGAGTTGCGTTCGGAAGGTTAATGATTACTATAAACTATAATAGTTAAATAATAAAAATTTGTCAAATCTAACTTGTAGGAAATGAAAACGGTTGAAGTTAAATTTATTAAACATTTATTAAACATTTATTAAACAATAACAAAATGAAAAATCAATCGGTAAATCCTGGGTAAGGTTATAAACTAGGTGAAAACATTAATAATAATTTTATTAAAATCCCAATAATTACCTGTCGGGAATTCGTGACATTAGTTTCCGAGCTTCCATGTTGATTATTAATTTTAAACATGTCCTCTAAATTTATGACAACTGAGCGATCTCCTATCGTCCGCAGATATTATATTGGAGTGTGTGTCGGATTCGGGTAGAGATTGGTACTCGCACACACACTGGGTTAGTGTTCAATTTCACTCCTGGCCATGCCAACTCGAAACAAGCTAATTATTGATGTGGTGAATTTGATAATCGTGACCTTCTGCCAAATGTCAAGTTCTCTTATTTCGCAGTTGGGGAGTTTATCAGCAGTGGGTTTTGGGATATTAATTCGCTACTGCCGGAAAATATCTATTTTCGGTATTCATGGAATCTCGTGGTTTATTTTATCTGTAGTGAGTTATTCCGTAATTTTTGTCTATGGTTTTGATTTTATCTTTAGCTAATGATATTAAAGAGGAAAATTCGCAACGGATTATTTGGAAGAAAAAAAAACAAAAGGGAGCCTTACTAAGACCAGCATGTCGTATCAACGATTTTCTAAGAGGTCCTACTGGAAGAATGTTTATCCTGGCCATGGTCAAATCCCTTTAGTGGTTAATTCGGAACGAACTAATGATGATCAAGAGCATTTCCCTCATCTCATCCGTGATTTTTACGTGTAATCTGTGATTCTTTTACTTTATTTTTATTTCATAACTTTATGTGTGATTTTATTATGATTTTTATTTTTTGAGTTTGGGATTTATTTTAAGGAAAATTCTTTTGGTTAATTCATTCGATTAAGTTATTGTAGCTTAGTTTGGACAATTGATAGAAGGCTCGTGCCTATTCCTTCCTATTTGTGGTGTCGCTAGTTCAAGGGTCGATTGGCGCTATGGTGGCGCGTTGTTGATTATCGAACACTTCATTTATGGGATTGGCGCGTCTGGCGCGGTATCTGTTCCTTGATGGCCTCTGTATTTTATGGGGTTCATTTAAAAGTTGTTTGGTTAACTTAATTTTGTCGGTTTATTTCTATCTGGACGGTTTTCTTTTATCTTGTTAATCATTTTTTTTGGTTCACTTGCAGTTCATCGATGATTTATTCCGATTAGATCATATTAATTACGGGTATTATTTTGGAATTAAATTCTACAAATTTCTAATTCTTATTTTTTCAGTGATTTTCTGATTAGATCGTATTAATGATAGGTATTACTTGGAATTCAACTCCTATGAAGTTTTAATTCTTACCTTTTCCGGGATATTCTGATTAGATCATATTAATGATAAGTATTATTTAGAAATTAAATTTTTCAAAAGCTCTATTCTTAGTTTTTCAGGGAATTTTCTGTTTAGATCGTATTATTGATAAGTATTATTTGGAAATTAGATCTTAAAGTTTTTATTCCTATTTTCCTTTCGGGGTTGTTGAGTTGATCGTGTTAATGATAGGTATAATTTAGAAACTAAATTTTATCGATTCTTTATTCTTATCTTTTCAGGAGTTTTTATGACCTTTTGGACTTTAGAAGTTAAGCCTACCCGGAGGAATTCCGTGGAAAATCTGACGTCATCCATCCTTTGTTTCCCTTAGATTTTCTGGGGTTTCACGTGGATAAACGATGTTATTCAATTTATTGTTTTTCTTATAATTACATGATTGTGTAGATTTTTAGTATATTTTCATTCTATTGTGTCTATATTATTCAAATATGGTTTAATTTGATTTTTATTGAATCGATCGTTGCATCTAGAAGCTGTAGTGACTAATGTCTGTCCACTTTTTTTGCTTAATAAAATCTATTAGATTCCAATCATTATACTAATAATTACGATGTTTAATTTGAGGAGATTTCTATCGGCTTTAGAACAGGTTGCCCGAGGCTCCTACTCATTATTTTATTCTACCATTTGTCTCTGTAATTATCTGATTCTCAATATTATTTAGGGTTTGATATATACCACACTAGTTTTAATCCTTAATCAATGTAAGCGTTGACTCTCTACATTACGTTGGGTTTAAATCGATTTAGATATTAAACTTTAGGGTGAAATAACGTTTCAAAATCTATAACTACAATTTATCCAAATTTGATCAAATTATAGCTATTAGGTTCGTGATTAACATGTCGTATTTAGCCCAAATTAACAATTTAAGAAAATGATTTTTTTGCATTTCATTTTAACCTTTATTAAAACCTATATTTGAATACATAACAACTATCTCATTTTTATTATTTTCCCATTACCCTTTTCCCTTGATTGACCTTAGGCGCACTATGTTCATATTATAATTAATGAGTGCCCACTAAACTACTCGTGTAGTGATTTTGAGCCGTGTGTGAATATGATTTTTGGTCGAGTTTATATAAATTGAGAGACGAGGAAGCAGCCAAAAGACCCTTTCCTTATCCCTCTCTTCCCCTATACGGAATAATATTGACGTTCCGACCCCTGCGTTCCGCACGCCGGAGTCTTCACGGGCACGAATCATTGGCGATATTCCACGCACTTACATGAATTCGAATAGTATGTCTGATTTTAATAACTTGTAGTGTGTCTTTGGCTGTGGGCCGGAAAAATTTCGACAATAAAAAACAATTTATGCATTATAAATATTTTATTAAAAGACAACTATAAATTACCCGTTACATAAATCAAATCAACAAAAATTCAAAATCATAAATACATCGCTCTCCCCCACGCCGACACCCAAGCAGAGCTCTATCGAGGTTGCGAGGATGCGACGTGGAGAGAGTTGTCAAATAAAAACTCTCACTTACATCGTAAAATAGATTTTTAAAGAGTAAAAACGGTTCTAAAACGATTTAAAAAATGATGATATTATGTAAAAATGATGCGGTATATATACTTATTGTACGACAGTAACCTTGCGTGTTCTTTTTGATTTAGTAAAACAAATTTTGACCTTGGAATTTTCTGGTATATTCTAATCTTTAATTTTATTATTTTGGAATTTTATTTGACAATTTTTTCTTTAGATTTTTAATTGAATTATTTCTAATTCAAATAATTTGATTTTTATTTCATTTTCATGAAATTTTGTATTTTTTAATAAATTGTCAAATTTCGGTCAAAATCGTTGGGTTTTCGTGCTATGTCTATATTTATTTCGTGTGGATCTTGTTGCGCTTTGTTATTATTTTAATTTATTTTTGTGTTTTGGTGGGTTTCTGGGTGTTGATATTTTGAAACTATATGGTTGTTACCCAGACAACCCCATACAAATATTTCCTTTGCTTACCACTCGGCACCCGTTGCTGAGCAACGTTGGAACTGTGTTCGAGTGGGTAGATCGTCCGCAAAATGTGAGCGCTATTGCTAATGCTATAATTGACCGAACGATCCATGGGTCCAACGAGCGGTCGATAGGAGGCCTGTGCTCGATTTTGATTTTTAGGTCCCATTATTCTCCTATCTCTGTCAAATGTTAACCTATACTCTCATATCATTCATTGTTATGTCCATTCCCATAGTCCTTCTTATCGTCGTCCGTGTTGATGATTATTCTTTGGCCTGTACACCCTTTGTTATGTTAAATATTCACACACTAGCTCTTTTACTCTTATCCCTATTATAACTACAATGTTCCCTATTATTATTACTAGCATCATCATTGTTACTATTATATATATTACCTTTCTTAATTGTTACTACTCTTACTTTTATTATTATTTTTATTACTATAACTAGCATTATATTTATTGTTATTACTACTATGATTATTACTACTATTATTATTATCATAATTATTATCATCATTACTACAAATACCATGATTATTATTATTATTATCATTATTATTATTATTATTATTATTATTATTATTATTATTATTATTATTATTATTATTATTATTATTATTATTATTATTATTATTATTATTATTATTATTATTATTATTATTATTATTATTATTATTATTATTATTATTATTATTATTATTATTATTATTATTATTATTATTATTATTATTATTATTATTATTATTATTATTATTATTATTATTATTATTGTTATTATTATAATTACCGCTGCCCTTATCATTATCGTTATTATTATTAAGATTTTGTAGGGATCCGTCCTTATTCTTCAGCGTTAAAATTTTTTATTGGCATACAACATTATCCGTAATCCATCTGTATTTTTCGGTTTTTGATAAAGTATTTTTGTAAATTTGAAAATTTTAGCAGCGTTCCGCGCTTATTTTACGGTTCATCCCTATTCTACCGTTTTCGACAAAGTATTTTCATTGACTCGGAAAATTTGAGCAGCGTTCCGCCCTTATTTTACACGTTCCATTTTTAAGTTACTATTTTTGTTAAGTATTTGAATTGTTTCGGAAAATTTGAGCAGCGTCCATCCCATATTTTCTGCCTCAACTCAAATTAATTTATTTAATTCTTATTTAAAAACATTATTTTTCATGATTTTGGTCGTTCATATTAATCTTTTTCCGATGGCTTTTCATTTTAACTGTTGCAACGATTTCGCAATTTTTCCCGCTACCCATTCCCTCTTTTTGTCCTTAAGATCTATGTATGTTCATTTCATAGTTAATGAGTGCCCACTGGACTACTCGGTGTTAGAGATTTTGAGCCGATTGTTGTTAAAAATTTATGTCAATTTTACAGGAAACGGATGATGAAGGAGCAGCCAATAAACTACTCATTTATCGTCCAATTTCCCCTATGTACGGATAATATTGACGTTCCAGCTCCTGCGTTCCGCACGCCGGGTCTTCACGGGCACAGATCATCGGCGGTATTCCACGCACTTACACGAATCTGAATACTGTATATGATTTTACTATCTTGCAATGTATTGGCTGTGGGCCGGAAAAATTTCGACAATTAGAAAAAAAAATTTAAGCATTATAATAATTTATTAAAACCAAAATTAATTTTCCAGACACATCCATTAAAATTCATAAATAAATCCATCCAAATTAAAAGCCATTGAATTAAACTTCCTAAATAAATCGAATACATCCATAAAAATTCATAAATATACTAATTCAAAGTAAAACTGTTGACAACCAGTGTCAAAATACGATTTAAAATCAATGCTGAAAATTAAGATTAGATATTTGTCAAATCATATCAGTATATATATATACCTATAATTTGGCCTTAACCTTGCGTGTTAGTTTTATTGCGACTAAACAAAATTCGACTTTGAAATATGTATGTTATCTAAATTAAATTTTTATTTATTTCTTAATTTAAATTGGTAATTTATTTTTAACATTTTTAATTAAATTTATTCATCCAAAAATATTTTATTTTTATTCATTTAATTCATTAATTTTTAATTTTATATAAATGGTCATTTTACGGTCGAATTTTCTTGTTATTATTGTTGGGCCAGAACACATATGGCCTTGGAAAATGTTTAAATGGATCGGTAACATACATGCAAACATAACATGCAAATTCAAAAATTAAACCTATTGAAACACCAATTAAACCCTACCAAATATGAGGAAAAAGAGAATTAAATATAAAATGATAATAATAAAACTAAATTAAAATAATAACAAAATGCAACAAGATCCGCACGATACAAATACAAATATAACATGAAAACCTAGCAAATTCGACCGAAAATTAATAAATTAATAAAAGTTCATGAAAATGAAACTTAAATCAAAAAATTGGAATTAGAAATAATTCAATAAAAATTCTAAATAAAAAATTATTAAAATAAAGTGAAAAAATAATAAAATAAAGAATAGAATACACTAGAAAATAACAAGGTCGAATTTTGTTTTACTACATCAAATTTAACACGCGAGGTTAGGGACAGAAAATAGGTATAAATACCGATTCATTTTCACATTAAAAAAAAACCATAAAACCATTTTACCAATTTTGGAAACGAAATCTAGTTATTTTTAAAAAACTATCTTTGTTCAAAAATCTTGATTTTGAAGACAATTTTTAGGTGAGAAATAGTTTATTTTGGAGCTCTCTCTCCACGTCCCATCCTCGCAACCTCGGTAGAGCTCTGCTTGGATGTCGGCGTGGGGAGAGATGCAATTTTATGCTTTTATGAATTATTGTTGGCAAGTAATTTTGTATTTTGTCTTTAATATGATAATAAATATTTATATTATTCATAAATTGTTTTATATATTTAATAACTAAATCAAACTGTCGAAATTTTTCCGGCCCACAGCCAACACACATTGCAAGTTATTAAAATATACACAGTGCAGATTCGTGTAAGTGCGTGGAAAATAGCCAATGATATGTATCCGTGAAGACCCAGCGTGCGGAACGCAGGGGTCGTAACGTCAATATTATCCGTGTAGAAGAAACAAGAAATAAGGAAGAGGTCTTTTGGCTGCTTCCTCGTTTCTCATTTCTGTAAAATCGACCTAAAATTATATTACACACGGCTCAAAATCATCACACCGAGTAGTCCAGTGGGCAACCATTAAATATAATATAAACACAATATGCGCCTAAGGCTTACTAAAGGGTAAGGGTACGGGAAAATAATTAATATAAATTCATTGATTAAAATAAAGTAGTTCATTGATTAAACTAGAGTAATTTATTGATTAAAATAAAGTAGTTCATTGATTAAAGATAATATAATTCATTGATTAAAAATAAAGTAATTCATTGATTAAAAATGGAGTAATTCATAAAGTAATTCATTGATTAAAAATAAAGTCATTCATTGATTAAAAATAAAACAATTCATTGATTAAAAACAAAGTAATTCATCGATTAAATTAATTGGTTGATTAAGAATAAAATAAAATAAATTAATCTGTTGATGGAAAGTGAGTATAAATCCGTCGCTTAAAAATAAATTAACAATTCACTAAAAATGAATTAATACAAAATCATTGCTATAAAAATTAAAATCATTGATGTAAAGAAAATTAATATCATTGTTAAATAAAGGAAAAAATGAAATCGATGTTAACATGAAATCGTTGATTGATTCGTTATGAAATAAAATAAAATTAACTTAATAAAGGTAACTTGACGATAATGATTAATTTAAAAAATTGCCAAAATTACGGATAAAAACCCAAACATTGACCCTACAAACCGAGAATTAACACAACTAGTACTCTACAAAATCGACGCAACAAATCTAAGAACGACCATAACCATTTATGATGATAAATCAATTAACGTAGAAAGGAATGACCCAAAAATTATATTAATACTACATAAAAGGAACGATCATGAAGTTATATTAACATTACAAAAGCTGAAAACTACAAGCAAGGCTTACCGCCGGCATCGAATTAAATTAACTCCAACAATGTAGTTCAAATGTCCCTATAAAAACGATGAATAGAAAATTCCAATAATATAGAAGCAATAAAATTCCAAACGCATTCGATTGCACAAATGTGCCGAGAAAGAGTCCACTCCGAAATCCGCTGTAGAATCAAGTAATTTTCTCTAAAAACGTTGATAAAAGGTATTCAAAATAGCTAAAATATTAACTTACCAAAATCGATTCGACATAGTAGTGAAACTAAATGTCGGTGAATATACCTACGACAAATCGATAAATTCTGTAAATAAAGTACAAGTAATGTAAACATAGGATACAAACTTACCCGAATTTAATTATCGCCGTTAATTTGTAATTACCGAGAATCTTATCAAATCGACAAATTAACCAACAACTAAGATCAACAAATCAACCGGAAATCGACAATCCAAGATCGTTTATCGAATAAATAAATCCATGCGCCATTACAACAGACATACACGCGTCAACATCCAACCACGGCATTATCGATTACCAAATTTTCTCATAACATAGATTTTTTTTTGGCCATAAAGGTTCATCCAAAGAGCCGAACTCGTAAGGTGACATTTCATAACTTCCCTTGATTAATTTAATCTTCCTAACATTAGAAACTTTTAATTAATGACCATCATAGTCGTCATCCTTAAAGAACTCCATCAATCAAAGTTAGTTAATTAACAATTGTACCCTACCATACTAAACGTCGAGACGGTAGATTTTGAATAAACTTCTGTTAAAACCTTAAATGTCCATAACCCTATTGGTTGTAGTAACGGAGTGTCGCTGTATTTAAAAATTATTATAACCATTATAAAAAGGAAATATAGGAGAGTCATGAGCTAGGATAGTTAACTAAATATATTATATCATAAACTTATAGATGAACAGGCATATTTATTTCATTTGAAAAATGCAGTAATAATTAAAGTTTTAACGGAATTTGATGAGATTTAGATTTTGATAATTGCAATATCACATTTATTATCTAATCGGTTATTAAAAAAAAATCCAGCGGAAGATTTGGATAAATTAACTTTCCTTCCTTTACACGCAACTATCTGACCATGATGATATTTCAGAGGAAGACATGCCGCTCGATTGGACCTCTACTCAGGTAACCGACGAACAGTGTCAGAAGAAAGCACAGCCAACAACAGAAATTATCAAGGAGCTTCAACCAAGGTGGCTATATCCCACCACTTGGCGGCTGTTGGGCTTCAAAAGGGACCCTTGTTGGCCCAACGGACAGCGATACCCTGCCGAAGAAACCCGCGAACACGCGCGGAACCTCCTCACTCAATGGGAAAGGGTGCAGGAACAAGTGGACCTGAATGTGGTCAAAGCGAGGATGTACCACGTGAATGCCGAAGAGGACATCCTCGCCGGGCGTATTGCAGAGGCCCATCCACCTCACCCGGTCCGCGATACCCGACGGCCATTCCCAGTTTCGCCTCGGAAGAAGGGCTTGAAGAGACCATTCATTGACGAACCTTGATTTCTCGAACCAAGGACATGAACAACAAGTCGTGTATTAATGTGATTAAGTTTTAAAAGAAATCTTCGTTAATTGTCGTTCGCTTTAATCCTTTGTATGAATAGATCCATTTTGATAATTATGTTGCGATAATCATAACTACTAATTATGTAAATCCGTAAAGAAATTTAAAGATTTTGTTCATTATAGCAATGACAACTACCCAAATCCTACAAACTGAATTGGATCACGCAAGGAGCGCAAATGCGGACCTCCTTAACCAAATACTCCAGATGACGCGAGAAGTACAACAAATCAAAGCAACCTGGTCAGACCCGAAGAAGATGAAAACTCTGTATCTCAGGCTAACAGCAGCTCAAAAAGGTTGGGCGGAGGAGCGACAGCTCAATCAGAGCCTGCGCACTCAGATCAGGGGATTGGAGGTCGCCCTAGCAATTTGTCGTGAAGGGGAAGCGGTAACGTACCCGCTAGTCTTCGCCCCGTCACAGATATCACGTAGAGATTCCAACAGTATCACAACCCAACCTACGAATCAATCCGGCCCTCCATCAAGTACTCGTCGGCCAGGGCGCAAGGAGCGTGCCCGACGTCGAGCAGCCCGACCACCAAGCTCATCACACTGAGTTCACGAACATCACATGTTTTCCTTGTTGATTTGAATAAATAAGTTACATTCACTGTTAATTTAATTCCGAGTTGCGACTTGCATACAATCGCCTTCATGAATATTCGTATTACGTTCTCAAATCATCGTTCCTTCTCCAACAGTCACAATAAACCTGATCTTGAACTTTTTACACGAGGGACAGAGCAAAGCGAGCATAGGTCTTCTATCGACAGCTCGTGAACCCGAGGGTTGTCCGAGCAATTATAGTATTAGCAATGATGCTCACTTTTTGCGGACAATCCACCCACTCGAACACATTTCCAACGTTGCCTAGCAACGGGTGCCGAGTGGTAGTTGAAATAACATTTTGTATGGCGTTACTGGGGTAACCACAGGCTAATTCAAACAAACAACGAAACCCAGTAGCCCACCATTATGTTATTTTTTATGTAAATTTCGTGCGGTTCTTGATGCATTTTGTATTTATTTTATTTTACTTTTTATGTTTTTGATTTTATATTTATTTATATTCTCTCAGATTTTAAAATGTTTAATTGGTGTTGTATATTATATTTTAAGTTATCTTGGTGCTAGGTTTTCGTGTTGTATTACTGATAAATTTAAACAATTCTCAAGGCTATTTGTGTCCTGGCCCAACAGTTTGTAATTTTATATTTAATTGTTGTCTTCCTCGTATTTTGGTAGGGTTAATTGGTGTTTTAATAGGTTTGAATTTAAATTTGCGTGTTATATTTGCATGTGTGTTACCGATTCATTTAAACATTTACAAGGCCGTTTGTGTTCTGGCCCAACAAATCTAACTCTGATTTTTATTATTATTTTCTTTGACAATTCATTTCTTTAATTTTTAATTGAATTATTTCCAACTAAAATCATTCAATTTTACTTCCACTTTTCATTAATTCTGGCTTTTTTAAATAAATTGTCAATTTTCGGTCAATTCTTTATGTTATTTTTATGTTTATTTCGTGCTGATCTTGATGCATCTTGTTATTATTTTTATGTTTTTGATTTTGTATTTTAATTATATCTTTCTCACATTTTAAGGTTGTTGAATTGATGTTTGTGGGTCTGATTTTAAATCTGCCTGCTATGTTTGCGTGCTATTTCCAATTCATTTAAACAAAACTCAGTGTTGGCCCAACACTTGGACAACATAAGTAATTGTTAGATATATTTAGTATCCTCACAATTGATTGACTAATACAATATAACCGAAGAACGAAACTTTTAGAATATTACAATTAATATTATAATTCCAATTTATTGAATTTAATAATGGTTTATTTTAGCAAATTAATTATTTATAATTTTGTCTAATTTCAACTTGACGTTTAAATTGTTTATTTAAAGTTAAATAGAATGACAAATTAATATTTATTTAAAATTTATAAAATTAATTATTAATTTTTATTTCATTTAATCAAACTTTAATTTCGTTGTAATTTTTGCATTCAACAATACGGGAAACTTATTTATTTTTAATTTTAGAATCATATTTCAATACTTTGAAATACAATATCTTAAAATTATGAGTAGACCTGACTCTCCATTACGAAATAATTTGAGTGACGAAGAAACTATTAAGAAATTGAAGCTTTTATTAATTAAAGAAAAAAGGAATAACAAAGAAAACTTAAAATTAATTAATGATATTAATGCTGATGTTGATTCTAAATCTAAAGAAAATGATTTATTAATAAAGCAAATTCATAGGTTATCTGAAACGATTGGTTCTTTACAAGATAGTGAATCTGATTACGTAAATGAAATTTGTCTGATGAAAGGTAACATATTAGACTTAAATTCTAAATTGGAAGAATTAGAAATGTATGTAACTGAAAAAAATGAAAAGATCAATAATTTAACTAAACATCTTGAACAGATTTATGATAATTTACAAATATCAAATGATATCGAAAATGATGATATATTGGAATGTAAATTTAACATTCTTGAAAATAAATTTGCTAAATATAAGGCGAATATTAAACTCAATGAGAAGGTTTTTGAAGAAAATGATCAATTACGTGAAGAAATTTCTCATTTAAGCCATTTTAATGAAATGAAAGTAAATGATTTACTAAAAGATAATGAGAAATTATTATGCAGTATTAATACATTTAAAGCTAACATTTTTCGTAATTTAAATGAAATCCTTAAAGACAATCATTTAAATCTCGAAATAAATGTATTAAACGATAATGAAGAGTTAAACATTTATTCAGAGAGCATTTTGTCATGCTTCAAGAATTTAGTATCGCAATATAATTCTCAAATCGAATCCAATAATGTTTTGCAAGATGGATTGGACAAAATCATTTTTAAATGCAATGATTTAGAAAATATAATTGCAAATCAAGATGATACAAATAAGCGCAAAGAGTTACAATTAGAAATAGATTTAAAGGACGAACAAATCAAACGACTTGAAGAATTGATTGAAGACAATAGAAATATATCCAGAGCTCTTGAAACCGAAAGAGATCAATTGCAAAATGATCTGGTCGATTTAAGACAACGACATGAAGAGAAAGAAGGATATCTAATGGAAGAATATAGAGAAGCCAAACAAAATCTCGAAACCTATCAAATATTAAATGAAAATGAATCTTCTAATAAAGTTCAAGAAATTGACAGACTACAGAATTTATTAGATAAATATCAACGAGAAAATGTTACAAACGACTGTCGGTTTTGCCAAGAATTTGAATTGTTAATTAAAAATCTAAAAGAAAGATTTGGAGTTTCCAGTAGTTTTTCCCATGAAAATCTAGTGGAAAATATAATATCTGAATTCGATAATCAACGAGATTTATTTACTCTTAACATTGAACGATTGAAAAAGAATGAGGAAGAATTATTGACAGAATTAGATAAGATTCATCAGAGAATTAAAAATGTTGAAGAAATTAGTCTAAATTTCCAAAATCATACTTCTAACAAAGTAAGCACTGAAAATTTTGGTAGTACAATCCAAGAACTGAATTCAGTTAAAAATAATCACCGAGGAAAAATCGAATCGTTAGAGAAAGCCCTACAGGAAAAAAACAACCTCGTTGAATCGATTAATGCTAATATATTAAAAATGGAAAAATCCCAAGCGAATCTTTTAATAGAAAAAGACAATCTTCAAAGTTTAATTGAAACTATCAAGGAAATATTGAATATAAATGAGGAATCAGATCAAAGAGTAATTATCGATAAAGTGAAAAATACATTTACCCAATCAATAATTTTGACAAAAACCATCGATGAATACAAAACAGAAATGGAAAATATTAAACAAAACTATATCTATTTAATTTCTCAAAAAGAATCAATAATTAATCACTTATCAAATTCACAGACCAATGATAGCTATGAACAGCAAATCATCGAATTGAAATCTAAGAATTTCGAAGATAAAAAACAAATTGAAACATTAAAATACGATCTTGTAAAAAACAATAAACTAATCGAAACAATCAATAATAAACTGTTGAAATACAAAGAATCCAATTCAAATTTAACGGAAACGGTTGGAAATTTCTCAGAAATCATTACAAATCTTGCGACAATACTTAATATAAACGGTAAACTAGCCAATTCAGTCATAGTCGATCATGTTAAAACTCTGATAACTCAATCTGAAAATCTGACCAATGAAATCGAAAGCATCAAAACCAAATCCACTAATCTGACAACGGAAAATCAGACATTGATTGAAAAGTTGGAAGAAATCCAAAACAACTCCGGTCATGATTTGATGAAATTGGAAATGGCGGAATTCGATAAGACATTGATTAATTTAAACAATCAACTGATGACTAAAAGTTCACAAATCGAAGACATGGAAACGGCTTTGCAATCGAAAGATAGATTGATTAGTTCAATAAAAGATGATTTGGTTAACAGAGAAAGTCAGAACACGTTTTTAGAAGAACGAAGCAACAAAATGAAACAGTTATTAGTGAAAACGAAACGAGAACTATCGGAGTGTAAAAATGAAATGGAAAATTTAAAGACTAGTAACAATCGCAATAAAGAGCAAATTGAATTGCTCATCAATCAACTGGAAGAGATAAAATTTCAACTCAGTGAAGCATTAAATGAAAAAGAGAAATTAATTGATCATCATGCTTCTATATTGAAAAGGATGGAGACCATTTCAAAGAATAAAGATATACGACTGGTTGACATGAGATCCCGATTAGATTCGGCTTTAAATAATAATCAATTGATTCAAAGAGAATTCGAATCATACAAAATAAAGGTTAGTTGAAAGTTTATTTCTGTAAATCAGATTCAATATTTGTGATTTTTAAAGCTACATGCATTTCGCTGTCAATATTTAGAACAGGGTTCGTGGAATTAATTTAAATTAAACAAATAATTATAATAAAATTAATTATGTATGAATTCATTCTACTTGGAAACGGGGCCCTTGACCTCATTTTACAAGAATATAAAAGTGCTCTTATTTTTGAATGAAAGTAAGATTTAATGTCCTTTTAAATAACTCGTGCCCAATTTCCATTTTAATTTGAAAATTGCATTCACATTTTACAGAGTCGCAAAAATATGCTTATTTAATTTCTAACTATAATTAATAAGTCCGTTAGTTTGCCTACTGACTTATCTAGTTTGATCTAGAATATTTAACCTTTACTTTTTTTATCAAAATTATTAAATTAAAAAAATTATCAAGAGAAAATACGAGTTTCAACAATTTATTTAATCATTAATGTCAAAAATTCATGAAAAAAATGTCTAAATACATAAAAATTACAAGTATTTTATGAAAATGGAGTCGTTAATAAAATGCCGTATTGCAGAAGAAAAAAGACCGTCCAAAGAAAGTTGGACGAAATGACTATTTTGCTATTGAAAAAAATGGAAAGATAAATCGAAAGAAATCAATGTCAAAAGACATTGCGAGACCAACCATGAGGATTCTGTTGCTTATGTTAGCGAATAAAGAAAATCAAATATTGATAAATTACTAAATCAGCTTTCCGTACAGTCAACAAATCAATTATGTTGCATTTACAAATGTTGGGGTTATAATAAAACATGAATAAAAATAATAAAATTATCAATTAAAATTAATTAAAATTTTGAAAAAAGTAAAAGTCAATATTTTTCGGGGGAAAAGTGGTAACCGGTCGCAAATTTGATTTTAAAGACGAATAAAAATACTATTAGATTTAGATAAGGTATATTGAAGGGTCCGGAGCTCAAAAACAAATTATTTACCTACGAACTCATTAATCATGGGCCACCGAGCTGAACGTCAGCCTAATGGGTTTCCCGGGATTAGTAAAATGGGCAATAAATTGTCCGGACGGGAAAAATTGTTTCCATAGCAGTAATCCAAATTAATGGGAACCCAAAAGTTATAAAAGGAACTGACAACAAAATAAGTTGCCAGTTGGTCGAAGAGAAAATCTAACGAGTTGTAGAAACGAGTTGAAAGCAGTAAATAGATAAATAAGTTAATCAGATTGCAGTGATACCCTTATGGTGTTTACGAGAAGTAAACAATTGTATCTTGTGGTGAATATTTGTGAATAAAGATTTCTTTGTTGGTATTTTGTCTTATTAGTTATTGAACACGAAGAGTCGGATTGAGAGACCTATTCATCGGCGAATATTTAATATCCCAACACAGATATGGAACGATTGATTGGTTATGCCACAAAGAATCGAGACACAATGAACCCCAACGATAAGAATTTCGATGCCAGGATACCGATCGGAGTAAAAAATAAAAGTACAATCGTGGCAGAAATTATGAAAAACGGCTGCTGAAGAAGAGAGAGACACATTCTTCCTTATCACTGCATAATACACCAAGAGGTTCTTGTAGCAAATTTATTTAAGATGGAACACGTTACGTACGTAATTGTAAAAACTGTAAATTTTATTGAATCACGAAAACTGAATCATCGTGAGTTTAAAAAATTTCTGGAAAAATTGGAAGCATATTTCAGTGATGTGACGTATTTTTCAGCTGTTCAGTGGTTGAAGTAAGGAAATAAAAGAATAAAGAAATAATGGAAAATGAACAAACTGCTTAGCTCTACTACAAAATGTTGAATGATTATGCGATTTAGCGTTTTTAGTAGATATCATTTTTGAATGAACTGGATCTGGAAATGCAAGGACATGGAAAGTTTATTACAACTTTAGTGGGCAGAGTGGAGGTTAAACCTGAAAATTAGTCAAAATTTTGTTTTGTTAATTTTTAAGGTACGATTTCATTTTTTTGGTAATATAAAAATTATTTTTATTTATTTAGTTATAAAATCTTTGTTTTTTTAAAACTATTGCCATTTTACTTTGAGTCAATGAATTAATTATTCAAAAATCTTGCTGTTAAATGGAAATTTAATTCATAATAAAATTTACATAGGCTCAAGCTGCTTTGTCCACCCAACAACGACCTAAACCTAGTTTCAGCAATTTTATGTCATCAGAAGCTTTTGATAGCAGAAATCTTGAAGAAAGTGATAAAAAAGACCTTAAAAAAATAATTAACGATCTTGAATTAGTTGTTAAAGATCTGAAACTTGAACTACAAGAAAGTGATGATAAAAATTTTTCTTTGAAGAACGAACTGGATGGCTTGAGTTGGGAAAATGAAAGATGGAGTGAAAAGTAAGTGAAGTTTATTGTTTATAAAATTATATTTATAATTCGTTGAAATCACTACAATTTTATCAATAAAGATTAATCAGCGTTAAAATACTTAATAAATTCGTTTAATTTCCAAACTTATTTGAGATTTATTGCATTAGTTTTCAAGAACTAAAACATACGTGAAGACTTTGTTTTGAAATTTTAGAGTTTAAATTAAATAGAAATTATATAAAAATAACAAAACGTCAGTGTACAAAGCTTTGTAAAACATTAAGTTTTATTTTTTCTTAATCTCAGTGTTTTTTTAATCAAATATTTCAAAGATATAAATTTTCTACTAGTGACATTCAAAGTTCTAATTTAACTTCATCAAATATCAGTTTTGAATTAATTCGATATAATAATCAGTTTTTTAATCCTCTTTTTATGTGTTAATAATTTTTATTTAAATTAATGCATTTAATATTAATAATAAGCTTATTAATTAAACTACCTATAAAATGATCTGTTCATCTGACCGAGTTGTAAGAACATGATTTCACTTAAATTTGTTGGTATTTGACAAAACATGAATATGGGAAAATCAAAATCGCTAAATCATGTGCAAATCAATTAAAAAATCACATTAAAAATAATAATTAAAGTGCAAAAATTAAATATTAATTAACAGTTTTTCTTAACTCTTGAAATATTCTTCATACATTCACATTAACATACTAAACACTTTACTTTAATCTTTGCCATAGAAATTGCTGCCAGAGTCTTCTCTTTATCAATAAAATATTTTACTTTAGTAAAATCAAATTGTTTCACTCAAATTCAGTTACTTCATTTTTTGTTAAAAGATAACGCCAATAAAAAACTTTTCGTACGATATATTTCGACAGCGTAACTGTCATCTTCAGGTACACGAAACCAACTAAAAATATTATGAATTAACATTTAATTTAATTTAAACAAATTATTTTTTATTAATTTAATTTTGTAATAAATAAATATTTTAAAAATATATTCGAAAAACTTTTAATTAATTTAAAATTTTATTTATACAAATATTATAATTTTTATTTATATTATAACTTTTAAAAAATAATGTAATTTAAAAATTCAGTTATTTTAATAATATTAGTTTAAAAAAAAAGTTTTTTTAAAAAACAATACATAAACATAATTTAACACACGTAAACTATTTAAAAACATTCAAAACATTCGTAGTCACAGTACTTTGCACATTAATCTTTGGATTCAATGACCTTATCAACAACGCTTCACATATCACGCGTTCTCAATAATTATTAATACTTTTCAACAAAATTATAAAATCAGACATTCCTATTTCACTTTTACAGCCTCTATTGTGCTCACTAATATTGGTCAAACCCTTCAATCGACAATGCTCTAGAACTAGAGTACAGAGATGACGAGAAGTCTTTCCAATGTATGTGGCATTACACCCATTACACCATGAACGATAAATCAATCCTTTCACCATATTTCTCTTATACTTAAATCCACAAAAGCTTTCTGGAGAAGTATAAAGACCAGTATCAGTTGGTTTTCTATAAATCTCTGTCTCATAATGTTTATCTTTGCGTTGAATTAACAAATCTAAAAACGCAATTGATGACTTTCTCTCCGTTTCACATGTAAATACAATGTTCCTATGTAAACTGTTCATAAAATGCAAAAACGGTTCTACATGTTTCTGGTTTTCAAATACAAGAAAAATATCATCCACATACCTTTTATAAACAAAGGGTTTCTCAAACTGGAAAGAAGCAATTTTCTTTTTCAAGCTAGCCAAAAATATTGATGCCATCGTTGGTGCTAAAGGGGAACTCATATCGACTCCATCTATTTGTTGATACCATTCATTATTGGAAAGAAAATTGACATTTGAAGTAGCAAATTCAAGAAGTTTACGAAATGCCCTTCTATCCAAAATGTGATGTTCAGAATCATTTTCATTCCACAACGCACAGCATAAGTCAATTGTCTCAGCCAGTGGCACATTCGTAAACAAACTACAAACATCAAACGAAACCATAACATCATTCATACTTCATTTTTGTAGCTTTGCAATACAAGAAACAAACTCAAAGCTATCCTTACATTCAAACTCTGATCGCATTAACGGTTTTAATAATCCATCTAAAAACTTTGCTATTTTATACTGGGCAGTACCAACCATCGACAAAACTGGTCTCATAGGTATACCATCTTTATGGATTTTTGGAAGCCCATATAGTTTTGCTGGCTGCGATCCTATTGGACGAATAGACTGACCTACCTCGTCATTAATAAGCTTCTTCTCAATAAAACCATTTAACATTTTGTACAAACTCTTTATCCTTGTGTTCGTTGCTTTCATCTTCATTTCTTTCCTCATAATCATGTTCTTTCTAGTTTATAGAGTGAAAAATAACATTTTTTGTAGTTTTTTATAATTTCAGAATCAACAAGTGTTCATTCCAGATGTACTCAATGTATCTGTTTCAGAAATACTACTTCTTTATCTTGTCATTGGTTTTTGTAATTTTGTTTCGTTTGATCTTTTTCCACTAGGTATCATATTCATTAAAGCTGCTCGAATTTTTTTCTCAGAATAAATCAAACATATTTGTTTCTTGAACCATCACAGTCGTAATGAATTTCTTTGTCTAGAGACAAGTTGTTCTTTTTCGTATTAGACCATTTTCACAGATTTTCAATTCAAAACCAAGTCACAAGTAAAACTAACAAATTTGCAAGTGTGGTATAAAATATGTCTCTTGTAGGGTTTCTCATTTCCCGGATATCATAATATCCCGGAGTAAAATCAGAAAAAATCACGGGATCACGCTTTGAGTCAGATCAGTAATTGGTAATTGAATAATCACCAACAAATAATCTATTAACTCAATTTATATTTAAATACTGACGACTTTTTTAGTTATACTTTGAAAATTCTAACTGTCTGGGTGTACGTTTTTTAAATGACAAAGTAATCCGCTCGTCGAATTCCTTTTTACACATTACGATAGCATTACTCTTCTTAAAAGTAGCGCATTCACCATCCTTGTTTTTAGTAAAATATACCCAGGCTTTTTATTCACTTCCACCTTACATGGTTTAATTTATCAGATATAATTTTAAACTGTAATAAAAAATATTTATTTTATAAAAACAGCAATAATAATTTAAAATTACAACTCTTCGTTTCTTCAATAAAAACTTTATCCGTTATGGTAATTTAATTGATGTTTATAAATTTATTATAAAACAATCAAATATAAATAATGTCATTTTTTGGCCGAGTAAAACAATGTAATTTATTGTTTTTTAGATTAGAAATGCTAAATTTCTATTAATAATATAAATTCTTCTACTTTCTTTTATTATTAAAATTTCATAGTATTTTGTATATTTGTTGAAGAGACCGGGTTTAAAATTAATAAAATAAATAAATAACGGGAAATCCCGGGAATCAACATTGTTCCCGGGATTTTCGATTGGATGTTTTGGCTCCGCGATACCAGGAAAACTGGATCTCGTTCGAGAAGCCCTAGTCTCGTGTCCTGTAAATAAAAATTCACTTTTTTAACTTTGAAACATAACTATTGTGCTCAAAAAGACTTTCAATATTTGCAAGTTTATTTTTAAAAATTTTTTATTTAAACATTACCTGACTTGAATAATGAATGGCCCAAGACTCGGATTTTTTTTATCAATGGTGGCAGTTAGGATGCGAATTTGTTATAATAACGATTTTAGCGTTATATTTTACTTTGTTTAATTTGTGTACCTACGGTTAAACTATAATTTGATGTTTTTAATGAATTTTTACGATTTCTATCTAATATAGTGAATGAGACTTCGTTGCTTCATAAATTTCTAAGGTTTTTTCACAATTGATTCTTGGAAGAATATTTAACAGTTTCATTAACAAATAAAAACCATGAATATTTTATTATAGTTGGTCTTTGAATAACAAATTTGAAATTTTTAGATACAAATTGTTGGCTAAAGAGAATAATGAATTACTTCAAAAATATCAGAAATCTGTACAAGAAATTCAAGAAATAGATAAAATTCAGAAGAGTTCTTATTCCAGTCTAATTGAAAGATATGAAACGGAAAAGGAACATTTAGTCAAATCATATCTTAATCAAATAGAAACGATTAAATTAACTTTCGAGTAAATTATTATTCATTATTACTATTATTAATAGTATCTCAATGTTTTTTGGATTGAGCTAAAAGAATATTTAAAGAAAAATTTTTCTTTCTAAAATAATTTATTTAAATAATTTATTACACACACACACACACACGTATATATATATATATATATATATTTAAATTTTGTTGTAGTTAAAGAATTTATTATATTTGTTTGATTTATTTGTTTTGCTTTCAATTTTTTTCAATAATTGATTACTGTAACACAGACATAAATACCACATTTTAAATATTGAAATCTCGTGAAATTGGGCACATTTTTAAAAATATTTTTAATCTTAGAATTTCATTTATTCTTTTTTAGATTTCGACTTTAGATCACCATTGTTTTTTTTTAACAGAAATTTTCACACCTGACTTTTCAAGTGTCATTTTTTATTTTTTCACGGCGGTGCTATAGGTATAGGCTAACAATTAATCGAAAACTACCTTCACTATTCCTTGTTACAACAAACTTATGAAGCTTAGCTATTGCGCACATGTTGCAAGTGACGTTGGTCCTGTGAAGTTTTTAGGGTGCCTGGTAGTGAGGAAATTGTTTGGACCCGTACAGGGTCCATATCCTTATGATGTCCTCATGTATGTGGCGATTGCACCTAAATTTAGAAATTTCCGGGGCTCTTGAGTTTTTTCAGGCCTTTTATAAGTTCACGATCCTCATCAGATTGCTTCTTCAGCAGCTTGATCTACTTGTGTAGTTATGCATGTCATCTGGGTAATACAATGAATAATATCTTCTTTATAACATTTATTTATCAATCCAAAATTTATATATTTAGTTCATATTCATATTTTATTCATATTTTATAGCTTTAATTGTCAAGCGAAAAAGCGATTGAATGTGATATTTTTCGAATATAATACTTTTTAAGTATGACACTTATCGAGAATTTACTTTAACATTAATTAATTTATAAAAGAAAGTATCAGGCTTTGTTTTGCCCATTTTGGAGTTGACTTTATAATTTCTCCTTAAATAATTTATATCAATTATTTCATAAAATTTTACTCTTGAGTTTTTTAGAGTTGAAAATATTTCCTCATTTTATATGTTTAGAGATCAAATATCACATCTTGAACTTCAAATTAAGGATTTGGAAAACGATAAAAATAAATATCAAGAAGAAATCTGGAATTATAAAGAGCAAAGTAAAACTTCTGAAAATAAAAATATTCAAAATAATTTCACCTCAGAATATCAATCGTTTTCAACGGTTGCGATTTAGTTTTATTAAAAATTTTATTGATTTTAATTTATCAGAAACATCAATCTTGGCCTAACAATTTAAAGATTTCTATAGAACATGAAAGGCAACAGGGTGAAGGAATGGAAACAGCAAGTGAATTAGGAGAAAGTGACAGTCCTAATAACCTAAACTTTTCTCCTGGAATGGGGATCGTTACGAGAAGTTATAATAATGTAATTTTATTGTTGGCACTAACATAATTATTAGTGAAATTCTCTATGTTTATTTATCATAATTATTTTCTAATTTTAATGGGTAAATATTAAAAGTTAACAATCCATTTAATAAATAATTTAATTAATAATGCAGAATTCTTAGATTATATTAGGGGTGGGCAACCTGCAAATTAAAATCAATTTCACAAAACTTTTTTGTGATATTATTTTAACTTTTTGGAGGTGTAATCTTGACGAATACATGTAATATCTACAATGAAAAATAAATATAAGTATAGAGATCTGCTTTGAAAAGCAAAGTGAAAGAAAGGAGAAACAAATCTCACGCTGATTAAATATTTAATTGTTTTATTGATTGCTATAAAATGATTATCAAAATGACAGATTTTATTCAAATTTAAAATATCAAAAGTTTTATTTTAAATATTTTTAACTATGTTTAAATCTTTATAAAAATGTATTATTTGGATTTATTCATGTTTAAATATTGGCAAATTAAATTTTAAAACGTTTTAAAAATTTGTTGAAATTTTGTCATTTATTAAAAACATTCGTGGGAAAGGAAGATCAAACAGAGAAGGAACAGAAAGAAAAAGACTTTGTGAATTTTGTATTATGAGTGATCAGGATCTTGTGAAGATCGAAATATTTCATATTTTATGAATAAACATTGCAACAAGTGCTTACAACACAGTTATTTATTAAATTTGTGTTTATAAAATGACATTAAATTGTTAATTTATGAATAATAATTGAAAACCACAATAAGTTTTTATTCTGTTTTAAATTATCTGTCTACCTATATATTGTAATGGATCATAATTTTATTGTTTTTTCATCGCATCAGTCGCGTTCTCCCATGTATTTTTATATTGCATACTAATTATTATTATACCAAAGTAAATCAATACACAGCTTACTATTGTAAAAGAAAGCGAATAATTGTGTGTTTATTTAGAGATTTGTAGTGCCCGACAGTCTCCTTTAAAAAATAAAAATGGCAGGACAGTCGGGGTGAATGTTTTGTAAAAAAAATTTAACGATATTAACAAATTATTATTAATACACAAACCAGAAAAAAATGTCTTGAGGACAATTGGACAGTTTGATTTGACTTACAGTGAATAAAATTATGGTTTTTAGATTCTTGAGGATTGTGGTTTTTGAGGAATTAAATTCTTGAGGGTTGTGATTAGTATTCCAGTCTTATGTTTCTTTTTATTTGGTTTTTAATTTAAATTTCATTGGTTTTTTTGGCTTTCTTTTACCATACTAAGTATTGATTTACTTAAATTATGGTATAATAATAATAATAATTAGTATGCAAAATAAAAATACAGGGGTGAACGCGAATGATCCAATATAAAAACAATTTTTTGACTATTAATCAGATGTTTTATTGATATTCACAAATTTTTCGAAACAGTATTTTTCAAGTGTTATAACTTCAAAAAGCCTAAGCCGAAAATTTGTGAATATCAATCAAACATAAAATTCATAGTCAAAAAATTTACAAGTCGAACTTATTTTACAAAATTCTACATTATTTAATCTTTTTGTCGAAAAAATCGAAATAAGATATTTTCATCGTGGATCAAATATTGTTGTTGAACTATTGAACTATCATGAAAATGTAGAAGGACGAAGAATATGTAATATGGATTTAAATAATTCTTGACAATTCGCAGAAAATATTTACTGACGATTATAAAAAGAAAATTTAAATGGAATGTGTAAGTAAACTGGACTCCAACTTTAAATGTAAATAAAGAAATTCTTTTATAAGACGACACAATGTATCGAAGAATATGTTAACGAATTAACGAGAACGATTTTCAAAAAGAGTGAACATTAACAAAATATACAAATATTTAATGATATGATACTTTTGAAGCTACTGGAGAAAGATCCTAGAGATTAGTAAAGCTTTCTAGATGTTTATTAAAAATCAAACCTTCAAGTGTAGAATCAGAAAGAGCTTTTTTAGTGCAAGAAAAGTAGATCAATATTTTTTTTTAGAATATTGGATTGTGTTTTTTAATTCGTTAAATAATAAAGAGTTTTAGAAAAAAGAAAATACTTTAGCTATTCAAAATTTGATCATAACTTATGAAATGCGTGAATCCTATGCCGCTGAGAAAATTCTAATTTAAACAATTGTATTTCAAGGTGGCATAAAGTCATTTAAATTTTTCTAAGACATTAGAACAATATTATCAGCCTGTAGAAAGTATTCCAGACAAATATGTGAGACTATCAAAGAATTTTAAAAATGAGTATATATTTGGCAAATTCTACTTGATTTTTTTCAATTGTTACCGCAGCTTTTTTTACTAATTTCTTGTATTTCTTCAGCTTGCTTTTAATGAGAACTTGGCTGAAATTTAACATATCTATAACTTGAACTTTTAAATTATATAATCCACTGGGCTCAAATCAATGTTAATTTCACCTGATATAAAATATTAGCATATTGAATCTAGATAGATATTTTTCACCAACTCTTCCCTCCACTCATAGTAGTAGAACCATGTTACCAGATTGTTTCTTAATTTTATCTAGATTTTTTATTGGTATTAAAATAAAATTTACTTTCTAGGGCTACAGTTTCAATTTACATACTCCTGGTATACTTATAATATTTTAAATTCATAAGTCTTCTTATAATAAGCCTTTCTACCAATTTTTCAATTCTCTTTTTCAAATCAAATTTTTGTGTTCTTTTTAAACAATAAGTAATGTTTTCTTTTTTGAAAATTAAAACTAGATTTCAACTCAGCAAGTCCAATTCAACTTTTAGTTATGTTATTTATGCAACCCAATTCTTGTCATTTGAAAAATCCTTTGGAATTTTTACTTGCCGAAGATTGTTTCACCAATTTGAAGAGATTACATTTCTGACACCGTTATAAATATCATCTTTAATTAAAGATATGAATAAAATTTTGAAAATATTTTATGTTTCAAGGTTAATTAAAACAAATGAATTGAATAAATTAAAAAATATATAATTTTATGCTGACTACAATTCGTATGAAAAAAGATTTGCATTAAAACACTTGATAAAGCGATTACGTTCAGAGGCCATTGATATTAAAATTCCAAGCATGTATGAACAGTGTAAGTAGTTTAGATATTGATAAATTTGTATAGAAATGATAAATTCACATAAAAGTTGACACTATACCTGGAATTGAACGTGAACGCATGTAAGATATATCAATAAACATATCGTTGCCAAAAAGGAACCCGAAAACAAATTATCAGTGATGGATGACGTGGGATAAAATGTATTGAAAAGGAAACAGAGATAAAAAATATATCAAGTGGAAAATAAAATCTATCGAATTTTTGGTTGATAATATAGAAAAGGTTAACTATGTATACTTGAAATCAAAGATTTTATTTCAAATTAATTTTGCTATTTAAGATGTGATTTTAATGAATTATTTAGGAAAATTGTCAAAAGAGTAAAATCCTCACAATGAGAACATAAAAAAGAAAATAACATCAAAGGGTTTAGAATTATTTCAATCCATTATCATTTACTTTTGCGAACCCTTTAGAAATAAAATATATTATCAATAACGGGTCAAATAAATATGTGTATCTGCTCAAGATGAAAAAACCGCGATATCAATACCAAATCAATAAATATTACAACAGGGAACTCTTAGAACTATAAAAAACGTTTTTTGACGTTGACATAGCTATGTATAGCAATACTGTTGTAGTTACATACCGGTATAAATAAGTTGCGAACCTAAATTCTCATGACAACTATTAGTATTAATTATGTCAGCATATCACGTTATTTTTCAAGGTATAAAGCTAGTTATAAATAAATACATTTATAAATGGATTCATTTAATTTCAGGCATTAGTTCCACTAGATAAATTACTTAATTCAGAAGAGACAACCCGAATAACCGAAGAAAACATGTGTTCATTATATACTCAAATACAATCTTACAAAAAGAAAATCGAACACCTTACCGAAATTTTAAATGACAGCGAATCCACAGTATCTCGGTTAACAGAACAAGCAAAAGTCTAATTGGGATTTTTTTGAAATTCTGAATTAAATGTTTTTAGATTCTGAAAGAAGAAATACGAAGATTAGAACAAAACAAAGATCGTGAGTCTAAATTAAAAGACGAGCCAACACACGAGTATTTGAAAAATGTGATAATGAAATTTCTTGATTATGAAACCAAAAACGACGAGCGAGGACAACTAGTTCCTGTTATAGTTACTCTTTTGAGTTTGAATTCGAATGAAAAAGAAAAACTCATTATATTTTCAAAAATCATACAATTTGATAAAAAACAGAATGCTGATGGATGGTACAGTTATTTCAATTGGGCAGGAATTTCATAGATAAATATAAGTTACAGATTTATTTTATCAAATAATTCAATTTCCAGTTCGTTTCCTTCTTTCAGTCTTTGTAAATCCTTGTCATTGCGAATAAGAACATTTGGCAGTTTTCTAATCAGTTTAATAGTTTCATTCTCTTTTATATTAAATTCGTTTTTAATATCTAACTTAAAATTTTCGAACGTACAACTTTTAAAATATTCATATTCTATAAAATCAAAATTATTTTTCAATCTTAATTTTATTAAAATATTATTTTGGTTATTTGCCGATGGAATATTGGAAATTTCTGAATTTTTCATTAAATGAGGAAATATAGGATATTTTAAATAATTTGGAATGTATTCATTATTACATATGTTATCATTAACACAATTTTCATTGGCCACCGCTCCTAAGATATTTCGTATTTTCTCATTATTGGTTAAATCTCTAGCCAATTTCCCATCATACCTAGTCAAAGTGGGATCAGCTCCAAATTGTAGACATAAAGTAACCATTGGTTCGTGGTTTCTTACAGCAGCCCAATGCAATGCTGTCATTCCATTAATAGAGTTTTTACTATTTATTTGAGCTCCCAATTGTATAAGTTTTTTGAATGTGTCAGCATCACCAGTACAACATGCTTCTCTCAATTCCTCATTAATATTACTGTTTAACATAATTATATATTCACACTACTAAGAGTTAAATGTTCTAAAAGAAAGATAAACATAACTTGAAATAGATAATCATTTATTAAATATAGTATTATTCCAGATAAATTACGAATTAGTAAAAAAATTATGAAATTAAAAAAAACTATAAAGCTATAATATTATTAAAACAATATTTGATTTAAACAAATAATATACAAATTTTAAATGAAAGTTATTCATAAAAAGATCAAGTAATTTATTTACTTGAACTTTAAAATAAAATAAGGTTATATAGAAAAATATAAAAAAGCAAATGAATGAAATATAATATTAACTTAAAATAGAATTGTAATGGCATTCCAAACTCTAAGGTTATTACGTTTCTATGGTCTTAGCTGTGTTGGGCCAGAACACATACGGCCTTGGAAAATGTTTAAATGAATCGGTAACACACAAGCAAACATAACATGCAAATTTAAAATAAACCTATTAAAACACCAATTAAACCTTAACAAAATATGAGAAAAATGGTGGGTTACAGGGTTTCGCATCTTGCTTATTCTTCTAGTTGCCCTAGTAACGCCATACAAAATGATGCTGATCGCCACTTGGCACCCGTTGCTAGGCAACGTTGGTAATGTGTTCAAGTGGTGGGTTGCCCGCAAAAATTGAGTACCATGTGCTAGTACTATAGTTGCTCGGACAATCCTCGGGTTCACGAGCTGTCGATAGAAGACCTATGCTCGCTTTGCTTGGTCCCTTGCGTGGAATGCGAATTAAATTTAGACTGACTAATGTAGATGATTTCGAGTCTACCCCACTATGACTGAATACATGAGAGCTGATTTATTTAACAAACAAAGGACATGCATATCAATGATAAGTTAAGTTGATCGACTTGACGCTTGTGCGGCTCGGCGTCGGGCCCGTTCCTTGCGTCCCGGCCGGCGGATGGTCAGTTGAATGGCTGTCGCCTCTGAGCTTGGTGCGGCACTATCAACGACGCGTTGACTCGGTAGTTGGGAAGGGGCGAAGATGAGCGGATACGTTACCGCTTCCCCTTCCCGACAGGCTGCTAGGGCTACCTCTAAACCCCTGACTTGTGTGCGCAGACTCCGATTGAGCTGGCGTTCTTCGGCCCAGCCTTTTTGAGCTGCGGTGAGTCGTTGGTAGAGTATCTTTGTCCGTTTAGGGTCTAAACAGGTCGCCTTGACCTGCTGCACCTCGCGAGTTAATTGCAGGACCTGACTGAGTAACTCTGCATTCGTCTGCCTCGCGCGGTCTAGTTCGGTCTGTAGGATCCTTAGAGAGGACATCACTGTAATTAAATGGGTTGTTACAACTTCAATTTATGATTAGTCTAATCTTTAAATTTATCAAACAAATCAAAAGTTAGTTCCAGTTACATGAGAGAAAAGGGAACACACAAATTTCTAATTATTATTGATCAACTACTACACTATGTCGTTTCTGTTATCTTAGTTGGCTGGGCCATACCGCTCTAGGCTTCGCTTGAGGGCTTCTACCGTGTATGGGCGCCTGGTGTCTCGAACTGGACGGTGTGGATAAGCGACTGCGATTCGCCCGGCAAGGATGTCCTCCATCACATTTGCAAGGTACATCCTTGCCTTGACTACCTGCAAATCCACCCGCTCCTGCACTCGCTCCCACTGGGTGAGGAGGTCCTGTGCGTTAGCAAATATTTCGGCGGCTGGATACTGTTGTCTTTCGGATTCGTGCGGGTTACTACTCGGATCCCGTGCTTTCCAAGGGATAGGATAAGGCCACTGTGACCGGGGTCCGTCTATTGCGTCTGCGGCTCGTAGTATCACTCTCGAGCGCTTTTTCCCAGTTGATGGTACGGTGGTCTGATTGAGGGACATGTTCTGCAACAATTGGAAATTAAATCATGAAAATAATATTATGAGGAAGGATTTTCTCTGTATCGGTTAAAGGGCGTTTATGTATGCGGGTCCACGATTTGGCGTGCTTATGGTTAAGTGTGATGGCGGCTAACATGGAGGGTTTTTCTGGACTCGGTTTAATTGTGGGACTTTTAATGGGTATCAATCAAAAAGAAGCATGACTTGGTAACTTGACTTGACGTTTGGGGATGTCGCTATCGGCTCTGGGAGTCATCAAGGGGTAATTTGTTGAGAATTAGTTACCCAATTTAATTTATGCGGGGTTCTTGTTTATCGGGTAAAATGGTATTTTATATTGATGAGTTTGATGAGTTTCATCACTTCTAACGCATGATGATGGGAAAATCGATTTTAGTTTATCATTGTGCACTTCATGTCGACAGTCGAACGGATATTCAGTAGTCTGGTCTGTTTTGGAATTGATAATTTCGTCGTGGTAGATCGTATTTTGTTTATGTTACTTAAGTCGACTTAATTTTATTGACGCGTCTGGCTTAGTTAATTTAAACTGTTTCGGAATTTTTTAGCATCGATGCTCATTTGAATATTCTGATCGGTATACTTATGCGAGAAAATATTCGTAATTCGCCGTAGCGTTCGGGGACTCCTTCGCAATACTATGCTACCCATGCATTTGGAATTTATTATCTTCCTCAGATGGAGGGTTCTACTCATCGTTTCGTCGGGATATTTATGGTCATGTTACGGTTATCATCGAACCTTGATGTAGGCGGTGAGTTTTCTGTGTTCTGTCGTTAATAAAACGTTTTTATAATTGGCTTTTTATAACGTAAAAATGGATTTTTGATTATTATACTAATTGCTTCAATTTTATAGCGGTTTGGTCTAATGTTCATGCTACATTTAATTAATCTTGGGCTTTTACCTGATTTAAAGCTTTTATTAGTGTTGGGCCACAAAGTAAACGGCCTTCAAAAATGTTTAAATGGATCAGAAACACACACGCAAAAATAACACGCAATTTAAATAAACCTACTGAAGCATCAAGTAAACCATATAAAATCTGAGAAATAAAAGAATTAAATATAAAATAATAAACATAAAAATAAATTAAAATATTAACAAAATGCACCAAGATCCGCACGATATCTACACAAATACAACAAGAAAACACAACAAATTCGACGAAATTGAAAAAATCAATTAAAGTTCATTAAAGTGAAATTTAAATCGAAAAATTTGAATTAGAAATAATTCAATAAAAATTATAAATAAAAAATTATAAAAATAAATCGAAAAATAATAAAAATAAATAATAGAATTTGCTAGAAAAGAACAAGGTCGAATTTTGTTTTACTGCATCAAATTTCACACGCCATAAAATTAGGTATATATACTGATCCATTTTCACATTTAACTTAACCATTTTTGAAAACTTACCATTTTTCAAACTGATTAAAACCATTTTTGAAAATTGTTAAAACCGTTTCGAAGTTTAACTATTTTTAGAACTATTTTGAAAATTGTTTAAAATCTAAACCGTTGTTCGACACAAACTATATTTTCAATTTGAAATTATTGTGGAAATCAGAATTTTTAGGTGAGAAATATTTTGGTTGGAACCCTCTTTCCACGTCACGTCCATAGCATCTCTGTAGAGCTCTGCTTGGCGGCGACGTGGGGAGAGAGGCATTTATGTTCTATTTTATGCTATGATGTTTTTCAATTTTATGGAATGGTTCGAAATGGGTAATTATGTTGTTTTTATAATTAATAAATATTATTAATATACCTAAATTGTTTTACATATATATTTGTTTTATAAATCAAAATGTCGAAATTTTTCCGGCCCACAGCCGACACACAACGCAAGTAAATAAAATCTACACAGTGCAGATGCATGTAAGTGCGTGGAAAATCGCCAATGATATGTACCCGTGAGGACTCGGCGTTGAGAAACGCAGGGGTCGTAACGTCAATATTATCCCTATAGCTGAAGCGAGAAATAAGGGAGAAGTCTCCGACTCCTTCCTCGTTTCTCACTTCTGTAAAATCGACCTAAATTTATATTACACACGGCTCAAAATCATCACATCGAGTAGTCCAGTGGGCACTCAGTAAATATAATATAAACACAAAATGCGCCTAAGGTCTATTAAAGGGAAAGGGTACGGGGATAGATTAAATTGAAATTCGTTGATATAACTGATTCCGTGTTAATGTTTTGAAATCATTAAACTTATTACTAAAAGAAAATTAAATCCATATAAAGTAGACAAAACCTATTACTAGCGTAAATTAAATTCATATTTTGGGTTAAATGAGGTGAAACTTATTGTTAGAAGCAAATTAACTAATATTTTGGAATAAATTAGCTAAAATTTATTGTTAATAGTAAATTAAATGGTGTAATTATATTAGATAAACGTATCTCTAAAGGCAATTAAACTAATAAATTGTTTAAATTATTAGATCATATCTCTAAAGGTAAATTAATCAATCTCATTTCTAAAAGTGAATTAAAGTAGTTCTCCAAAAGTAAATTAATGAAACTTATTTCTAAAGGTAAATTAAATCAATCAAGCGTTCTTTTTTAACAGTAAATTGAATGAATAAATCTTATGTCTACAAGTAAATTAAACTAATAAGTCTTATTCCTAAATGTAAATTGAATTAATAAATCGTATTACTAAAGGTAAATTGAACTTATGTTTGAGATAGATTAGGTGAAACGCATTACTAAAGTAAATCAATGCATATTGTGAAACAAGTTAAGTAAAACTAAAAGTAAATTAAATATGTAGCTGAAATAAATTAGTTGAAATTACCGGTGAATTGATCGAAAATCATTGAGTAAAGTAGTCATGGGTTAAAATGAACTAATCCTCTGAATTAGCATAAGGTAATTCAATTTCTAAAGGTAAGGCAACTATGGATAAAAACTAAGCAAGTCACTGATTCAATTAATGTAACAGCAAAATAAATTATGGAATAAGAATCTATTAATTTGAAATAAAACTCAACCTACGGATAAGTTATTGAGCGAAGCTGAACTAATGAAAAGTATAAGGATAGAATGACATAAATCATAAATCGACCCATCATTCAAAGGTAAACCAAATAAATAAATTGCTGAGAAGGGATTAATGTAGCTAAGCCGATCAACACGAAATTCGTAAGAATCGTTGACGTAAGGGAAAGCTGGTGGTATAATATTATCCAAAAATTTGCTAAGAACCTGATCATGATAGTGTCTCACACCCGTAAAGTTCACAAAACCTGCATCACTCAAATACTTATGTAAATTCCAAACACAATTCACATTAAATTCGTAGGCGAAAAATGACGTAACAATATAATAAAAGCCCAATGCGAATTCGAAGCGAAACGTTAATAGGCGTAAGATGAGAATCCCACAGATCAGTCTTCTTCGAAACGATCGAATAATCTCAGAATACCATAAGGAAATCAAAGACACTGGTTTTTTCTAAAATTAAGCAATAAAATATTTAAATATGAATAACAGATGTATCTGACATATTCCGAATTTGCCTCATCGCCACGCACGACCATAGTAGATGCCACGACGTAATATCAGACAGTAGTTAATTAAGAACCAAAGTTATCCGAATTAGTAAACAAGTCGACCGGAAATTGTAAGTCCAAATCTTAGTAAGTTAATGCCATCCGAGAATTAGAAATTTCCGTCGACAATAAACGTACCGGATAAACAGAGCGAAGGTCATTCACTAACGCATTCGCATTAGATAACGGATGTAGACGCCCACGCTAGTGAGATAACCTAGGGCGAAGGCCAGATAGGTATTGTGGTACAATTCGAAACACAACGGATGTAGAAACGGAAACCCAAGTTAAGGTAAATCTTACCAAAGGCCGTGTTGTCGATGTCATTCGACTAGTAAATACAAATCGATAAACATCACTACGGAAATAGACCCGTTAAAGTCAAAGTAACACTTATCCATATCGTGAATTATCGCGTGCAACGTCAACTCGTAGAACGTAAACAATTTTAACTGATATTATGTATTTAATAGGTATTGAACCCACCCCGATAAATGGTAAGCCTTGCTCCTATTAAAATTTAGAATCAATTGATAATAAATGTTATTCAATATTAGGTATTCCGTGATCTCTAAATGAAATTTAAATAAATAGCACCACCATACGCGCGGCAAACTCTGGTTTGACGAACATTAATACCCGGTAGATTTGTAGGTACAGACTCCCTCATTACCATAGCGTAGAATTTTCTAACGCCTCGCAATTAGGGCAACCACTAAAATAGAAGTGCCGTGATGAAGACGTGGTAGATTACATAGCTTCAGAGACGCACCACCCATTAAATCCACGAAGGATGGTACGGATAGTTAGCATTCGATAAGTTTAACTGGTGATAGACCCAATGATAATAACAACCTGGTCGATAGTGAGTTTAGTATACAGTCTAAGTGAAATATTCAAATGAATTGTTTGTTTCATCCCCATATGCCAATAACTGATTTTGGTGTGTTTTCAGAATATGCCGATCGAATGGACCAACACCCGAATGCCCGACGAACAATGCCGGAAGGACTCACACCCAACCCCAGAAGTGTTCAATAAGATTCGACAGCAGTGGCCGTACCCCACTACCTGGAGGATACTGGGCCTAAACAGCGACCCATGCGGACTCGCCGGACAACAATACCCGGCAGCAGAGACGTACATGAATGCGCGAGAACTCCTCACCCAATGGGAACGGGTGCAGGAACAAGTGGACCTACAGGTGGTCGAGGTGAGGATGTATCTCGCCAACGTAGAAGATGACATTCTCGCCGGGCGAATCGCAGAAGCCTACCCACCTCGCCCAGTCCGAGATACCCGGCGCCCATACCCGGTGGTTCTTCCGAGAAAGAGCCGAAGGAAGTCATTTCCGAAAAAATTAGAAACTCCAGAGACCCTAACGATTAATATGAACTAGTTTGATGTTTGTTATTAGTGAAATAGAAATGTTCTTTACCCCGTCTTTGCGTTTGATCATTTGTTTAAGAATATTCGTTTCAATCGATATGTTTGAGATAATGATAAAAATAACTTGTATAAATTATTAACGTTAAATTTAACGAGCTTATCCATTATAGTTATGGCCACTAACCAAATATTACAAGCGGAATTAGATCGCGCGCGGAGCACAAATGCGGATCTCCTCCATCAAATACTCCAGCTGACAAGAGAGGTCCAACAGATCAAAGCGACTTGGTCGGACCCGAAAAGAGTCAAAATGTTATACCACCGAATATCTGCAGCACAGAAAGGTTGGGCCGAAGAGCGACAGCTCAATCAGAGCCTGTGCACCCAGATACGAGGATTAGAAGTGGCCCTAGCTGTTTGTCGGGAGGGGGAAGCGGTCACCTACCCGCTCATATTCGCCCCGACCCAGAGGGTGCAGAAAGACCCTCAACCAGTAGAGCAGTCTTCAACTCAACCAATAAATCGTCGGCCGGGACGCAAAGAACGTGCTCGACGCCGAGCTGCTCAGCAATCAAAACCGTCTCATTAACTTTGGATAGTTCACATTTCTGTCTATTTAAATAAAATAGTTGTGCTTACGGTTACAGTACTTCTTAAAAGGTGCTTACACGTAGATATTATTATGAGTACCCGCGTCGCAACTTTAAGTCATCTCTCCACATTCGCTCATGAATTTACTTCCACAGGGACAGAGCTAAGCGAGCACAGGTATTCTATCGACAGCTCGTGAACCCGATGGTTGTCCGAGCAATTACAGTACTAGCGATAATACTCAATTTTTGCGGGCAATCCACCACTTGAACACATTACCAACGTTGCCTAGCAACGGGTGCCAAGTGGCGATCACCATCATTTTGTATGGCGTTACCAGGGTCACCATGAGGATAAGCAAATAACTAAACCCTGTAACCCACCATACAAATTTGGGGGCTCAGCCGGGATGGAATGATTGATTTTGCGAAAAACCAATAGAATGATTCTCTTGTACAACAAGCAAGGGGACATAAAGCATAACTATCTTTTTAACAGAAATGTCGGGACGACATTTTGCCGAACCCCGGAGAGATGAAATATAGAGTTCAAATATTGTAAAGATCGATTGTAAAGATGGATGAGAAATTGTAAAGACCGACGAAAAACGAACAACCTGACTACAAATCAAGAGAGTAAACATTAGACGACATTTGAAGCTTTGTTATTTGGAAAGACCAAAACAATCAAGTTAAGAAACAACAGAGAATTCTGTCAGTACACCCTTAGCCGTGATTGAATGATTGTTTTTGCAAAAAACCAAAGTAAATGTAGACATATATGTAAATTGAAAATGACGGGACGACATTTTGCCGAACCGCGGAGAGAGATGTAATAAAAATGAAACAAAACCCAGAGAGATGGAATATAGAGTTTAAAGATTGTAAAATCAATTGTAAAGATCAATGAGAAATTGTAAAGATCAATGGAAAACGAACGACCCGACTACAGATCAAGACGCCAAGACATCCAACATCCACCAACGCCTGATAACACCACATAACAACGACACTCACCAGACGCATAAGTAATTAAAAGGGCAAAATTCGGGATAAAATGAAATGGGGTAAGTAAGGGAATAACGATAAACTACGGGGGAAAGCAATAGAACCAAGTAGAGGAAGTCAACGATAATGGAATAAATTACAACGAGTAATGATTAAAATAGTAGTTGATAAAATGAAGCAAAATATATTAAAAGACTAAAAATTGAATGAAGTTAGCTAATTAGTATTTAAATAAATTTAAAGGGTAATTAAAAGAGATTTAATAATTTTAGATGGAACCAACAAAAATTATAGAAAAACTAAAGGGTATCCTAAACATCGAAAACGATAACCTAGAGGAACTAATCAACAAACAAAAATTAATTAAACGAGCTAAAGAGGATATATCAACGATTTCAAACCTGTACTCCGACGAACATTGCATATTAATAAAATTGATCGATATTGATAAAGATGTAACAACAGAAAGAATATACGAAATTCTGTCCATGAGATTGGAGATAACCAAATTTGGGAAAAGCTGGAACAAGTTAATGGAAAAAGTCAAAAACATTGAAGACGAGATCGCAACAACAATGAAAGAGCAAACCCAGGCTTATGTGGAATGTTATGCGTGCAAACAGAGGAAGCACGAGTAATGGTGATACCTTGCGGACACCTGAGTTATTGTCATGGATGCGCACAAGAGTCGCACTGTATGTTATGCCAGTGAAAGATAAAGGAAAGACTAACGGTTTACTTTCCATGAATTGTTATGAGGAAATGAAATAAATGTGTATTATGCATTACTTGAATTATTATTAGATGATAAGACGAATATAAAAGAAATATGCAATGTTTGTAAATAATAAAACCACCCGACAACGATAAATAAAGGTAATAGACCAAATACATGAAAGCCGAATTAAGGAAATAATTAAAACACATGCACAGAGACACAAAATATTGGACGGAAAAATTTCGACAACCGAGTTTTCCTAGTGTATAATTCTTTTGTTTTATTGATATTATTGTTTTATTGATATTATATGGAGATAGGACGAGGAAAAATGGTTAACCTGAGCTGTCTAATGATAGTACGCTCACCCAAGGGAAACCCTGATCAACCCTACTGAGAAAGGAACTGGTAGGCCAAGTCGCGTATGTCAGCAAGTAACCGGTGAGAGATTGATCACCTCTTTTGGGGAGCTTGCTGATGCGATTACCACAAAATTTGAAGGGGGGAGTGAAGAGATAGACCGAGAGGTGAGAGAAAGAGTGTACACGGAACAGAATTAATAGTTTTGATTAAAGGTACCTAGAGATGACTTCTTTTTTCCCTAGCTGGTGGTGAGGCACCAGAGGACAGCTACGGACTGTCGTGCTCAGGTTGTTATCAGCCAAGGGACTGATGGCGCTGAGCCGTTCGATACAAAAACCCGGATCACACACCGAGTATCGAATGATTCTTTTTTTTGCTGGGAGGAACTCGATACAACAACCCGGATCCCACACCGAGTATCGGGGCCAAACGGTAGGTGAGATGTGAACTAACCGGTAAATGGTTCATACTCAAAATGTCCTACTAAAGCCAGATGAGAGCGGCCGAATTGAGCCGAGAAATCTGATGGAAGGAGCGGGCAGAGATTTGATAGTTTATTTTCCGCTCCCACTTTTAATCGCTTCCTTTTCTTTTCACTATTCGGGAAATCAAGTAAACCGATTTTGGAACTTGGTTGAACGTCTAGGCATTTCCATACTTTTATATTCTTCGAGGTACACAACCCGGATCCCACACCGAGTACCGAGGGAATGTTTTTTTTATTGCCCAGCGAGGAGTTTGGTACAATAACCCGGATCCCACACCGAGTACCAAATATCCGAATGGCGGTGAGTAAAGCGTAACCGGAAGAATGCGCGGCCAAATGACGCCATGGCTTGAGAGTCAGTGTGAGGCCTCAAACATACCCAAAAGTCACTGATGAGCTCAAGTCCGGTGAAACAATGAGAGATAATATGAATAAGACGAATACGAATATGAGTAAAGATGAAATTGACAGAATATGATTATGATCAGATACCAGAGGCCATAGAGTGCCGGATGATTATGATTAGATATTAGAGGCCATAGAGTGCCGGATGATTATGATTAGATATTAGAGGCCATAGAGTGCCGGATGATTATGATTAGATATTAGAGGCCATAGAGTGCCAGATAAGATATGATATGAGTAAGGATGAAATATGATTATGAATAGATATTAAGGTCACAGATGACCAGTAAAAGAGTTAAAAGCCGAAGGCCGAAGAGCCAACGGAAATTATAGAGGGCATAGAGCGCCAGCGACTGAGGATTAAGTAACGAATTTTTGGGAGACATAGGAAAAATAATTAATGGAATGAATGAGGTTATGAATATGATGGTTTTATATTATTGATATTATGATATATAGATAATTGATACGACTATATAGATAACTGATAAGACTATATAGATAATTGATACGAGATTAATAGATAATTATTACGAGGAATAGATAATTAAAAATAGACTTAAAATGAGGGGGGTGATTCAGATAAAGTAGACCACCACGGTAAATGCGAACAAGGGATGATAACGTATATAGTATGGTAAACGAAGGAGAAATTAGTATAGAGTATAGAATATTGGAGTGTCATTTATTTTTAGGAATCAATAGTCAAACAAAGCAATCCAAGTCAAGTGCAAAGCAAAGCAAAGGAGAAAATATTTCAGAGCAAACGACAAAGCAAAGTGATAACAAAGAAACTTGAATAAACGAGCAGAAAAGAATTTGGAATAAACGTCAGAGTAGTTACAAGCAGATAAGCAACCAGAAGTTTCAAAGCAACCAAAGCAAGAGAAGAGAAACGAGAAAACCAGTCAAGAAGACGAATAACCGTAAACATTGATAGCATCAGCAACCACACGAGAAGCAAAAGCCAAGAGAATAGAGAAAAAAGTTTATTAAAAGCGGAAGAAAAGAAAAAAGTTCGCAACGGTAGAAGTGTCAAAACCGGAGTATCAATTACAGCAGCGACAGGAACCGGCACAGATAGTGGATTAACCGACGTTGAATTCAACAGTAGCGAAGAAAACGAAATAAACGATATAGAAAACCGGTTGCCAATAATAGAATCAGAGAACGAGGAAGAGAGATTAAAAAACTTAAACATTAACTCAAACATGGCGAATTCCATAAATCCCAATACGACTTCGACTCCGGATCCAAACCTGACGATAAATAACAATAATGCAACAGTAGGAGAATTCAGAGAAAAGTTTAGAGGAGAACCGTTTGACGGCAGCCTCAACAAATTGGATACATTTATAAAGGAATTTGAAGTGTATAAAAATATCTGTCACTGGACAGATCAAAAGGTAAAAGAGCGACTACCCTTGTATCTGAAAGGGAGCGCACAGGATGTATTCGTGGAAGAAGCAAGAGACGCTACAAAATTGACAACGTGGACAGAGATTAAAGAGTTCTTAATAAAGATATTCGGAATAGAGAAAAAGGGGAATAGGAAGATATTGGACTTCCTACACCGAAAACAAAGACGAGATGAATCGAATGCGGTATACGCCTGTGAATTAAAGAAATTGTGTAAAGAAGCCTTCGGAGAAGCAAATTTGCCCGAAGATAAAATGGTAGATGTCTTCATAAGAGGAATCAAGAGGGAAGACATACGAGCCAACCTTGGATGCTTGGCACCAGAAACATTAGATAAAGCAGTAGTAATCGCAAACAGATGTGAAGCCCATCTGGGACTGGGATATCAAGTGGCAGTCTTGGCCACAGAACCAACAACATCAGCAGTCAATGCCAAAAATCAATACAACAACACCAATCCAGCTATGAATCAATTCATTCCAAGAGCACAGCAGATGTTCAAGCCACCAGTAACGAGAAATCCGGAAGATAAAGGTAATAACCAAGTAAGTTATAATAATAATTTCAGGAACAATCCAAACGTAAACGAAAAATGCTCCACATGTCAAAGAATGGGACATCGGTCAGAGAATTGTTTCCGAAATTACAACTGCCAGATATGTGGTAAACGAGGGCATACTGAGAAAATATGTAGACAACCTAATAACAAAGCATGTTACAATTGTGGACAACAAGGACACCTCGCAAGGCAATGTAACATAAGAAGAGAACCAAACCAGTCAAGATTAAATAACTCTAGGGGAAACCCACAAATTAACGTGATGCAAGAAATAGACATGCTACGAGAAACACTACAACGAATGCCCATGGAATTAAAAGAAATGATGCAACAGATGCCCACCAATATACAACAACAACGAATCAACGTAATGAGAAACAATGAAGAGATTCAAGAGCTGAGAACTAGAGAATATCAAGAGCAACAGCAAGCCGAATGGCAAAGACTACAAACAGAGGAAGCTCAGGAAATCCAGCAAAGATGGGAAAATCGAAAACAAACCCCGAAAAGAATCAATATGATGAGAATGGAAATTCCAGATGAAACTCACACTGCGGAGCAGTGTGTTGAGAACGAAGGGGGAGGAATAATAACTGATAAGGAGAAAACAATCGAATTAAATACGATGGAGAAAATAGAGGCCATCAAAGAATTTGCAGAGGAGGAAAAACAAAGACGTCGACAGTTAAAAGAAACGATAATAGAGAAACCGAATGAACCAGAAACCCAAGAGATTAAACGAGCAGAAATGATGATAACGGAGGATCAAAACAAGGAAACATTAGTGTACGAGATAGACGAACTCGAAAATGAAATTATGACACAAAAGACAGAGAGTACACTTGAGAAAATAAAGCAAGAAGAAGCTTTAGAACAGGAGGAGGATCAATTAAAAGAAAAAGAAGCAATCCTGAAACAAGAGAAAGCGGAACTTAGAAAGAAGGCACTAATATTAAAAATAGACGGAGCGTTGAAACATTTAGAACAAGAACAAGCACTAGATCAAAAAATAGAAGTGTTAGCAAAGAGAGCGCTATCACAAGAAATGAAAGAGCCAGAATTAAAACTACAAAAAGATGAGCAGGAAGCATCAACGTCACAAGAAAAAGAAAGGATATCAGAACCAATAATAACAAAAAATCGAATCCAGAGGATACTGCTACAAAAAATAGAAACAAGAATCAGGAAAGAAAAGCCCACGTGGAGCGAAGCTCAAATCGAGAACAGAATAAAAGAGATATGGTTCCAAACAAAAGGACCAACAAAGATAATGAAAGAGGAGGAACAACCACATATCAATATGCTGAGACAAATACCAGACGATCAAACAGATGAAGACGAAAGTGAAATAAGCAGTCTGGGCGGAGAAATATTTCAATCAATCGAGGAAAATAAACCATATAAAGATGAATCAAAATCCGAATTAGAGGAAATGGAAACGAACGTGCCAAGAGAAGATGAAACCGAGATATTAAAAGAAATCAACGAGATTGTAGAAGAAGTAGATCGAAACCAAATGTTCTTAAACCTCAGAGATACAACCGCATACAGCAGAATAATGAAATTAATTGCGAAAGAATATCAACAAGATAATGGTACATTTACGGCATCATGGAAAGATATGATAAGAAAATACCAAGAGAATCTGAAAGAATATGATAGCGAAGAATATCAGGTAATTATTGATTTTCCAGAGATACCAAGACAGATAATAGCCACAAGAGGCGAAAGCACAAACGAGTTGTATGATTGGGTAGTGGAAAAGCTAGGACCCAGTTATAAAAATAAACCTTTATATTATCAAGGAAGGAAAATAAAGCGAGACATACACCTCGCGGATGCTCTAATATGGCCAAACGGAATAAATGTGGTAACGTTGAACAAGAATGAAAATGAAGAAACGACAGCAGAAATATGGCAGAAAATCCAAATATTGTACAACAAAGAAATAAAACCCGGATTAGAAAAAGAGAGACAAAAGATAATGAGACAAAATTGGATTAGAATGACGGAACAAGCAATAGACCAGACTAGAAAATATATTAACCGACTATCGTTAACCAGACCGATTTCAATGAAAATATTTGTAGAAGCCGTACGAGATACAGATATTATGAGATTCGATAATGAGAGAACAGATGAGTTGATAGCCAAATATGGAGAACATCAAAGAGATATGAGAGGAGATGAACCAATAAAGATAAAAATAAAGCTACCAAATGATGAAATAAAAGAAATATTGGTAGATCCCGATTGTCAAATGCACGAATTATACTGACGGATAAATCGAGAAATTATACAACCGATAATCGAAAGTAGTGACGATGGCATGGTAGAGGACGTAGCAATAATGTACCACAAACGGCAAATAAGTCCGCGAGAACGAACCTCGATATACGAATTAGGTATATGGGAAGACGGACAAACCATTAATATCATAGCCATGGATGAACCAGAGAGAAAAAATACGACAAAGAAGGAACAACAGATCCAAGAATTTCAAGAGGAAATGAAAAGAAAGATGGATCAAATACTAACCATCTACCAGTTATGGAGACAAGATGCGAAGTTGAGCACAAAATTACAACCAATAGATGATTCGCGATGCCGATCAACACCATGGAAAAAGGTGTATGATGAAAAGACAAAAGAGTGGAAATGGAAAATGGAGAGAACCGAACCAAAGTGGAGAAAATACGTACCAGGAGAAGCGCCGGAAGACGCAGCTAACGAAATAACCTTAGAGTTATATGAAGATGAACCATATGAAAATTTACCAGAGGAAATGCTAAACGAAATGGAATGGCAACCAGAAGAAGACGAGGAAATAAACGATAAAGCTCGACTAGCCCCATACACATGGAAAATAGGTGGATGGGCTGAAAAAGTAAAATCGGCTGAAGAAGAGAAAATCATCGGTATTACAAGCCATCAATTCTATACAGAAATCGGAGGATACCGGATGAAATTGAGAGTATACCCAAACGGAGATGGGGTAGGAAAAGGAAAATATCTATCAGTGTATTTTCTGTTAGCAAGAGGCAGATATGACGGAAAGTTAGAGTGGCCATTTAATCGAAAGATCACAATTTCAATCGCTAAACCCGGAAAATGGGAAGAGCGACACAGCGAAAAATTGGGAGTAGACCCAAGATCAATGATAAGCCAGAAGCCAAGATCCACTGAAAATGTTGCAGGAGGAGTACCACAATTTCTATTGAAAAAATACGTAACACCTCAATTCGTAAAAGATGATACGATATACATCACGATCGAAGTAGAAACAGAACGAGAAATGAAATTGCGAATCCAACAAGAACAAGCGAGACCGCGAATCAGTGTACTCGAGAAACGAATACCAGGAACAAAATACTTGCCCACAGATATAGACGACCCTGTGGAGGAAGGATTAACAAGATTAACGGAAACGCAAAAATGTAGAGAGTTAGCAGCGATATTGAGAACCGGAGCAAAGAATCAAAGACGAACTGTAACAGATTTAGCAAAATGGATAATCGATTCTTGTAACAGAGTAGAGAACCTGCGAAATATTGTAAAGGAAATTATAGGAATATCGGAGAATGTATGCGTGGTACCCAGAGCAATTCCGAGAAATTATCCGAAAATGGAAACATACCGAATGGGCAGCCGAAACGATAAAGAAGTATAGTTTAAAAATTATGACGCCAGATTTCGAACCAATTGAAAGAGAATTTTATATCACTGCCAAAGTGAGTGAAGTGAAAAAGAGAAAACCATATGAATTGCCATTTCATTTACAATACGAAGGACGATCACTAGATGATGATCTTGAAATTGGAGTTACGCAAATGCAACTGGGATTAATAAATATATTAACAGTAGCAAAGATCGCGGGCAGAGAACTCAATAAAAGAGAAATCAAAACGAAAACGCCAATAGGGCGACAGGAAAGTCTAAATACGCCAGAAGTTCCACCTGCAGCAGATGAAGTAATCGTCATCACAACAGGAGATGAGGAGATATTAAACGATCTTAATGATATCGTAGATAAAGAAACAACCAGGAGAATACCGGAATCAAGAGATTTGTTCATGACAGAAAACGAAGATGATATGATAACAGATGAACCAGACGAGCTAGTATGTGGTCAAAGACAACCAGTCGAAATTATAGAGCCAGATACCGAAGAGGAAAATAAAATGAAAGAGAGAAGACGCCGAAGCTCGACAGGAGATGAATGGGATAATTGGATAAACGAACGAGGAGCTACAACATCCAAAGAAACGGCAGACGAACAACCCAAACGAAAAGAAACAGGTACAGCAATGGAAAAGAAACCCAGAGGACGACCAAAAATTGATAAACCAGCTCCAGAAAAGAAAACTAAAGAACAAATGCAGATGGATCAATTGACAACGAAATTAAACAAGCTTAGTCAAGTAACGAAGCAGTTACAGGGAAAACTGAAAGGTCAAGAACAAGGAGCAAAGTGGATCAATAGATTGATAACTGATATGCTGGGATTAGCAAATCCAGAAATAAAGAGAAATCTAAAACTCAATAATATCGGAGCAGAAGCGAAGCAGCTTTGGGCAGCAATAAAGCCAATAATAAATAAAATAATGGATAATAAAGTACGAACCACAACCAAAGATCCAGAGGAATTACTGTTGATAATAAATCACTTAACGAAACGATCTGATGACCCAAATAGATATTTGGTAGGGATGGCCTATCTGATGTACAATACGATAGCGATATACAGAAGACGAACTCCAAGATACAACCCAAACGGATATGAATTTGCGATAACAGACATTATCAGGAAGGTAATCGAACCATTCATCCTGACTCAAGGTGGATGGCAAGCCTTTATAAATTTGGTAAGTAAAGATGATCAAACCGAGATGATGCAAGCAAAGTTAAAAGAGTTATTAACGGAATTCGAAACAACGATTAATGCAAGCGATCCAAAAACAGCCAGAAAGGGAATGAATACGATAATTACTACAATACTCATATGGATGATGTGCGTAAAAGGAGTAGAACCGTTCGTAGTATATGATTGTGATAATATAAAGATTGGTGATAAATACTCATTAAAAGAAACGGAAGAGTGCAAAGCAGCAAATCCCGGTAGACTACAGACAACGGCAACAGCAGTATCGTATAACGTATATCAAGAAGTAGACTTCATTAAAACGGAAATCAAGGAATGTTCAGTAACAAGGAAAATTGTAGCATTTCATTGCGGACATCACTCACACTCAACAATTATAGAAGCTGGAACGGAAACAACAGTGGTCTCAGTAACGAGGAACGAATGTGAAGAAGGATTCACGACAGGACGAATCTCAATAGCTGGACGAGTGAATGTAGCAGCCGAAGAAGGAAAGATAAAAACTACCCGAGTATACGCTGCGGGAAGAATAACGGCTGGAGACGGAACGTGTCAAGGAGGAGAATACACTCTATTAAATCAATTGGTCAAAGGAGTAGTAGTGATTGAAAGCTATCAAGTAAAGTTGGAGAAATATCAAGGATATTTTGATCCAGATACGCAAGCAATGAAAAAGTACCCCCAATGTCTAGCAACAGATAGATCATGTAATACGGGAATGTCAACGATTGTATATCACGCCGATACCAGAACTTGTAGACTCACTTTATTGAAAAGTGCAATATTTGATGAAGTGCAAGGACAAGTGCACAGAGAAACCGAAACTAACACGCAAAAAAGTGCATTAGATGAATTACGGAGAACCGGAAGAATCGGAAAACCAACAATTACCACAACTATCGGATCAGAGGTCACACCAACGGTAGTAATATCAACTGATACCACAATCGGAATGAGATTTATAAAAGGACGAATGGTGAGCAAATGTGACGAAATGGTAGCCAGTACCAATTATAAAGGAATATTTTTATCACGAACAGAAATACCGAACGCAAAAGCGCAAATAGACCCCAAAGATGTGAAACTATATCTCTATATAAATAACAAGATGGATTTCTTATATCACAAAGGATTGGCATCAACAGAGAAAATATACTACGATTTGGTTAAAAATGATTGTATCCTGAATAGAGAAATATTAAAAACAAAGTTAGCAATGGCAATCACAAATCCGGATAACGCCATTCCATTACTACCACTCCAAGACGGATATTTCGGGAGAATCGTTGGAGAAGTTATGTATACGTACAAATGCGAAAAGACAATTGCAAAGCTGCCAGAAAATTCAACAATTCCAAGAGATAAATGCATAAATGAATTAGAAATAATGCATAAAGGAAAAATCAGATTCGCTCAACCAGTAACAAGGATGATAAACCCAGAGAAATTTGTACCCAATATGTTCAGTTGTAGTAATGTATATGGACCATTATTCGAAATAAGAGATGGAAGTTGGTTACAATTCCCAACTCGAGTAATTGTAGCACCACCAAAAATATTTGGACTTACAGAATTGGCCAGCGAAGGAGAATTCAAACCAGTGGATATATCACAGAGTGGAATATACCAAACGAAAGATCTGGAACGAGCCAGAGAACATTTATTATTTCCAGCACAAAGGCAAGCAATATTATCCAACATTGTAACTATAACGGGAGGTAACAACTATAGAGAGAAACCCAACTACGAATTGTTACTATCACCAGACCATTTTCAACATGCAACAGCAAATATGATGAAAGCCATGTGGGGAAGATTCTTAATCTTCGGACAAATGATGGCAGGAATTCTAGGAATAATACTTATCATTCAAATCGTTAGAGTAATCATAACACAAATGTTAGCATGTTTCGATATTTACAAAAGAGAAAGGAAAATCAACTGGAAAATGGCAATTGGATTTTTACCGTTTTTAGCAAAGACAATGGTGTTACATGGACACTCAAAAGATATCCACAAGATAAAGAGATTAGTAGGAATTCTAACTAAAATGAACGGTACTGATGAAGAAGTCGGACGAAAATTCAAAGCAATAATGAGACTAGAAGCCGAGAAAACCAGAATGAAGCGACAGAAAACGAGCAACTGGAGACGATGGATGAACTTCAAAGATGACAGCAGCGATAACAGCGACAATGACGAAAACCAAGGAGGAACGCAGATGCTAACTCAAGAGCAACTCAAACAATGGGAAAATCGAAAGACAAGACATAGTGGACATTATAATCATCCACCACCAGTATACGAATGTTTAAAGAAAGCAGCATCATCAGCAGAGAGAAACGCACCAGTAGAACGACAAGTACCAATACCAAGATCAACAACATTACGAAATATTTATCCAGTACCATACGAACCAAATTGGGCAGACTTAGTGCCACAAACCAGCCAAAGATCAAGAAGTGTGGATCAGGATCCAGAAACTCGAACTATAGCTATGTTACAAACGTTAGCTGGACCAACATTAACGGTACCCATAGAGATAAATGGGGTAGAAATAAAAGCAATGATCGATACCGGAGCAAACATCTCAGCAATAAAAATGGATAAAATACCAGGAAGACTATGGCCATGTATAGAAGAAGCTAACATGGATGTAATAACTTGCAGCAAGGAATCAGTAGCGGTCATTGGAAAAATCTGGTCGATAATAGAATATAAAAATGTAAAAATCAATATGTATTTAGCAGTCATCAGGAGATTAAGCGCAGATTGTATAATAGGAACAGGTCTCATGCCAGAATTACTAAAAGAGATAATAATAGAGTAGTGGGATACCGGCCCTCTAGCTCAGAGGCCATCTAGCTCACATACCCCCCCCGGCAAAAAAAATTTTTTTGCGCTAAGTTTAAAAGTACAAATTTTTTTAGAACAAAGACAATGACTCATTCAAGGTAGTTGAAACAAAGACCATGACTCATTCAAGGTCATTGGATGACTCATCAAAATTTTAAAACAAAGACCATGACTCATTCAAGGTCATTGGATGACTCATCAAAATTTTAAAACAAAGACCATGACTCATTCAAGGTCATTGGATGACTCATCAAAATTTTAAAACAAAGACCATGACTCATTCAAGGTCATTCAAGGTCATGGAAAAGTAGGTCAAGGTCATTCAAGGTCATTGGATGACTCATCATTTTTTCAAAAAATTTTCTATGTTTAAAAGTACATTTATTTTCAAGGTCAAGGTCATTCAAGGTCAAGATCATTCAAGTCAAGGTCATATTATTTTTAATCATTTTTAAATTTAAATTTACTACTTATAAAAAATAAGTAGTATATATTTGTAAATTATTTTATTATTATTATTATTATTATTATTATTATTGTTAGTATTATTATTATTATTAGTATTATTATTATTTTTCAAGGTCATTCAAGGTCAAGGTCATTCAAGGTCATTCAAGGTCAAGGTCATTTAAGGTCAAGGTCATATTATTTTTAAACACTTTTTAAATTTAAATTTACTACTTATAAAAATAAATAGTATATATTTGTAAATTATTTATTTTTATTATTATTAATATTATTATTAATATTATTATTATTATTAATATACTTATAAAAACTTTAACTATTATTATTAATATGCTTATTACTTATAAAAATTATTATTAATATACTTATTACTTATAAAATTATTAATATTAATAGTATTATTTATTATTATTAATATACTTATTACTTATAAAAATTATTATTAAAATACTTATTACTTATAAAAATTATTATTAAAATACTTATTACTTATAAAATTATTAATATTAATAGTATTATTTATTATTATTATTATTAATATACTTATAAAAACTTTAATTATTATTATTAATATACTTATTACTTATAAAAATTAATATTAAAATACTTATTACTTATAAAATTATTAATATTAATAATATTAATTATAATAAAAATAATAATAATAATAATATATTAAACAAATATATAAAAACAAAAACAACTTTACAAAAACAACTTCATAAAAAAACAAAGATTTAATTATAAAAATAAATACATAGTGTTATCACATTTAAAACCTCTATAAAGTAATATTTCGCGTTTCGTCACGCTGCGGTTTTTGCATGAAAAAATAAAAATGTAATTATAAAAATTAAAATTATAAAAATTATATCTAATTTCATAATAAAAATGAAAACTATTACAAGTTTTCTAGATAAATAAGATTCCAAAGTAAGAAAATCAGTTTTTTAAAAACATTTATTATTCTGATAAATATACATCATCAATATCAATGTTATCTTCATTAAAACCATCAAAAAGCTGTCCATTATCACTGATTTCGGTAGAGTCATCAAAACTAGGACTCAAACCACCGAAAAGCTGTCCATTATCGCTGATTTCGGTAGAGTCATCAAAACTGGGGCTCGAACCACCGAAAAGCGGCTCATCCAAGAAATTAACTTGGTCACTAACTATTGCATCAACCCCAAAATAATGCCCAAATGCGATACTGGTATTTTTCCCCACCCACAAACGCTTATCATCGTTATTACTCAAAGCGATTTTACTGTTTTTAAATGTGTACAGCTGATGGTTCCGCGTCCCTATCCTACTTTGAGGTACTGTGAAAACTACGTTTTTATTGTAGCAATCCAAATAAGACTGATGTTTGATGTCAGTCCCCAACAACTTCACCTCTTTAGCCCTCATTGTATCAGATTTACCTAATAAACTGTAGCACTTGGGTCTTAAGAAAACCCACTCCTTATACCCGAGACCTTTGCTTTCATCTTTAAATTTTCCTATCACAGAATCTAATTTCCTCGAGTATAAGGGATGTGCCGGGTCGTAATTTGAGGTATCTAAAAGGTTGTCTCTTATCATTGCCGGCAAAAGAATGTCAAGCTTACAGTGCTTAACCTCAAGAAAAAACGAATCAGTGTCGCCGGCAACGATATTTATATCACAGTTGAATTCTGATCGATATTTTGCCAATTCATTATATTGTAATTGGTACATCCGCAGCTTAGACAGGTCTAGTACTGATTGGCCAATGTAGCTAGGCCTGTCTAAACATATAGAATCTTTGTTCAGATGAGCAGCAATCAAATCATCCACTATTTTAATGGACTTTTTGAAAGTCGGTTTTGAGGCATATACAATCATCTTTTCAGCTGAATTGCATAGCCTCAAATTCATCCGTTTTTTCAAATTCTCAACGGACTTCCCATATAGGCTATTATTAAATAATTTATACAAATCTCTATAAAGCTCGCACTTTGTGTTTGAGCGTAAATCTGTATTTCTTTGTATATATTCTTTAAAAATAGGTGATTGTTTAAATTTAATTGCCCTATGAATACACTCAACTTCTACACCCAATTCTATATACAGCTTGAGAAGTCTCCAGTGAAGAACATGGTTCTTCTTACTGTAATGCGTGAGCATTAACTTCTCAACTTTTGAATTGGGCGGGCACATTTTTTCAGGAGCAAGCGGAAAGTCATTCAAATACTGATGCACACGCTCAGGGATATTGATGTCAACTTCCATTGTATAACCATATGGAAGGAATTCAATATTCGCATTCACACATTCACTCAGCACATCATTCAGATTATCATGCACCCAAACAAAATCACCATACGGAAGGTTTTGGCTAAGTGCCCAACCATATAAATTATTAATGTCGATATACAAGAGTTCTGTATCTTCAGAACTTGCAACATGATGTTTGTTAACAAATGTTAACCCACCCCGTATTCCACCCTCATAGAAATTAAACATTTCCATGTCCTGCAAAAGTTCTATGGGTTCCTTTAATGTCATGAGAGCGGACGCCCATGACATTCCAGGAATTCCATAAAAATTCAGAGGTTCTAAACCATTGTAAGCAATAGCCTTTGCGCGAAATTGCTGAAAATAGTCTGCAAGGAGGAATACGTCTAATTTTAGGTAAGTTAACATATAGTCTAACATTGTAGTGCAATTTTGCTGTGTCCAAATTAGTTGGGCGGTAGCATATTCATCATCAGATACAGAATCCCATTTTGGAGGTAGTTCGTAAGTCGATTCAAGGACCTCTAGTGATACTGCAAAATCATAAGGAAAGATACCCTTTGCCTTAACAATAAGACCATCAAAAGCAGAACAAGTTAGAGGTAGATCAGTAAGAGTTTTTACAGCCTTGGCTAAAGAGCAATTTACAAATTGCATACTATCTATAAATCTAACAGCTAATTTCTTAATATTTACAATCAAAGATATGAATTTCTCAGTTGTTGTAGGAATGATATTTAATTTCCAAGACGGAAATTCATTCAATCCATACTTTAAAATATGATGAAGGTCATATCCTCTCAAATTATGAAAGACGATAGGTAACTGTTTGCTTATTTTCCTATTTATATTACAGTTACGACAGGCAGCACCAAGATACTGACCTGTAAAATGATCATGGTCCTTAACCTTATTTCTAATAAGTTTTTTACAAACATAGCAAGTTCTACATGCGATGAACTGCTGTTCCTCATTAGAAGTAAGATTATTCATAGGTTTTTTACCATGATTTTCATAATATGGTAGGACAATTGTGACAGCAATTTCCTCTACCTTCTTTAAAAATTCCAATACACATTCCAAGCCTATAAAACTGAAATATTGTGTAGTATTTGTTAAATTATTTATTAATAATAAGCCTGCTGATATCGGCATGTGTATTTGATGATGTTTTACATCTTTAGGCAAAACAGCCTCAAAATCCGCATAAATTACGAATGGTGGGGTAATCATTTTAGAATAATTTTTAAATATTAAGTTTTTATTTTCAGGGAGCGTGTATAGGGTTGTTCCTATTTGATTTTTAGCGCACAAATCAACATGGGCCTTAAAGGTTTTATCATAATAAAAACCGTTTAAACAATGGGGACACCATTTTACGCGAATTCTGGTGTTACATTCACTACTCGAATGACAATTCAACAGTCTATTTAAATTAAAAATTGCGGTATAATGAAAATTATCACCGTCTTGTAATAATAAAAGATTAATCGGGTTACCACCGATAACCTTTGTTCGATGAATTAAGGCAAGGTGAGGATGATGAGGTACATACTCAATGTCATTCAATTGTTTAGAAGGGGTGTTGTTATATTCAAAGACATTGATGGCTAAATTTAAATCGCTATTATTTCTCTCAAATTTGGGTATGTTACAGAGTCTCATTGGACAATCTGTAATTGAATCATAATTCAATTCATCCATAAAAGTAGTGTAAGAAGAAACACGCTCCCTATTCTTTAAAACTATATCACGCTTTAAAATTGATAAGACACTATATATAAAACACGAATGATCTGTGTTTTTAACGTTTACGATAGCCTTTTTACCTACTAGAGATTCAGGCGTAGGGATAAAACTATGCCCGGCTAATCGACTTACAGGATAATACGTGGTTAAAATAAAATCGATTTCGCGAATCTTAACTACGCGCCACCCACTTCCTAAATATGTGAATTTTTCGATTTTGTTGGGGTATCACGAAAAAGCACAGTAAAATCGATAAAACACAAAAATGATAAAAGTGCAATATTAATTAAAAAAATTTATAAAAATTCGAAAGTAATATTGATCGGGGGAAATTGGTATGGTTGAACGCCAAATTGAGAGACGAGTCCAGAAATAATAATAAAAATTTAGTGAGGGGTCCCTAGAAAATAATATAATATAAAAAAGGAAATTAATTAAGAAAAATTAATTACTAATGGGAAACCCGAGTCAATGGGAAGCCCGAGGCAATGGGAAACCCGAGGCAATGGGAAACCCGAGGCAATGGGAAACCCGAGAGATACGGAAAACCCGGCGCACAGACGGAATAATAAATTAGCCTAAACAACATTGAGTGGGCGCCGCTAAGTTACGGAGAGGCAGTTAATTCATAATTGGCAATTTGGTAATGGACCAAACGTTGTTGACAAAGGCCGGACTGGAAAGTAATTATTCTTGATAATTTAATAATGCAGAAAACATTGTTGACAATCGTCGCAAAACAGTCTGAGCAGGAGTATAAAAGAAAGAGGGAAAAACACGAAAGGGACAGTGTTCACCAGACAAGAAACGAAAGTTATTATAAACAGATACGAAAGAGCAGAGTGAATCAACGGGAAATAGCAGTAACTAGGTTAGTCGAGGAATCCAAATCCAAGTAAAAAAGTCAAAGTTATCTGTCAGAAAGGGTGGTTCTCCCTTGGACAACCTACCCTCAGATAAACAGGCTCATACAATTGTCAGAGGGTGCAAATCAATTAGTGAAAGTGTGATAACAATAATTAAAACAAACGGATTGATCTGTATTGTGATAAAGTGCAAATAAAATTATTCTGTGTTGGGTTTGCTTATTTGATTGGAAAAGGACACGAGGAGTCAGAGGTGACCGACTTACAATAATAATAACCCAACATTTTGGTGAGCCCGACGTGATCAAAAGTCGGCGGAAAATAGTGTTGAAAATAATTGAATTGTTAAAAAGAGACGACGTGATCGAAAGTCGGCGGAAAATAGTGCTGAAAATAATTGAATTGTGTAAAAAGAGGAAAATTGAAAAAAAAAGAGAAGAGTGTCAGAGCAAAAATAAACTGAAAAGAAAATAAATTATTGAATTAAAAGAAAACTTTCGAATTATCGAGAAACTTTGTACGCCAGAATTTATAAAGAAAATTAGTATAGAATAAATTCCAAAATTAAAACAAAAGGTAATATTAATAATTGTAACATTTTAAAATTCAGACGAGAAAAAGTTGTACAAAAAAGATTTTATAATTTGAGAAACCAGAAGCAATCAGAAATAATGGCGAGCAATTCCAATAACAATGATCAAACCCCAGTGTCGACTATGACAACCCCTGTATCTAATATCCAAGCAAATATGTCTACTACTCTTAGTAATGATTATGCAAGTTGTCAGAAACTACCAGTTCAGCAATATGGAGGAGATCCTGTCGAATTTGTTGATTTTATGGCTGATTACTACATGTATGCCACTGCTTACGGATGGAGCCAATCGATTATGGTGCAACGGTTACCATTGTATCTAAAAGGAGCAGCGAGAGAGGCTTGGCAACAAATTGATAAAAGACTCATTGCCAATGATTGGACCAAGTTGAAAGATGCCTTAGCAGCGAAATTAATTGGTGGTGATATTAAACGAATAATGCGCCAAAAGCTTTACAATCGAGTGCAGAGACCAGACGAATCAGTAAGTGAATTTGCTTATCATTTGACAACCCTTGCAGAGAAAGCTTTTGAGATTAAACCTGAACAAATTGATGTGGCGAAGCAAGTGAAGGAATTGTTGCAAGACCAATTTTTAACAGGAGTCAGAAAAGAAATTAAAAAGGCCCTATGCTATGTAGATTTCAACAATTTTGATGAGCTAATTAAAAAGGCTATGAAGATTGAATTGAATTTGAAAACTACTCAACCAAAAGCAGAATCTTTTACAACTATTAATGAATCTAGAGACAGATCAATATCACCAATCAAAAGTAATTTATTCCAGAAATCCACCAGTCCATCACCAAAATTTAGAGTAAAATTTGAGCCAAGGAAATCTACAAATAGTCCAAATGAGGAGAGAGAAAGACCAGTTCAGTGTAGTCATTGTCAGAAATTGGGACATAATATAAATCAATGCTGGTTTAAAAATAATACTCAAAGAAGTCCAAGTCCTGTCCAGTGTGATCATTGCCAAAGAAAGGGACATAGTAATAGTCAATGTTGGTTTAAAGATGAAGAGCAACAAAGTCCAAAGAGGATGTGGCCAAATTGGTTGAAAAGCAATGGTGGGAAAAGTTTCAATAAAATGTGCACTAATAGTCAGCGAATTAATGATAATATACAGTGCTATAATTGTGGAAAGAGAGGGCATGTATCACGGAACTGTTTCGCAAGATCAAGATCTCCATCAACTTCACCGTCACCTCAAAGATATAGAGTTAATTTACAAGGCCGAATTCAATGTCATTCATGTAGAGGTTATGGGCATATGGCAAGGTCATGTCCCAGGAATAATGAGAGATTTCAAAAGCCAATCTTAAAGAAAATTAGATTCCAAAGTGATAAATCACAAGCAGACAATGTTGCTTTTGTGCAGCCAGATAATTATAATAATAGAATTGAAGACGAAGTGAAACAAATGAGTCGACGTTTGGATCGTTTAATATGCAAGTTTGAATCTGATGAAGAGACAGATAACCACATGATGTATGAGTCGCAATCAGAAGCATCAGATACAGAGCTGAAAAGAATGATGATTAAAGATGATCTGCAAAGCGAAAAGGCAATAATGATTATATCGAAGCTTAATAAATTAATAGAATCGAGAGCAGCGGAAACGTCTAAAATAATGACATCATTACTGGAATTGAGTCAAATGTCACTGAGTGTACAAAAATTGAAAAATGTAATTGAACTATGTGCTGATCATTATGAGGTAAATCTAAAAGATAGAGATGAAATAACAAATATGATGAAGATATTTGGGAAAGCTTTCAGAGAAAATAAATGGTTAGATTTTATTTTTATTGATGTTGTAGATGAAAGTAGAAATAGCGTGATTTGTATTCGTTGTGAAATTGGAGATTATGTTAAAGATTTAAAAGAGAGATTAAAAGAGAATAATGGAAGACAGATAATAAAGGTGAAATTTAAGAATAGGTATTTAGAAGACGATGAATTTTTAATAGATTGTGGTTTTATACCTGGAAATAAAAATAAATTGCAGGTTGCGAGCATGATTAGGGAAGAAGTAGTGGAAAAAAGTGATTCGCAAGAACTAATAGGAGACTTAAGAGATGCTTTAAGTGAGTGGGATGGAGTTAAAATTACGGAGAAATTAAAATTAATTGATAAAGTAGAACTAGAGGAAAATGCTAAACTAGAAATAGTAAACATAATACGACCATATTTATATGATAAATCGAGGTATGGAGAAAAATTGAAATGTTTGATGCGAAGATTTGGTAGAGAATTAAGGTAAACTAGAATGGAATTAAAGCCATTTATTATTGCAATAGACTATGAAGATTGGGGAAAAACAGAGTATATAGAGGAACATTGGTGTACAAAGGTTCAGAAGTTACGAAAAAGAGCTGCAAACCAAATAGGAAAAGAAGGAATTATTGTATTGATGTTCAAAGATGAAGAATTAGATGATGACGAATATTTATATGATTGTGGATTTAAGCCACAGGAATTAGACGAAAACGGATACCTAAATGCTGATGGAAGGGCAGGGTATTTAGTAAATTGTGTAGTAGCAATAAAGGAACAGAAAGTAGATTCAGTGGATAACTCGGAGAATTCAAATACAGATATAGAGGAAGATAACGTGAAAACAAAAGTAGATGAAATTTTCAGTAATAAGGAAGAAAATGAATTGAATAATAAAATTCAGGTGGAACACGTTAAAAAACAAGAAATTTTTGAGGCACCACGAGGTGAAATAAATAGTGAAATAATCGTTAGGAAACCTAGAACTTTATATGAGATAAAGCGGAGTTTAGTGAAAATTGAACAGGAAGTTGATGAAACAAAAATAATCTTAATGGGCTTGATTAAAGCAGTATATCCGACGTTTGAAATAAAAATGGATGTCGAGTATGAGTTAGGAAATATAGTAACTGAAATGAAAAACCGACTTCCAGGTGTTTTGCAAAGATTTGGAGAAAACGATAACTTTTGTGATAAGAAACTAATTGAAAATTTGATTAAAAATGGAATTAACAAAGAAGTAATGTTAACAAGTTTAACATATATGGTCTTAGAAATTGGAGCTCATGCGATAGCGGAAACGGATAATTTGGAAAATTTGATAGATATAGCGGCACGAATCTCAAATGAATATTTTATGAAGTGGGTTAAAAATAATGGTGGTTGGAAGAAGTTGAATAATGATTTTACAGTAAATGAAAGTCATGAAAAAAAATTATCATGTAAACCGTTAAATGGAAAAGATAGCCCAGGGCTAAAGAAAAAGATGATATTTCCATGGGCAATAGTTATGCTCTTTATTTTTTGTACAATAACTACACAAGCTACAGGTATGACAGCCTACGATTGTTCCCAAACAGAAATGGGGAAAATTTATTCGGTTGTGGACATGGCAGAATGTCCGGATGCATACCCATAGAAATTAAAAGTAGAAAATGATGTAAAATATTATGTGTATCAGGAATCTGATCTGCGGCGAGCCAAAGTTAGAGAATGTATTGCGAAGCGAACTACTTTTGTGTTTTTCTGTGGTAAATGGAGCGACACATCATTGATAAAAATGCACGCTATTCCACGACCAGTAGAGGTAATGCCAGAAAACTGCTTAGCTGCGTTTCAAACAGAGGAGTTAAAAATTAATCCGGAAATTAAATTAAAAGCAAAAGTAAATCACAGAATAAGAGAGACAGTTGTTGTAAAGGGAGTAATACAACAGGATGGAACGTGCGAAGGAGAACCATATAAAGTAAATGATAAAATTATTAAACAATCAGTGGTGATTGAAGAATATTTGACAGAATTGAGAGAATTTGAAGGAGTTTTTGATGATGAAACAGGAAAACTTCAAACGCATCCGTTTTGTAATATGAGACAAAGCAATTGCCAAACAGGAGAATCCATTTTAGTATTTGATGTTAAAACTGATGTATGTAATTTAGCGCATTTGAAAACTATGACTTTCAAAGAGTTAAGTGGAGAACAATTTAGAGAAAGCCCCGATAATTTCAATATAAATTATAAATCGAATGGCACAATTAGGTCAACTCCAGTATGGACGAGGAAAACCACACCAGTATTAATGTCGACATTACCAACAGATGGTATGCGTTTTATAAAAAAGGAGGCTACCAATAAATGCGGGCAAATGGTTTATGCAACAAATTACAGAGGTGTTTACGTATCAAAAATGATGGTGCATGAGGCGAAAACTAAAATACACACAAATGATATTAAACTCACTCACTACTTTAACAATAAAATTGATTATTTGTACCATTTTAGTCAAAACATAATGGAGAATATATATCGGGAAATGATTTTAAATGATTGCAAATTGAATAAAGAGATACTTAGAAACAGAATGGCAATGGCCATTACAAATCCAAACTTAGTAGCACCTATGCTAATATCAGAAAACGGTGTATTTGCCAGAATCTTCGGAGAGGCCCTATATAGCTACAAATGCAAAGCAGTTACAGTTAAAATTATGAAATACGAAAAATGTACAAATGAATTGCCGTGAGCATAAACGGAAAAATGCGATTTATGGAACCCATAACAAGAATATTACTTGAAGAGCATACTAAGCCAAAAATTCTTCAATGTAATAGATTGCTTGCTCCGTTGTATCGCTTAGCACAGGATTCATGGATAGCATTACCAGATTACCGAGGAGTGAGAACTCCGGATACATTAGAATTAACAAATCTAGAATATCTAGTAAATTTCACATCCCTAAATAAAATGGCACAAATGGGTTTCTATGCAAGTGAGGATATCGAAGAAGCTCAAAGAAACTTGTTATTTCCGTCAAAAAAGGAACGTGTAATCTCAGAAATGATTGATACAATTTTGCCTAACGGGGAAGGTAAAGTCAATTATGAATATCTTCTAACACCAGATCACTTTAGAAAGGCAACATATAAAACGATGAAAAAGATCTGGGGAAATTCATGTTTTTAGGACAAGCATGCGCAGGCTTAATTGGATTCTATGTTGTAATCATAACAATAAAGGTAATAATGTCACAAATATTATCGGCTCATAGAATATACGTAATATCCGGATGGTCATGGAAAATAATTATTGGTTGCTTTCCATTTTTAGCGAGATTTTTCATTACTCATCATCAATATAGAGAAATGGCAAGTGTGAGAGCACAACTGAAAACCGATCAAAAAAGTGAAGTGTCTCTATGTGCAGCAAATGATCACAATAATGATAATAATGATGACATCAATGATGATAAAAAGGAGCAAAGATATTTTCAAAAAGGAATTATGAAGAGTGAAAAAAGCCAGAGCTACAATTTTTATTAGAACCTATGCCAAAACTTAGCGGAATTGAAACGCTTTCAAAGTGGTATACACCAACGTTTTTGCCAACGGCACCAAAGTATCCAACTGAAAAACTGAAAGAAATGAAACCGGTAGAACATATTCAGTTTGAATTAGATAACATTGAACCCACGAGCGCTGAAATTGAACGGAAAAACATGCTCGGATTACCATGCAGTTATGCAATGATGACGTTAGGAAATAAAGGCAAACAGCCTCGAATAAACATTCTGTTTAATGGAAGAAAAGTGGAAGCCTTATTAGATTCAGGTTCCAGTAATACTATAGTATCAGATGATTTGTTGACAATTGAAGAGAAATCGAAGATGAAACCAACAAGTAAAGTAATAAGGTCAATGTCGCACAATGTTTTAAGTATAATTGGGAAATTAAAAGCTGAATTAATTATTGGTGATCACGAATTAGTGCATTATGTGTCAGTGATGAGAAATAGTCCTGTTGGATGTTTAATTGGTATGGATGTAATGGAACAACTACAAGGAATTTCTCTTGATCTAAAAACTGGGAGATTAATGAAAGGACAGACAGAAGAAAAAGGACATAAGGTGAGAGAGGTGTTTTTAAATCAGACGCTAGAATTGCCAGCAAGAAGTGAGGTAATATATTATGCAGATGTGTTAGATGTGTCAGATGACGAGTGCATATTTGAACCAAATGAGAAGCTAATAGAAAAATACGAAATTCCAATGTGTGATGAAGTGGTAAAGGTCAAAGACCAAACAGTGCCAGTGAGAATAGTAAATCAAAACACAAAACCCATCCAAATGAAACCAAAAACCAAACTGGGAAAACTAACGAAGTTTGAAATAGAGAAAATTCCGAAATTACCGAGAAATATTAAAATTTACAAAGAGCCACAAGTCATTAGTAATGATTTAACAGAATCACAAAAATGGGAATTCACAGAGTTATTAAAGAAATATAAAATGGTGTTTGCAAAACACGAGTACGATTTGGGACTCACCCAAGTAATTGAACATGAGATACCATTACTTGATGAAACTCCGATTAAATTGAAACCGTATAGAATTCCATATATACATCAAGAGGAAAGTGATAGGCAAATAAAAGCAATGAAAGAGTTCAAAATAATACGAGATAGTTCTTCACCATTTTCATCGTCAATAGTAGTTGTTAAAAAGAAAGACGGCGATCTGCGATTTTGTGTTGATTATCGGAAATTAAATCAAGTTACGCGAAAGGATACATATCCTATTCCAGTTCCACAAGAAATGTTTGATCAAATGGGAGAGGTACAATTTTTCACAGTAATCGATCTTAATAAAGGTTACAATCAATTTAAAGTGAAGGAAGAAGATCGAAGAAAAACGGCTTTTTCTGATGGTAAAGGATTGTATGAATTTAATGTGTTACCGTTTGGATTAACTGGAGCACCTGCTACGTTCCAGCGAGGTATGAATTTTGTTTTACGGGATATCCCACATGCATTAGTCTATATTGATGACATAATAATATTTTCAAATACTTTTAAAGAACATCTGAAAGATGTGGAAACTGTATTTAGAAGATTATTAAAGGCTAATCTAAAAATAAAACCCTCTAAATGTGAATGGGGAAAATCGGAAGTGGTTTATGTAGGTCATATTATTTCTCGAAATGGATTGCAACCAAACCCAGAAAATGTGAGAAAAATTAAAGAATACCCAATCCCTGAAAATGTAGACCAAGTTCGACAATTTCTAGGCTTAGCTAGTTATTATAGAAAATTTATTAAAAGCTTTTCTCATGTAGCACAACCCTTAAATGTATTATTAAAAAAGCAGACTCAATTTAAATGGGAAAAGCGCAACAAGAAGCATTCGAATTACTTAAAGAAAGCTTGATTAAAAAACCTATACTGAGATGCCCAAATTTTAGAATACCATTCATTTTAATGACAGATGCAAGTAATTTTGCATTGGGTGCAGTATTAGGACAACAAGTCGAAGGTGAGAAAGATCACGTAATAGCATATGCCAGTAGAACGTTAAAGCCACATGAAAAGAATTATTCTACAATTGAGAAAGAAACATTGGCATTGGTTTACGGTATAGCAACGTTTAGACAGTATTTAGTTGGCAGAAAATTTGTTGTGTTTACTGATCATAATCTGTTACAATGGTTGATGAAACACAGGGATTCAGCCAGCAAACTGATCCGATGGTCAATAGCCCTACAAGAATATGATTTCGAAATTAAATATCGAACAGGCAAATCAAATGGAAATGCGGATACGCTATCGAGAATTCCTGTAAATAATGAGAGTAAGAATAATGAAATGAATTATAATAATACAATATTTATGGCAATCAAAACCGCTAATAATTTGCAGGAACTGCAAAAAGATCAGGAAAATGATGATGAATTAAATCAATTAAAGAAACATGCCGTTACGATCAAAAAGGAAAGTGACTGGAAACATGTAGTTGACGAAAAACATAAATATATCATTCATGATGGTTTGTTAAAATGTGTTAAAAATGAAAACTTATTAATTGTGGTTCCAACCAAACATCGAACAACGTTAATGTTAATATACCACGATGGAGCACTAGGTGGACATTTATCCGCTCGGAAGACATTATCAAGATTGAAACAAAAATATTATTGGGACACTATTGAATCAGATGTCAGAAAATGGTGTCATACTTGTGAAGTGTGCTTAACCAGGCGAAATACGGGAAAGAAAATAAAAGTACCTTTGAAACCTATGCCAGTGCCCGGAGCGCCGATGGAAATTACTGCAATGGACATTGTTGGTCCGTTACCTGAAACAATTAATGGCAACAAGTATATCATTGTGTTCTGTGATTATCTAACTAAATGGCCTGAAGCATATGCGATGCAAAATCAAAAAGCGGAAACAGTTGCAAAGATATTTGTAGAAAATATTATTTTTCGATATGGAGCACCGAAGAAATTACTCACTGATCAAGGAACGAATTTCCAAAGTGAACTGTTTATCTCAATCACGGAAATTTCGGGATACTGAAACTAAGTACATCGCCTTATCATCCACAAACGGATGGTCTAGTTGAAAGATTTAACGGAACATTAATCAATATGATATCATCCTACGTAAATAGAAAACAGAAAGATTGGGATTTGTTTATCAAACCATGCTTATTTGCGTATAGAAATGCAGTGAATGAGAGTACCGGTGAAACACCTTTCTATCTCATGTATTTACGGCGGAACAACATGCCGGTTGATTTAAAATTTCAAGCACCTATCTCACAGTACATGGATATATCTGATTACAAAGTAATTATGCAAGAAAGACTTCAATCGGTATGGACTCAAGCTGGACTTAAAATAAGACATAGTCAAGAAGCGTATAAAGAGTGCTATGATAAACGAGCACATGCTCACAATATTGAGGTAGGAGATTTAGTGTATGTACATAAACCAGAACCAGTGAAGGGTTTATCACCAAAATTACAGAGACCATTCAAAGGACCATACGTTGTATGTGATACCACTGAAACTAATCTAAAATTACGTCCACAAAATAATAAAAAGGCAGGAACAATTATCGTTCATGCTAATCGATGTAAAAGGTGCCAGTTGCAGAAGACACTAAGTATCAATTGAGATCTAAAGACAAAAACGTGGAAAGGCACACCGCGCTCAAACAAAAGACAGCAAAAAATCCCTCACCATTGGATATATCAACAAAACTTTGTTCGTTACAACACTCATGATAATCAATGTGTTAGGGTCGAATGCGACTCCATCGTTTCCAAATTACGCTATTAAAAGGATCCCGTTAATGGAAAAAGTTGATATTTATGCTACATGTACCCAGATGGTATGGATCTATCGTTGTGCACCGACCGAAGAAATAGAAATAAGTAATTTACTGAATTATTTTGAACCACCAGTGAAGTTGAATTTTAATAAAAATACTTATGTAGATCGTCAACTAACAATAAATTATGAATACCCATGGTTAATAAAACAAGTGCAACCCCAAATAAATGGTACTAAAATAATGAACCTGATTCAGATTGAAATATGGACAAAAACATTAAATAACTACGTTTCCATAGAACCAGTGCTGAATGGAATCAATATATATTGGGAACCCAAAATTCCCAACAAGTGAAAATAATTTTTCAGAATTATACAATCGATACGTTGAATGTTAGAAGGTCTTTCGTGCATTATGCGAATCTAAAACTGCATCATACCTACGATATCGCAGTTCATTACTACGAAAAAGTATTGCACGATAATGGTACAGAGAGTAATGACCGGTGGGTCAAGATCTATCTTAGTCGGAAATCACTTTTGTTGCAAAACGAAACAAATCGAGTTCATTTACAGCTAGTTGACCAAAAACTAAATATTTCACGGCATTCAGGTATGAATGAAAAAGTTATGATCTATTATCATGGGAAAATTCAAGCAACGTTAACAAGTAACTTTACCTTTAAAATGTTAAATTTTCAGCAAATACGATCTAAATCAAAAGTGGTAATGATAAAAATCAAGTATTACAAACGCATATCAAATTTCAATCCCTGGGAAATCATTTTTGTCGAAACGAGATTCATTCGAGTTGTATATAATTCAACGGGACTCGTAAAGAACACCAATTATTCTCGTATCTCTAATGTAAATATTCGAAAACAAAAAACGATGTTACCTTCGTTCAATGACTACATGGCCAATGTGCAAATTCGTGAGAACAACACTACATCATCTTCATCTGATAACAATGAAATCATAATTGTAATTCTATCGATCAGTACAATCAGTGTGATATCATTTTCCATCATTTTTCTTCTCGCATTGCTAGTATATCTTCGAAAATTAAAGCAACGACTTGAGCGTCAATCCATGGCCCAAAAACCTTGGATTGTCTATGAGGAGACAATCGTGTAGTGAGATACATTTATTTTGCATGCAATTATGATAATGTAGTAGTACAGTATAAGTATTAACTTTTTATTTTGAATAATGTAAAGATTTTTTGATCATTGATGAATCTGATTGGCAGTTGAAAGCAAAGAAGGGGAAGCAAAATTCACATGGGTAGAAAATTTTGGGGGCAAAGAAAATTTATTAAGGGGTATATATAAGGAATAATAAGTAAATAAAATTAGTATAAAAAAAAAAAAAATTCAAATTAAAATAGGTAATTAATTTTTATTAATATTATTATTTATACCGCTACCAGTTGAGGCAGTATCCTTAGGGTACTCCACCTTGACTCTAGCGTCAACTTCTAAAATTGAAATAAATTAACAAACTATATTTTAGCAATGCAACAAATTCAATGGGCAAGGACAATTTATGATAGCTACCTCAAGCTACACAGAAACAATGTTGGACGGAATCCATACATCATCGAGGAAAATGTGCAGATCCCAAATTACCTGAGAATAGATGATAGAAAAATGAAGATTCAAATATTCAGAGTGAATAGGCAATCGGGAATTAAATTAGCCGATGGAATAAATATAACGAAAAAGGAAGAATTCATGCTCCACATTGTCAAAGGAAATGTTGAAATGATCGATGACAATCAGAAAATATGGTGGGAAATGCATCAAGCATCGTCATGGAAAATGCAGGAAGAAGCAATGACCAAAAGGTTGAGAGCAGCAAATGAAAATGCTCTGGTTGTATTCGAAATCAGAATTAAAAACGAAGCTCAAGAAATACCGCAGCTTATATCAACATTACCTGTGGATGAGAAATTGTTAACAATCACTGAACAAATGCTAAAGAAAAGGATGTCATTTTTAAGAAAACAAATGGGTCAAGAAGAGATAAGAAATAAGATCTTGTTTATCGATGCGGAATATGGGACATCAGAAACCAATCAGATGGTACCGCTATCTATTGCGATAATGAATTATTATGGCAAGACAATAAAGGATGTCTACCTAACTCCAAGAGGGAGATTGCGGCATTTTAATTCGCAAATCCATGGGATAACAGAAGTGGCAAGTAGGAATCAAAATGACCAATATGCAATTATGAAGGAAGTTCAAAATTTAGTAGTTGGAAAAATATTAATTGGTCACGATCTTCATGCGGAAATACAATATTTAAAACTTTGGATAGACCAGTTGCATGGCATTCGCGACTTGGCAACAGCACAAGCATTGGAAAAGGTTGGAATTTCCAGAAGAGGAGAATTTTTCAAATTGAAAACGGTTGTCCAGGAGATGTTTGGAGACAAAATGCAGGTGGGCATACACTCAGCCCTCGAAGATGTAAAGAACATAAGAAGAATATATTTACAAATTGAGAAACTGTGGATTGATGACGTAGAAATACCAAAAAAGCAACCGTCAAGAAAATATTCGTTGGAAGAATATCAAAAGCTTCATAACACCGCTTCAACAGCAATGACTAGAATTGCAGAAGAAATTGACCTCACATCAGCAGAGGATATGGAAACTGATGGTGAAATTCAAACTATTCAATTAAAATGGGCCATAGAAGAGACGATCGAAACAATTGAGGAGAGTTTGGGTTTGATAATCCACGAACAAATTTATCAAATCCAACCAATATTCGAGCCTTGGTCAAGTATCTCGCCGAGGAGCAGAAAGAGAAAAACTCCATTGAATTCATTGGAAGTCGATAGTGAAGAAACTATCGTAATAAACCAGCTTACATACAAGAAAAAGAAAACGGTCATTCACTATAAATGTGGATCAAAACACTGAAACTTGAAATGAAATAAATTAATGTTATTTATATTATTATTTATAAATATTAATTTAATAAATCTCGTCTTTTGATTTATGTCGTCCCATATTAAATGCGTGATACAATAAAATCATAAATAGCTTCAAATGAGTTTAAGTATTATAAAAATTTATTGTTTTTTATTTGAGGAAAAAATGTAAATTTCTTTACAAACTGAATTAATTTCTTTATTAAACAAAAATTGGAAACTCAAATCATTATTAATAATAAAAAAAAAAAAAAAATTCACCAATTCCTCTACAACAATGTCATTTATTTCCGGCATCTTTCTTCTTTGACGATATTAAGGAAACAAAATAACTTTCCATAAATCCAAAAACCCCAAATTCCATTTTGATAAACATTGTTTCGTGATTTGGTAATATTTGAAACTGTGACGCAATAATATATCAATAACGAGACCATATTACGCCAATGAAAAAGAATTGAACCATCAAGCCAGTAACACAAAGCATCAATATGATAAAACATGAAATAGCCGGACTAATGTTATGAAAGTATTTTCCAATCGGTAAGCAGTTCTGAATAAAATATTATTAAATTAAATTCGAGTAATTAAAAAAAAATTGTTTACAAATTCTGATTCTGATTTGTTAATGTCAAATAACCATAGTGAATCCAAAACAGAATCAAACAACTGTCAACAAAAAGAGGGTAGCATGTTTGGTGTAACTTTAGTCAGGATTCCTTGTGACAGCATTGGGCTGAACATTGAGTAAAATATTGTCATTGAGAGAGCCCAGTAAGGCTGTGTAATCTTATTTTCGTTTGATAACTTTTTTTTTGGTGAATAGTTGGTGCACTATGCTTTGATTTATGAATTTCATCCATCTGTGGTTTGAAATCTAATAGTGTTGTTGCGTCATTGTTTGTAGTATCTAAGATTAGTTCAATTCAATTGGGAAAGTAGAATGAATAATAACAAAAAATAAGATTACCATTTTTACGGGTTTCAATAAATGTCAAATTGAAACGTTGCACAACGTCTATTGATGAGCCAATTAGCTGAAACTGGGCGTAACAGAGTCATTTGCTGTCTGAGTTGCGTTGGTGTGTTCCAACCCAGAGCATGCCGGGTGTGGATTAGTGTCATTCGGGCATGCGGGTTGAGGAAAGCATTGGCGTCATTGATTTGGCCGCGAGAGTTGGTTGTGGTCTAATTATTTAGAGCCAATTATCAAATTAGGCTAATAATACGATTATTATTATTATTATTATTAATTATTTATTATATTATTATTATTATTATTATTATTATTATTATTATTATTATTATTATTATTATTATTATTATTGTTGTTATTATTATTATTAATATTACAATTATTATTATTATTATTATTACTATTATTAATTATATTCAAACAAATTATTATTATAAGTATTATTAATTATTATTATTTAATTTATTATTATTATGATTATTAACGTTATTATCATTATTATTATATTAATACAATTACTAATTGATTATTATTGACATTATTATTATTATTATCATATTATTACAATTATTATTATTACTATTGTCATTTATTGTTCGTATTGTTATTATTATTATAATTATTATTATTATTATTATTATTATTATCATAAAAGAATAGAAAAAAAAATCAAATTTTAAATTCTGATAGATTCGAGGGCGAATCTTCATTAAAGGGGGGAGATATGTTGGGGTATCACGAAAAAGCACAGTAAAATCGATAAAACACAAAAATGATAAAAGTGCAATATTAATTAAAAAAATTTATAAAAATTCGAAAGTAATATTGATCGGGGGAAATTGGTATGGTTGAACGCCAAATTGAGAGACGAGTCCAGAAATAATAATAAAAATTTAGTGAGGGGTCCCTAGAAAATAATATAATATAAAAAAGGAAATTAATTAAGAAAAATTAATTACTAATGGGAAACCCGAGTCAATGGGAAGCCCGAGGCAATGGAAACCCGAGGCAATGGGAAACCCGAGGCAATGGGAAACCCGAGAGATACGGAAAACCCGGCGCACAGACGGAATAATAAATTAGCCTAAACAACATTGAGTGGGCGCCGCTAAGTTACGGAGAGGCAGTTAATTCATAATTGGCAATTTGGTAATGGACCAAACGTTGTTGACAAAGGCCGGACTGGAAAGTAATTATTCTTGATAATTTAATAATGCAGAAAACATTGTTGACAATCGTCGCAAAACAGTCTGAGCAGGAGTATAAAGAAAGAGGAAAAACACGAAAGGGACAGTGTTCACCAGACAAGAAACGAAAGTTATTATAAACAGATACGAAAGAGCAGAGTGAATCAACGGGAAATAGCAGTAACTAGGTTAGTCGAGGAATCCAAATCCAAGTAAAAAAGTCAAAGTTATCTGTCAGAAAGGGTGGTTCTCCCTTGGACAACCTACCCTCAGATAAACAGGCTCATACAATTGTCAGAGGGTGCAAATCAATTAGTGAAAGTGTGATAACAATAATTGAAACAAACGGATTGATCTGTATTGTGATAAAGTGCAAATAAAATTATTCTGTGTTGGGTTTGCTTATTTGATTGGAAAAGGACACGAGGAGTCAGAGGTGACCGACTTACAATAATAATAACCCAACAATTTTCTCATTTAACCGACTCACACCATCTGCAAGAAAACTATCGGAAAAAGACACACGCGCTATTCGAAAAGAAATTATCTTTTATTTCCCCATCTTTTTCAAATTGAATGAGAGCTGTAAACTGAACTTTTACAGATCCCATTTTCTTTATTTCGATTTGTAATTTATTTACAAGTTTATCAGTTAGGGCGATTTGAACAAGATTTTGATTTTCTAAATCAAATCGAATATTTTTACGGGAACCTCTTAAGTCAATCTCTATTTCAGGTTCATCGTTTATTTCAATATTTACAGAACCCCCTATTTGATTATATTCAGTTTCGTCATCACTAATGATGATTTCTATTTTTTTAATTTTAGCAGGGATACACGGCACGATTTTATCAGCAGGTCTTTTTGATTTTTTAGTAACAGTTGTATTATTGTTTTTAGTGATCTTTGTATTGTTTGTGTTATTATTACTAGCATTTTTCGCATTAATCATTTGAAATAATGCCTTTTTATTAATTTTAAATTGATTTAAATGGCTAGAGTGTTTCTTATAAAACTCTAGATATTCAATGTCTTGGGCTGTATCGCATTTAGGGCAAATAAAAAAAGTCGATGCCATAGAATCTATGACCATAGTAACTTTCCATAGTCGTATGGCATTTCGAGTTATGACCAATTCCAGATTGGCAATAGTTTTTATACAAACGACCTGATAAATATGTAATTATTATCAAATGTTTATTATTATTTAAATCATATATGAATCAAATAATAATATATAAATGATGATAATTATGTAAATATTTATAAAAATTAATATTCGTATTTCAAATCATATATTCATATTATAAAATTAATATTCTGATTACAAATCATATATTTTTATTTCAAATCATATTTCAAATAATATATTTCTATTATAAATTGATATTCCGATTACAAATCAAATAATATTAATCATATTTCAAATCATATATTTCTATTTCAAATCATATATTTCTATTTCAAATCATATATTTCTATTTCAAATAATATATTTCTAATATAAATTGATATTCTGATTACAAATCATATATTTCTATTTCAAATAATATTTCAGATAGTATATTTCTATTATAAATTGATATTCTGATTACAAATCAAATAATATATTTCTATTTCAAATAATATTTCAAATAATATATTTCAAATCATATATTGCTATTATAAATTAATAATATTTAAAGTATTATAATACTTTACATATTATTAACTTATACTCATTAAAATACTCTTATAAAATAATGATAAATTTTAAAATAATAATGCTCCTTAACATATTTAAAAAATAATAATGTTCATTAAAATATATTAAAAATAATTAAAAATAATAAAAATCCTACATTTTTTATAAGAAATCTCGTCTCCCCCAGAAACGTCAGCAGAAACGGGGCCATAATTGTGGTCTTCCCCAGAAACGGGGGCATAATTGTGGTCTTCCCCAGAAACGGGGGCATCAGCATTTTCATCTCTATCCAAATCTACTAAAATGGTTTTAAAAATAATAAAATAAAAATTTACCATGATCGATTTCGTCTTCGCTATCACTGATAACAATGATTTCCGTCGGTGTTACAATAACTTCTAAAACAATAATAAATTAATAATTTAATAAATAAATTTACCACTATCATCGATTATAATAACTTCGTTATCTTTTTCGGTGACATCATACCAATTAAATGTACCTTAATAATAAATAAATAAAAGAAATAATAAAATAAAAAACTTACCGTTTCCCTCCGCCAATAATTTTCTTAAAATACTATCGTTTTCCATTTTAAATTTTTTGAAATCCCGCGAGTAAAATTTTGAAATAATTGTGACAAATTCTACTTTTGTCAATGTTCATAAAGAGAATAATATTTTCAGGATTTAGCCAATCACATTTTAGCAATACACACATATAGGTGAGAGATTTTTACGCATGCAGCCTATTCTGTGTAGGCATGTGTTCTTTGTAAATCACATACATACTTTTGTTTGTATGTGTTTTCTTTATTCTGTTTTGAGTGTGTAGGCATGTGTTCTTTGTAAATCACATACATAGAGTTTGCATGTGTTTTCTTTATTCAATTTTGTGTATGCATGCACTTATCATGTGATGATCACGCAATTATCATGCACTGTCTTTGTGATCACGCGCTTATCATGCACTGTCTTTGTGATGACGCATTAGCTTTAATTAAACACATAATAATATTTATAATAATAATAATAAAAATAATATTAATAATAATAATAATATAAAAATATTAATAATAATAATAATATTAATAATAAAAATAATAATATTTATAAAAAGTAATAATAAATAAAAATATTAATAGTTAAAACATAACAATAAACATTAATACATTTATTAATCATCAAATCTCTTGGATAATAACCAAGCTAAACAATGTTGACCACATGTTAAGGTCCATGGTTTTTGATACATAGTTTTATTATAGACAATAGGTTTACCCAGTGTTTGCAGTTTCGAAACCATTAAAGCCGGATAATAGAAACCCATAGGATCAAATACAAATATCTTGCTAGGCTTCATATATATTGCTAACCAATGTTCTCCACCGAGATGAGATGATTGAGTATTGACGATTATGGCTTGATTATTACGTAAATATGGAATTTTATCAAGAGGAAAAACCCCTAAAAATTCATGTCCTAGTATTTGTTTTCCTATTCGATAGACCTGAACAGAACTACATCAATAATATTAATAATACATTTAAAAACTTACTCCATGACAAATTATCATAAATTATCTATACATTTATACCAACATTTTCAAACCAACAATGTTCGTTCAAACCAACAATGTTTGAACTCTGTTCAAACCAACACTGTTCTGTTTGCAGTTATTTGAACTTCATTTTCAAATACTCCATATATTACAACATGACCGGTTCAGTTGTAGCTTTAGCAAACTTTATATCTAATCGTAAATTACCATTTTGAGGTAATTGACTCTGATTTAAATCGAAATCGGGTGCCAAAACAAATGTGAAGAATGGATATTTGCTTTTAAAATCTTCAAGAGTTATACCACAATTAAGGTTTTTATCCAAATAACCCATATTTCTAACTATACTCTGCATATATGTAGCACAATAATTGTCATTTTCGAAATCTTGAGTATATGTTTCTCTATAATCACTATTTTTCGATAAAGTTAGCGATGTTACACCAAAGTTTTTGAAAATTGAGCTCGATGTTAAGTATGATCCATTATATTGCGATTCACTTTGAAATGTTACCAATATAAAGTTGGGCATTCTTCTATCTCCAAATATTTGTTCCTTATAGAAAGAAGCTGAACCCTTAGCAATTGCAAATTGAACAATTTCCTTTGTTTTCAATGGATATATTGCATGCTTAGAATTAAGCCCCAATTGATGACCTGCTAATACAGAAGGTTCAACACGAACTCTTCTTACCAATAATTTTGCATCAACTAATTGAAGAATTGGTGCTGTGGTGGCACTTGTTAGTGATAATGCCGAATCAGATCTTTTCAATCTAATGTGTACATTAACACCTGGGAGTAAATATTTCGGTTGATCCATAAAATCGAGTTGTAATGATGAGCACATGGTAAACAATTTCGAGCCTTTAATCCACTTTTTCCTATCGTCATCACTACCATAACCCATAGGAGTTAAACATGTATTTTTAGTATCGCTATTGTAATTTATAATAGTTTCTATTAGAGCTTTGTGAATATATGTACTGTTTCCACCCTCAATCTTGATATTATTAAATCCTAGAACTGCATCTTTAAAAAGCGTATGAAACAAGAAATTGTTTGGTATTACATCACTAGGTTCACCCAACGGTTTTCTATCTTTATCTACAACTTTGATCTGAACAGTTAACAATGTATCGTTCAAATCTAGATATTCAGTTTGGGAACCATTAATATAAAATTCAATATCAGTTCTACTATCCATAATAGAATTCATCGGGAATACATCTTCAAAGGCCCCCATTTCAATTACTGCTTGGGGAGATGGTCTATCAAATAAGCACAATTCAGATTTACCACAAATCATTTTTGAAATATAGTTCCATGTCCTTTCATTCGTTTGTTTATATGTTTATGATGTCTTTTACGTTTTTGAGCCGGTGCAGGTTCTTGTTTTTGAAACATACCTGCAACACTAGGTAGAACTTTCCCTAACTCGGATAATGCATTTGATTTCAGAGATGGCAATATTTTCTGCTCATTCATTATCACATCTTTAGCAGTTTTCATACCAAAACTACCAAGGCGTTTAAGAATAGGAAGTGCAAATCTACCAACTGTTCTCAACCAACCTGATCCATACTGTTTACCAATAAAATATGGTAATTCGCCACCACCTTGGCTACCACTATACATACTAATAATATCGTTATTGGCCATCTAATTTACGAAAATGTAATGTCAAATGAGTTTTTGTATCTTTACTAAATTCAATAAATTTACCGCTATCATCACGAATATTTATTTCTATATTGTTTATACATGATGTTGATACCGGTAACTACATGGGATTATCGATATTTATATTGACAACTTCATCCTGATCATGTTTATCAACCCAAACAGATTTCAAAAGAGGAACCAAAGAATCACCAACAATTATAGGATCGATGATGTTAGTATATATGAACATTTGCCTATGAAGTTTTATTATTTTTGGTTTGCGTACACCAAAAGCACTTGCCCTATATGTTTGCTTATCTAATCCCAATGTATTAGCCAAATTTTTATCAAATGTAATTTCACAAATGTTATTATTCAGACTGAATTTACATAATCCATCTTTAACAAATTCAATAGTTTTAAATATATGTAAACAATTTAATGAAATATATTTATGTAATTCTTCAAGTGTTTCAATATATAATTCATTAGTAAATGTAAATGTATCATCCACCTCATTAATATATGATACAGATATTTTGATGTTCTCGATCGTTACACTTTTCTCATCAAATGTTTTGAATTGTATTAGGTATTCAGTTCCAGGAACAACAATGCTAAGCTTATCACAACCCATTCGCTTGGCATCCTCAATACTTTCAAACTTTATTGTAAATGGACTAAAATCACAACTAACATTCAATCCATCTTTGAAAAACATGCCACTATTTTCATCTAAAATCTGATTCGGAATATGACAATATCGTTCAAAATTATTGATTGTGAAAATACCACTACAGGTTTTGGGTACACGTTTCTTGTAACTGATTTTACAATGACTATAAAATGGGAATGTATTGTACACAAATGTAAAGTCTTGCAAAGCAACTTCCCAATTTCCATGTAAATAAATGGGATTTTGAAGATCAACCATAAATTTACTTGCTTGATTTTCCGGATGGATTAGTGGGCAACTATTACTCGGTAAAATTGTATAGAAACTCATTTTACTAGGTCTTTTGATGATATCCATGAGGGTTTTTGATATCCATGCCATTTGACATAGTATTGTTTATCCTTACCCACCATTTTAGTTTTCAATATTTTCTGAATTCTGAACACTGTAGGTTTGGAAATAACTTGTAATTCCTGTTCATAGAATTTACCTTGTATTAAATTGTTATCACTATCTTTAATAACATACATTACAGGACTCTGTTTAGTATTAATTTTAGTTATTTAAAATACCTCATCACTCCAATTACTATCGAAAACTTTGATGAAAGGTGAAGCAGATATTTTACTAATTCTAACGTGATCACCAACTTTATATTTTGGTTTTGTAATAGCAACTGTTTTAGATCGTACTCGTGTTTTCGAGCTGATATCTACGGGTCTCAAACCATTCAGACCTCGATGTGATGAATTATTATAACTAACAAGTATTTTCGGTAATACATTTATCCATATTTTATTACCTTGATGCACGAAATATTTCTTCAATCTATCCCTCAATGTCCGGTTAAATCTTTCAACATGAGCGGCTTTGTATTGAGAATGTACAGAATAATGATTTATTTTGAGACGATCCAGGATTTGCTTAACTTTACTATTGTAAAATTCCTTGCCTATAATAATAATAATGATAATAATAATAATAATAATAATACCTAAATCGGTTTGCAAATTATCTGGATGCCCATTTTTAAACATTGAGTTAATTGCTTTAGATATTTCCTCTGCAGATTTTGTCTTTGTTGGTACACCGCGAGCAAAACGACTGAAAACATCAATACACGTTAAAATATATTTATAACCCTTGTTAATTTTCGAATACGGTATCATCTCCATCAAATCCATTTGCCATAAATCATTAATACCGAATGTTTTATAAGCTCTCGTTGGAAATCTTTTCCGCATTGGTTTGTTTAAACTGTACGCAAGCTGATCTGACAACCACTTTTGCGTTTCATTTTTCGACTTTGGGACTCTTTTCTTTAACTTTGCCACTCCACCGAAACCTGCTTCGTCTTCTGGGTTCGTCCAAATCTTCTCCATTACAACAAGATGATTTAAATTTTAATTTAACATTTGGTAATGATTGACCCATCGTTTATTGTGATAATAATGATAATGCTAATGGTAACATTGCTCCGATAAAACCACCTTGTTGTTTATATATGATTTTTCTCATTTGCTTACGATTTTTATTATTTACTAGTGATAACAAAGGCTTACGATGTTTATTCAATACTAGTTTTTTAGAATTACTGATTTTAATTTTACCTCTGACTACTTTTAATAGAATTTTGAGTAAATCATCGACAACAAAAGTTGGAAATGATTGTAAAATATACATTCTTTTCATACTCGAAGCCTTTAACAATGCATTAAAATATGGGAAACTCCTATGATTTTTTACAATTTTAACTTTTTTCTTACTCTTTTTAATAATGTTTTTCGAAATTAGATTCATTGCAGGGTAATTCTCGGTTATTAGTATTTTAGATGGTGTATAACTGGTTTTTGGTGGAACTTTATTTATAGTCTTTTTAATACTCTGTCTAAGTTTTCGGATAATTTTAAGCCTGGATTTTATAAACATTGTTACATGTTAATGTTTTCAACTTTGTTTATATACCATGGCATCTTCTTTATTGAAAATATCGGTTTTTACCAGTAAATCATCATTGCATTGTTGTGTGAAATCAAGAAATATATATCCATGTGGTGATTTTGTAGCATCTTGAAATGCACTGATGAGAAAATTACGATTATTAGGGTATGCCTGTCGAGCAAGAAAATCAATAACTGTTGCATCTCTAGGATTCTTGAAAATAACTAAATATTGAACATTTAAATTCCTTGTTCTATGGGCGCCACCCTGATGAAATAGATTTTGAGTAATAAAGATCACAGTAACACCAACATGTCTACTGATTTTTGTGAATAAATTATTAAAATCCTTTTCTTTATTAGCTTCCTGATACAAATCATCAATAATGATGACATCACCTTTCCTTAATCGACTTGACCAGTTTTTATTGAAACCCTTTACTATTTTCATGTTTTTCAATTTACAGAAATTATCTTGAGTTAATCCATGTTCTTCATCTGCACCCCTATGCCAATAAATCTTGTTGAATTTGGTTTGAAATAAATTAGATTTCAGTAATTTACATACAAACATAGTTTTACCACTACCACTTGGGCCAACGATTTGATATACCGCATCATTTCTTAATTCCATTATTAATTTGTATAATTATAGGTTTTTGTTTATATTATATGATTTAATGAACTCTTCCTAAAAACTCGTATATATAGCTTAATATTTCTTTATTGTTTAATTATGTTATCAAATATAAATTATAAAGGAACTTTCGATGTATCAAAAATGACGTTTCCAAATGGTAAACCCCAGCAAATTGTAGATAGGAGTGGAAAATACCCTATAATAAATAATCCGGCAAATGCAGAATCATGGGATGTAAGAAACCTTTAGATGTCAATAAATTACAATATAGAATAAAGGATCTTAAAATACAGTCAATTACAGTTACCATGGATATGGGACAATCTATCAATCTATACAACATGTCAACAAAATGTCTTTGTATGTTCGAACCAGAATTATTTCCTGCACTGAGGCTTTTAAAATACAACCCAATGTGTGTTAACGTGTTTGCTAGTGGCAAAATAGTTATATTAGGGGTGCGAAATCTAGAGTACAAAAATATTGTTTGTGACATACAAAATGAAATCACCGGATTGGTCGATATCTGATTGGCTAATGTTTGATTAAAACAAATTGCTTATTCATTTTATTTCATTTTTAAAATGGAAAATACTTCAAGCACAAAATTAAGCAAAAAAGAGATCGAAAATTATGGTAAATTTATTATTTATTATTTATTGATATTAATATCTTTGTTTCCAGATAAATATCAGGCCGTATTACTGGAAAGGTTATTCTTCTTCTATCCTCAACTCAGAGCAATAGTCAAAGACCAGCCTGAATCAGTAATTCCAGATTTGGTCTATACAACCACCAACATATGGATTTTTAACATAATTGATCAAGCTCTATGGGATATTAAGCTTGACAGAAGACCAAAGGAGATGGAACCCGAATACCCCTGCATTCTGGGGTGTAGCTGCTGCGATTTTCGATACCAGCGCTATGTGGAATGGTGCCTGGCAAAATCAGTTAGAAATTCTTCGAAATACCAACTTTTCGAAATAAATGTATTTTATTTTGATTGTTTTGGTAGTTTTATTGTTGCTAATAAATGTTTCTGTATTTTATTTTTGTTTTGTTTTGTTAGTGTTGGTAATAATAGTTTTATTTTTATTGTTTTGGTAATAATATTAATAATATAATAGTTTTATTTATTTTTTTTTGTTAGTTTTGGTAATAATAATAATAATCGTAATTTTATTAGTATAGTAATAATAATAGTAATAATAATAGTAATAATATTAATAATAATAATAATAATAATAATAATAATAATATTACATTTTATATAGATGATATGTGTAAAATCATAAAACTCAACAGTTAATTTACATACAGTCACGCACTTATCTTGCACTGTCTTTATGATCACGCACTTATCATGCACTGTCTTTGTGATGATGCATTAGCTTTAATTAAACACATAATAATAATATTAATAATAATAATAATAAAAATAAAAATAATAATAATAATAATAATATTTATAAAACACGTGATGTTAATAATACATTTTATATAGATGAATGCGTAAAATCATATACAAAATCCACGAGTTAATTCACATACAGTTTTCCAGTCACGCACTTGTCTTGCACTTATCATGCACTTATCATGCATTGTCTTTGTGATCATGCATGATTCTGATTGGTTAATCAGTATCTGTCAAGGATATAAAAGTGCGTCACCACATTATAAAGATCATAAATCAAACATGACCAAAAAAATAAGTGTCCAACCAGTTCAGATGTTCCACAATTATAAAATGTATTTTTTAAGGAGCCTATCAATATGCAATTGGCAAATCCAGTCAAACTCAATAAAACGCAATTTCAATCTCTTGCTGGTACTCTCTCAATGTTAGATATCAAGGATATTGATAATACATTCAAAAAGATCAATTCCAATTTAAAATGCAATGAAAATGCTTTCTTCACGAGTCAATATACCAGATATTATGATGCATTTACAGAAATAGGATTCAAAGAACAGGAAAACTGGTATATAACAATAACAATTCAAGGATATAAAGCAGATCAAAACGATGTGCTTTCTCCAATCTGGAAATTGTTACTGCTAGACTTTCACAGTTATTTTAATGTATAGTGTTTAATAAATGTATTAATGTTTCTTTGTTATTCTATAAACAAAATTATAAGTAGTTTTAAAATAGTGTTAAAATGATGTCTGAAAAAGGTAAAATATAAAATATAAATAATTAATTAATTTTGGTTTAGAATATTTAATAAACTTTTTGTTTGATAAACTTGAAGAAATAACCGGTGTAAAAATTAGAGATATGTTGACTCTAGTTGAAGCATTGAGTAAAGAATCGGATTGCGAATCTGAATGTCAGAGTGATGAAATTGTTAATGATGGAGATACTGAAATTGTTAATGATGGAGATACTGAAATTATTAATGATTCTGAAGAAATTATTAATGTTGAAGAAGCTACCGAAAAAGATGAGCCTACCGAATTTAAGAATTGTATTGATCATGTTATAGAAAATATTATGATAGAATCTTGTGGTGATGAACAATGTACATGTAATAATCAATAAATCTTTAAAATATAGTTTTTATTAATAAAAATAACAAAGAAATATTTATTAAAATCTATGATAAACCTTGTTACATAAATATAAAACAGATACTCCAGTGAATAGTTTTAATAAAAATTTGCAATTCTCGATATAAATATCAGAGCGTTTGGCTTCTGCGGCAACTTGAATAATAGCTGTCCACCCACCGTTTGATTCTACCCACGGATCAATTTTTGTTTCTATCACCTAAATAATAATAAATTATTAACAATATAAAGTAATATACCTCTATAGACCATTGGAAATAATTTTCATAGTCGGATCCAGATTTTAATATCATGTGTTTCATGTACATTAATCCTACTATTATTCGCATCCTTTTATTATTTTCATCGAACATGTAACTAAATATTGATTGGAATGCCTTCTTTCTCTCCAATGGTGGCAAATTGAGAATTTTTTTCATAATCGAATGGGATGTCTTCAACGATTTTCTCGGTACGGTTTACCATAAATTTCATGTTTTTAATGATTTCATCTTCTTCTCTATTATTAGAGACCAGCTCATTCAACAAAGTTATAAAAAATTTAGTTTCTGGCATTTTATAAAAATATTTGAAAGTGTAAGCTTATTTATACTATATTCGACCAATCAGAATCATGTAATACTAAGAAAATATGTAAAAATATATAATGGAAATGACAATGATGATTTGTTGGCATTGTTAACTTCTTTCAAGCTGTTGCCGCCACTGTTAACTGGGTGTTGTTGTAATTTCATTATACGATTGAACTGATCAGTTGTTAATTTTATACTATATTTTTTTTTCATTAAGTTTATGATTTTCTTTCAATTCTAATATTGATTTTCTTAATTCATTTTTGATAGTACCAATGGTCTTATTTAAATATATAATATCATCATATAATTCGTTTTTAGCTCTTTTTAAAGTCTCATATGTATCTACATTTAACATCCAATGACCTTGAATGAGTCATGGTCTTTGCTTGAATGACCTTGAAAAATTTTTGAATGACCTTGAGAAATTTTGAATGACCTTGAGAAAATTTTGATGAGTCAGGGTCTTTGTTTGAATGACCTTGAGAAATTTTGAATGGCCTTGAGAAATTTTTGATGAGTCATGGTCTTTGTTTGAATAACCTTGAGAATTTTTGAGTGACCTTGAAAAAATATGATGAGTCGTTCAATGACCTTGACAATAATAATATTAATAATAATATTAATAATAATATAAAAAATTTTAATTATAATAATAATAATAATAATAATAATAATAATAATATTAATGATAATAATAATAATAATAATAATAAAATAAATTTACAAAATATATACTACTTATAAAAATAAGTAGTAAATTAAAATTTTAAAATGTTTAAAAATAATATGACCTTGAAAAATTTTGAATGACCTTGAAAAATTTCGAATGACCTTTAAAAATTTCGAATGACCTTGAATTTTTTTGATGAGTCATGGTCTTTGTTTGAATGACCTTGAGAAAATTTTTGATGAGTCATGGTCTTTGTTTGAATGACCTTGAAAATTTTTCAATGACCTTGAAAGTGTTTGATGAGTCATCCAATGACCTTGATGAGTCATGGTCTTTGTTTCAATGACCTTGAAAGTGTTTGATGAGTCATCCAATGACCTTGAATGAGTCATGGTCTTTGTTTCAATGACCTTGAATGAGTCATTGTCTTTGTCTTAAAAATTTTTTGTACTTTTAGACTTAGAAAAAAAAATTTTTTTTACCCACCCCCGGGGGGGGGTTGATCCAGCGGTGACATGATCTAGCGGTGACACATCCCACTACTTAATAGATCTAGGATCAATGGAGTTGAGAGATAAAACCGGACGAATATGTATGTTGAAATCAGAAGTGAGATGCTCAGAGAAAATAGTAGTGCCAGGGCGCACACAAATGATTTGTTACGTAAAAGTAAATGAGGAAACAAGAGGAGAAATGATTTTTGAACCTAATCACAAATTCGAGAAGAAGAAAGAACTGCCATTAGCCAGAGAGATAGTGTATGTAAACGATAACAGTGAAATTCCAATCAACATTACAAATTTTGATGAAGAAGATAAAGTCATTTACGAAAACGAAAGATTGGGAAAATTAACACCGATGATGGATATTGAACTTCCAACAGCAAAAACTGAAGGAACTGAGGAAGAATTATGGACAATCGACAGCCAGCTACTAAACGAAAACGAGAAAGAACAACTACAAAAACTGCTAATGGAATTTAAGGATATATTTGCAGCATCTGACTTAGATCTCGGTACAAGCGACGTAACGCAACACACGATACCACTAACAGATGACACCCCAATAACACTACGGCCATATCGACTGGCAGAAGCTCAGAAATCTGTAGCAGAAAAAGAAGTTCAAAAGATGTTAGACGCAGGAGTAATCGAACCAAGTTGTTCGCCATGGCAATTCCCAGTGGTCATGGTAAAGAAAAAAGACGGAACACAACGGTTCTGTATAGATTATCGACGACTCAACGCAGTAACAAAACGAGATACATACCCGTTACCAGATATAAACGAGATGTTACAAATGTTACACGGAGCAGCTTATTTTACATCGCTAGATTTAAAAAGTGGCTACTGGCAAATAAAAGTCAAAGAAGAGGACAGAGAAAAAACTGCCTTTACAATTGGAAAAGATCTATATCAATTCAAGAAAATGCCCTTCGGACTGACTAACGCACCAGCTTCATTTCAGAGATGTATGAACTTCGTAACTCACGGCATCAAACAATGTATGGTATATATTGATGATTTATTAATTTATTCTAGCACCTTCGAGCAACATTTAAAAGATATCCGTAACGAATTCGTTCGACTGAGACAATGGAAATTGAAATTGAAACCATCTAAATGCGATTGGGCAAAGGAAAAAGTTACCTTCTTAGGACACATTGTGTCGGCAAAAGGCAAAGAACCAGACCCAAGAAACATCGAAAAGATAAAGAATTGCCCTGCACCAAAGACAGTCACGCAAGTGCAAGAATTCTTAGGCCTATGTGGATACTACCGAAAGTTCATCAAGAATTATGCAACCATCGCAAAACCAATACAAGAATTGACCAAAAAAGATACCCCGTTTATATGGGAAAAGGAACAACAAACAGCCTTCGAAACACTCAGAGATAAACTGATATCAGCACCAATACTCGTACATCCAGATTTTAAGAAACCGTTTTTGTTAGCAACAGACGCAAGTGGATATGCATCTGGAGCAGTCTTAGGACAATGGGATGACGAGAAACGAGGACGAGTCATTGGATATTACAGTCGAACGTTCAAGAAACATGAAAAGAATTACTCTGTGACCGAAAGAGAAGCATTAGCGATAATTCAAGCTATTAAACATTTCAAATATTTGTTATGGGGTCACGAGATATATATCACTACAGATCATCAACCATTAGTATGGCTAGGCCAACACAAAGAAGCCTCGAGTAGATTAATGAGATGGGCAATGCAGTTGCAAGAATACTCGCCGTATATAAAATTCAAATCAGGAAAAGCCAACGCTAACGCAGACTGCATGTCAAGATTCGTATTTGAGGAACTGATGGATCATGATGTAAGACGAATATGCATGATCATCGCAGAGGATATAGATTTCACAAAACTGAAAAATGAACAAAAGGAAGACGAGGAGTTGAAAACAATAATCGAATTCATGGAAACTAACGATATGAAAATCTTCGACAACAACAGTAAATTAAAAGAGCATATGGAAAAACACAGACATCGATATACCATGGAGAAGGGATGGTTATTATTAATGGATGGCGAAAAACGACTTATGTGTTTACCGGAGAGTAGACGAAAAGAGGTATTGATGCAATACCACGATGGAAAACTTGGAGGACACATGTCAGCAAAAAAGACGGAAGCAAGACTGCGTCAAAAATATTATTGGCCAAATATCGGAGAGGACGTAAAAGGATGGATAAAGAATTGCCTAATATGTGCAACGAGGAAAAGCACAGGAAGTAAATTGAAAGCACCGCTAAAGCCAATGCCAATCCCACCAGAACCAATGACGATGATTGCAATGGATGTAGTAGGACCATTACCAGAAACCAACGATGGAAATATCTATATATTAGTAGTGACAGATTATTTATCAAAATTCCCAGAAGCATTCGCAATACCAGATCAAAAAGCCAGAACAATAGCGAGAATCCTAGTAGAAGAAATATGCTGTAGATACGGAACACCCAAACAGATCCTGACTGATCAAGGAACCAACTTCATGAGCGAAATCATAGAGGAGGTAACGAACTACTTCAGAATTGCGAAATTGAGAACATCGCCATACCATCCGCAAACAAATGGTCAAACCGAACGATTCAATGGCATATTGATAGAAATGATGTCGAATTATGTAAGCAGACACCAAAAAGATTGGGACAGATATATAAATCTATGCCTTATGGCTTATAGAATGTCAATACATTCAGCAACAAAAATGAGTCCATTCAAACTAATGTACGGCAGAGAATGTAACATGCCGATAGACTTGGAATATCAACCACCAATATCACAGTATATGGAAATTGATGATTATGTAACAGGATTCAAGGAGCGAATGCAAGAGATCTGGAAAACAGCAGGTATGAATATTAGATTTAATCAAGAGAGCTACAAAGAATTGCACGATAAAAAGCGGGATGTGCGTGAGCATAACTTTCAGGTTGGAGACTGGGTAATAATTACGACGCCAGAAATTATCCCAGGAGTAGCCAGAAAACTACAAAGAAGTGGTAAAGGACCTTACGAGATAATGTATGTAAACGAGAATAATGCTCGAGTTAAATTGGTCAACAACCCACTTACTAGGCCTATTTACGTGAACGTGAGCAGATGCAAAGCAATACCTAGAACAATAACAAGAGAACCAGAGAATCGAGGTATGCAAACCAGATCACAAACTCAACAACTGAGTATAAACGGACTAACGATGAGTCGAAAAATAGAAGCGACAGCAAATAATACCGTAGAGGAACCTAAACCAGATGAATCCAAAATAACTATAAACGCGACCCAAGATAATATAGACAAGATGGATATAATAGTAAAAGCTATCAGAGAGATAATGCCAGAATGGGTCGAAGGAAAAGGATGGATGAGAATAGTAAACAAAGCGGGAAAAATCGCTATGGATTACGCTAAAGGAGCTAGAAGCCCACCAGAAATGGATCGTATCAAGGAAAGCATACCCATGATCTTTACTATGGCAGATGTAGAAGGGAACATACCTCTACATATCGCAGTACAACACAGAAATACTCAAAGGATAATGGATATAATTCAACTTATGCAGAAATGCGGATACGCCTCAAATATACCAAACGAAGAGGGACAAACACCATTAATGTTCGCAGTCGCAGCAGATGCTTCTACAACAGTTCTGAGAGAACTACTAAAAACAGGATCATCGTTCAAAGAAAAAGACAATGGAGAAAACAATGTACTACATTATGCGCTGAAATCCAGACAGGCAAGTGCAATAAAATTTATAACCAGTAACGCGACAATAAGAGAAAGAGAAATGATGGGTAAAACAATCCAAACACTATGGGAAGCTATCGACGCCAAACAAGACGAAGCAACAGCCAACCTGATGAAATGGACCTACGAAGGATCATCACTTAAAGTATTCGATCTGAACTATATGGTAAGAAACAGAAACGTCCTATTAAAAGAAACAATATACGCCCACTACCCATTCCCAAAAACGATAAAAGCAATGTTGAAGTGGGAAAGACTAAAATTCACCAATCATCCAAAAGAAGCAGTACGAATCGGAGATAGAAAGGAACAACTATTAACGATAATACACAGATGGCATCGAAAGCAAATAAGATTTCAAGCGAGCAAACAAGAGATAAAAGAGATGGACGACATAAAAGCAAGAATAATAAAAGTATACGAGGAAATAATTGAAATAATAAATGTCGAGGACGACATTTCAAAGGAAACCCCGGATGGAGATAATAATGAAGAAGGAGGAAGTGACAACAGCAAAGATCAAGGCGATCAAAATGCTAGAGACAAAAATAAATCGGCACAACAAGAGAAAAAGGAATCATCTAACGAGGAACGTCAAGAAACGAGCAACAGCAACAACGAGGGAAAGCGAAACAAAGGGATGATGTTACTACAACAAAGAAAAAATCAAAACCGACCGACCCTGCTACAAAAAATAATGATATTGATTACGTCCATCAAGTTAACGGAAGCTGAGGAAAACATCACGAAGGAGATAAAATCGTTCAGAATACGAACAATAAATGAGAAAGGAATCTCAAGTAAAGGAATATGCTTACAATTGACGATGAATACAAGCATAAGTTGTCAATTCGATTCCATAGGAAAACCAGGAAAGATGGAAATACGATCCGAAAACTCATCATCATGTCAGACCACCAAAGATGTATGTAGAGATGCTACAGAAGATAGAAACGTAAAAATCCAAGTAAAGCCAGGAATAGGCAAATTGCGAATAATAAACAAAGGAATAGAAACGATTGAACAAGTATGTATACAAAACAAAATTATCGATTGTTGGAAAATGAATATGAAAGCAGGAAAGAAATGTGAATGGGATAGCCTAGAAGGAAATGCGGAATATATAATATGTGCCAACAACGATATAATAATAACCTGCACATTAGCCAAAACTCTGGGAGAGAAATTCACAACACCAAAAGAAGAGCCATACAAACGCCGAGTACGAGAAAATAAAGAAATAATAATAAAAGTAGAATCAGACCCAAAGAGCGGAGAAGAGATAATAGTTGAAAATATGGGCAAAGAACCCATCACAAAAGTCTGTGTATTCGAAACTAAAAAGAACGGAACGATAAATGAAAGAATCAAATGTCAAACAAATGAAGATATCAAAAATCAAAAATACCGCATCCCAACCAAAAGAAAGCGTGGGAAGTATATAGTACACGTTCAGAAAGGAAGAGATGATTACTGGAAATCAATAACAAGAAAACTACTAGAATCAACTACGACAAAACGCCCAGAAAAGGAAACAAGAGAAGAACCGTATCAACGACAGATCAGAGAAAGTAAAGCAGTAATAATAAACATAGAGTCAAATGCAGCAAATGAAGAAGAAATAGTAATTGAGAACACAGGTGAAAAACCTATCACAAAAATCTGCGTATACGAACCTAAAAGAAACGAACCAGTAAACAAAAGAATCCAATGTGAAACAAGCAAAAATATAAAGAATCAAAAGTATAGAATCCCAACAAAAAGAAAACTGGGAAAATACGTAATAAATATCCAAAAGGGAACTCATGAACATTGGAGAACGATAACAAGAAAACCACCCAAGTCAAATGCGACAAATCAATCTATAACAAAACAACCTGAAGGAAAAAACGAAACATGGAAAAAAGGAATGATTATGGACGACAGCCACCTTTCAATTCACGAAGCATTACTACTCCAGAAAGCACTCAAGGATGTGCAACCAAAAGAAAGAATAATGGAGACAACCAATGCAAGAGAAAATACAACTATACAGCCTAACGAAAAGAATTATATGATTAAAATGATCTGGATAACAACAGCAGTAATAAGCAGCGTAGTAATGCTAATAATAATTCAACTAGTGAGAACTACGAAATGCAGAAAGAAGCCAGCGAAGAAAAGATTATGGCCAGCAGTAGAAAAATTCAATTACGATATTGAATTAGGACAATACGATGTAGAAAGAACTGAGGAATATGAAATTATAGGAAATTCTAGTACAAGCGGACTCTGGTTAAAAGGACCGCCCATTATCGAAGCACAACAATGGTCCAATGAATTCGATGTATATCAAATAACGAACGAGAAATACGGGGATATACGGAAATTGCGTATAGAATCCCCGGAGACGATGGTGTAAAACGAAAAAGAGACATTGTAAATAGTGTAAAATAGTATAATAGTAGTAATAGTATGTATATTTATATAAATATTGTACAAAATGTGTCAGAAATAGTAAGCAAACAGAAATGAATACCGATGAATTAACGATGTGTTATAATCAACAGATGAATCCGAATAATGCAAATCAAGAAAATCAAGTTAGAATACCACCGTTCACAGAAGGAAGTCAACAACCAGCAGCTGCCAATGTACCCATAGAGATTGTAGAATTAAATCAAGGAATATACCAAGATCAAGGAATCGAGGCAACGTGGTGACGACAATGTGAATTAATGACATTAATAACGAACAATGCGCAAACTCAGTGGACAAATACTCATCTAGTATTAACGGAAAGTGTGAACAGAGGTCTACAACAAGCCATAAGACTAGAAGAGCAACAGAGAACAATACTACAATTACAGAGAATAAATGAACAATTAACAGATCAAGTTAGATGGCAAGCTGACGAAATTAGAAGACTACGTAGTAATCAACAGCACGTAGATCCAGCAAGTTGGGTGGAATGGATAGCATCGATGCCAGAATTCACCCCAGAACCGGATTCAACAGTAGAGTAAAAATAAAGCGTACCGTGTAAATATGTAAAAATAAAACGACAGAAACGAAGCAACGTCAAGTAATTGAAAATTTTTGTAGATATGCAGACAATCATCGAGAGAATTAGAGGAAGCGAGAATCCATCCGAAACTACGAGACAAATAATGAAAGAAAAAATCAAAGTGGTGAACGATATAGAAGAAAGACTAAACTGTTGTAAATGTAAAGAATTATTGATTGGAGCGAGACAGACGAAATGTGGATGCAGAATATGCACAGATTGTACGATAAAAGTAATAGAAACAGAAACAATAAAATGCCCTGGATATGACGAAACGTTTGAAAGAGACGAAGATCCTACCACAATGGATAATGCCACCAACAAAGAAATAAATAATCTACTAGTCCAATGCCGAGTAAAAGAATGCGAATGGAAAGGACTGATGAAGGAAGCCGAAAGTCACGCAAACGAATGTGAATATAACGAGATACTATGCGAAAAATGTCAAACCACCACAACAAAAAAGACGATGAAAGAACATCACAAAGTGTGCATCAAGAGAGAGGAGAAATGCGAATTCTGTGGAATTATTGACGAATGGATAAAAATAGAAATGGAACATCGGAATCCAAAAGAGGAACAAATATGCGATCTATATGAAGGAGTATGCGCAAACAACTGCGACAGGAAAGAGAAAGTCAAATTAAAGGAACATTGGAACGAATGTAGCGGCAAACCAGTCAAATGTCCGTTAGAACTACTCAATTGTCGAGCGCAACTACCAACTGCGGAAATGCAAAAGCACATGATAGAAAATAGTATCGAGCATGCCGAAATCATAATGAAAACGATAGGGATGTTGGCATGGGAAATAAAAAGCCTACGAACAGAAAATGATGCACAAAAGGCAATAATAAGAGAAATATTAGAATACAGAAAGAATTTCGAGAGAAGCCAAGGAGACACACTCAAGAAAATGGCCGAAATAGAAAAGAAAATGCAACGGACGACCAACAGCCTAAAGAAACTAGAAACCAACAGTTCGATCGCCAGAAAACATCCTACAGCACCATTTATATGGAAAATAACTGAATTCGCGGAAAAGCTTCAGAGAGCAAAAGATGGAACACAGAGAATCTTAGATAGCCCACCAATATACAGCTGGGAGAATGGATACAAATTGGGCATTAGATTATATCCAAATGGAGATGGAAATGCAACAGGTACCCATATCAGTGTCTTCGTCAGAGTAGGAAGAGGAGATTATGATGAATTATTAACATGGCCTTTTAAACAAAACATGATACTAACAATGAAAGGACAAGAGGATTACCGCAATCCAATCAGAACAGGAAATGAACCACAGATGGGAAGGCCAACAACCGACTGGAATACAGCGATTGGGACACCACGCTTTTATCTACAACAACGATTAAGAGGAGAAGGATTCTTGCGAGAAGATAATTTATATATAAAATTAGAAGTAGAAAAGCCAGACAAGACGTTGTAAAAAAGAAAGGAAAGTGTAAATAAATGTAAATAAAATAATAAAAATCAAATAAAAATCAAAAAATTACAAATAATCAGAAAAAATCAGAAAAACAAAAATTCAAAAAATAATGACGGTATTTAGATGGCAAACGGAACCAACGAAGAGATAACGATACAGATGAGAGAAGGACCAGATTCGATATGGACGAGATTATGGAAAAAACCAGAGGAAGAGGAAAAAATCAAAACCTTAGCAATCGCAATTCAGCATTATACCAGTTTCGACACAACCGGACGACCATGGAAAATGAGGAAAGTAATTTACTCACAGAGAAGAGTAAGATACGAACAGTTGAGGAAAGAGGAACAAAGATATCTAACATTCAAAGATAACAAAGTATTTACCGACCGACAGAGTAAAGAGATGGCAGCACAAGGATTCTTTTTCTCAGGAACCCCCCGAATTACCAGATGAAGTTACCTGTATTTATTGTCAAGGAAGACTATCACACTGGGAGAAAGGAGAAACAGCAAAACGAGAACACCTGAGGAAATTCTCAACCTGCCCATTTAGAATTAACATTGACGTCGGAAACCAAGCGATGAACAGACTAGAAGGACTTCGACAATCAGAATTAGACAAAGATGAAAAGGGAGGTGAGAAAAGGATAACGATAATAAAAAATTTCGAAGATCCAGCAGAATTAATCTGGGAAAAAGAGACTATAAAGAGAACATTCGAAGAGAGAATCAAAACTTTCAAAGGAAATCCAAGAGCTGCAGAATTTGCGAGTCAAGGGTATTGTCAAACAGCAAGAGGTATAATGTGTGAAGGATGTAAAAATCAACAGCCAATACCAGATCAGAATGTCAAAAAACTAAAACATAAAGGAAAATGTATGTATAAACAAGAAAAAGAGTCAAAGAATATCGAGATAATAATTACAAATCAGCAAATAGAAGATATATTAGATCGACCAAAAACGAGAACCATAATGCTATTATCAGGAGTAGATACCCAAAAGATGAGAAAAATAATCAAAGAAAGGTTAGCTAATAATTTGGAATGGTACGACTCGACACAAGCAGTAATCCGAGCAATCAAGCGATATCAGGAGAAACCGAAAGAAAATCGTGACAAATCAATAATAAAAGAAGCTATTTTGGAGCAGTATCAATGTGTGACATGTTGGCAAAAACATGTGGAAATAATTTATATGCCTTGTGGACATATGGTCACATGTGAAGCATGCGGGATAAAAGTTGATATATGCCCAGTGTGTAGAAAGCCGATCAACGGGCGGATCAAAGGATTTCGTTTCGCTGATCAGTAGATAGAAAACGAAAACAATGTGTAAAAAGTGTAAATAAAGATAAACGTAAAAACAAAAAATTATAAAAAACTCAAAAACCACAAAAATACGAGATGATGTAAATTATGATAAAATTTTGATACGATTGAAAAGAGAGAATAATCGATTATTAATATTTAGAAAACAATTATGAATCCAAACAAGACAAAAGAAGTTGTAAAAGAGGCTGAAGAGTCAAAACCAGCAATCAAAGATCAACCAGAGTCAATAAAAGTAACAAGTGAGGAAGTAGAATTATGGAGACAAAGATCGTTGCAATTAAAAGAAATGCTACTAATCGCAGAAGAGGAGTTAGTACAAGAGACTCTGAAAACGAAAATGATGAAAGAGAAGTGGGAAAAACAACTAGAAGAAAAAATAACTTACCCAGAAGGAAAAGAGAAAACGTACCAAGAGCGAGAAGAGGAAATGATGAAGGAATGCATGCAGAACCAAACTAGAATCATAAACCAAAGAAAGGAGATCAGAATGTTAGAGCAAGAGAAGCAGGATCAACAAAGCGAAATAGAAAGATTGCGAGAAGTGATAAAAGATAAAGAAGCAGAGATACGAGAAGAAGGGGAGGAGACGATAAAAATTATACAGCAAATGCAGGAGGAAATTGGGCAAATTAGCACCCAATACCGAATAGAGAAAACAAAGAGAACCCATTTGGAACAAGCCAAAGAATGGGCAAAACGACAAGCGCGATATTGGAAAATCAAATGGACAGAAGATAGAGAACGGTCAAGAAGCAATTGGGAATCGCGGATCAGACATTATATTCAGCAAATAGCCGAAGAGGAAGACCGAACAAGAGCTTATAAAGCTAAATGGGAGAACGCAAAGATCGAGATCAATAAACTGAGAAATCAAGGGCCAAAACCATCAAAGAAAATTAGAGAGCCCAGAGACGATAGACAAGAAAGAATGCTGACTCAGATAACTGACCAAGCAAGAAAATGGCGAATAGAGTGCAGAGTATTTGAAGACGCCAACGCAAAACAATCTAACTATATAGTGAAATTAGAGCAGGAAGTTGAGTATCAACAGACCAGAATAAAAGAGATGCAGATCGAGCAGGATGAAGCTCACCGACAGAGACGAATACAACGAATAAAAACGGAAAAGAAAGAAAGTTGGATCAAACTAGAAGCAGGAAAATGGAAGGACCAGTACCAGGAAGCCAAAAAAGAGATAAGACGATTACCCAAGAAATTGTTGAATACCGAAGATTGGGAGTTATGGGAGCAGATTAAAGAGCAGAAACATACACTCGACGATTACAGTAACCAAATACAAACATTAGAATTCAACGAACGAATCAGAAAGAATACAATAGACAGGCTCAGAAAAACCGAAAAGGCCCACAGAAAATGGATTGATCAATTAAATCAGAAGATACTGGAAACCTTAAATGAACAAACTGATGAAAGACGACAAATCCAACAATTAAACGAGAGGATAACAGAACTCCAGCAGGAGGTGAACGGACACCGAGGAGTTGCAGTATTTAAAGAAATTCAGTTGAGACACCAACATGAAGTAAACGAACAGTTGAAAGAACAAGTTGAAGCAGAGATCAAAACGATAAAGCAAGGATATGAGGAAAATGAACAGAATCTGAGAAAAGAGATTGAAAAGTTAAAAGCGTTAGAAAACACGCATCGTTTGGAAACGCAGGTGGAGGAGTTAACAGAAAATACAGAATATCTTGCCTATCTCTTAGACGAAGAGATACAAATATCAAACGCCTTGCGTGAAGAGATAAATACCTTGCAGAACCGACCACCAATCCTGCTTATGCCGTTATATCCAACGGAAATGCCAACTCAAGTACCCGCCGAACCCGATGAAGGATTCGGGGAGACGGACGAAAACGATAGTGTAAATTCAAAAGAGAAAATTGTAAAAAGTGTAAAAAGACAATAAAAATAATAAAAATGATAAAAACAAAAATTATAATCGATGTATATTTAGTATGAATCCAAATGAAGTAGAAATCCAAATGAATCTAGAAGACGGAGAATACGTACCAAGCCCAATTCAATTAGTAGAACCAATCGAGCAAGACCCACTGAGATATTACAGTAAAAGATGGGGAGCCGAAAGAAAAGAATGGCAAGAGTTAGTGGAGGAACAAGATTCAGAAATCGCCCGGATAAATCAACAGTTAATACAATCTAAACAGTTAGCCAATACGTTAAAACGAAAACTAACCTCCAGCATGGGAGAGAACAGAAATCAAAAGAGAGAAAATGAACGATTGAGGCGAGAATTAGCCGAAATAAAGACTCGTGTAATCCTGGAAGATTATTGGAAAACCGAAGCAGAACGAATGCAAGATAGCAGAAAAAGCGAACAAAGATACGTAATACAACTAGAAGACAGTTGTAAAGAAGCCAGAGAGATAAAAGAGAGCCATCAACAAGCTCAAGATGAGATTAAAACATTAACAGAACAACTTCAAGAAACAAAACGAAAGCTGGAAAAACAGACAACCAAACGAGTCAATTATAAACGTCAACTCAAGAGAAAACAAACAAAAGAAAGAAATCTTCAGATGAAAATCTATAACCAACAAAGAATAATCAAAGAAAACAAAGAACGACTAAAAGAACTCCCAAAAATAACCGAGCGATTAATAAAAGCCCAAGTCCTAATAATGAGATTCTCAGAAAACAAAACTAAAGAGGTGTGCGAGATACACTCAACCCCCAGAAAAAGAGAAAGAATAAAAAATGGCTAAAAATCCACTGTATATAGTTGAATAAAAAATTAAATTGTAAATAAATACAAAATTGAGTGATATATGATAGAAATGAAAATCACGAACCAAACATTATGGACGATAATAATGATGATAATAATGAGAGAATGCAATACCGAGAATCCGTTAGAAAAATGCGAGAAATCCCAACCCTTCAGAAAAGAGGACAGCACCTGTGCCGACTTCAAAGAGATTCACAGAAACCCCAATAATGAGGAATGTCAACAAATAAACCTCCAATGTATGCAATGCCCCACAAAAGAGAACAAGGACGAGATAAAGCAGAATATCGAAAAAACCCAAGCAATGGTACAGACCCTACTGAAAAATGATGAAGAAATAGCCCAATATAAAAAATGAGAACCAAGAGATAAAGAAAACCCTAGAAAACATCATCAGACAAATTCAAAGAAAAGCCAAAGCAAATCCCAATAACAAACCAATCCAAGAAATTCAAAAAATCGTCCTATCAATCAAAAAACGACCAGGAAAACAAGTGGGACAGAAAAATGAACCCAGTATAACAAATCTAGCAATCGAACTTATACTACCGATTAGTATAACGTCTAACATGATACTCCTAATATGCTGTCTCATCCTCGGCCTAATAAAAAACAAACAAAGGCAAAATACCCAAATTCAAAAAGTCAGAAGAATGTTCACCCAAATTCGAAAAATTACCAAAACTAACGAAACGACAAGACTCTCGCAGATTTCCATCAATCACCCTTCAAGATCAACCCAGCTCGAAAGCGAAACCCAAGCCGTCAGCGATTCATTCGAAAACAAATACAACTGAGTAACAGTAACTGATATTGATTCGAACTGATTCTCCTAACTCGAACTGATTTACATTGATTCGAACTGATTTTACTAACTCATACTGTCTACAGTGATTTGAACTAATATTGATTTACATTGATATCGAACTACACAATTGATATTTGATTATGTACTGTAGCCGGACCTTAAGTCCATCTTTGCCTTGATGATTTACGCTTACCGTAGAAACTTTTTATGAATGTGAATATTGAAAACGGAATTGTATGTATTATTTTGAAATCAATTGAAATTGCGGGTCGCAATTTTTCGGACCCCCGAGTGTTTTATGTTGGGCCACAACGTAAACGGCCTTCAAAAATGTTTAAATGGATCAGAAACACACACGCAAAAATAACACGCAATTTAAATAAACCTACTGAAGCATCAAGTAAACCATATAAAATCTGAGAAATAAAAGAATTAAATATAAAATAATAAACATAAAAATAAATTAAAATATTAACAAAATGCACCAAGATCCGCACGATATCTACACAAATACAACAAGAAAACACAACAAATTCGACGAAATTGAAAAAATCAATTAAAGTTCATTAAAGTGAAATTTAAATCGAAAAATTTGAATTAGAAATAATTCAATAAAAATTATAAATAAAAAATTATAAAAATAAATCGAAAAATAATAAAAATAAATAATAGAATTTGCTAGAAAAGAACAAGGTCGAATTTTGTTTTACTGCATCAAATTTCACACGCCATAAAATTAGGTATATATACTGATCCATTTTCACATTTAACTTAACCATTTTTTGAAAACTTACCATTTTTCAAACTGATTAAAACCATTTTTGAAAATTGTTAAAACCGTTTCGAAGTTTAACTATTTTTAGAACTATTTTGAAAATCTAAACCGTTGTTCGACACAAACTATATTTTCAATTTGAAATTATTGTGGAAATCAGAATTTTTAGGTGAGAAATATTTTGGTTGGAACCCTCTTTCCACGTCACGTCCATAGCATCTCTGTAGAGCTCTGCTTGGCGGCGACGTGGGGAGAGAGGCATTTATGTTCTATTTTATGCTATGATGTTTTTCAATTTTATGGAATGGTTCGAAATGGGTAATTATGTTGTTTTTATAATTAATAAATATTATTAATATACCTAAATTGTTTTACATATATATTTGTTTTATAAATCAAAATGTCGAAATTTTTCCGGCCCACAGCCGACACACAACGCAAGTAAATAAAATCTACACAGTGCAGATGCATGTAAGTGCGTGGAAAATCGCCAATGATATGTACCCGTGAGGACTCGGCGTTGAGAAACGCAGGGGTCGTAACGTCAATATTATCCCTATAGCTGAAGCGAGAAATAAGGGAGAAGTCTCCGACTCCTTCCTCGTTTCTCACTTCTGTAAAATCGACCTAAATTTATATTACACACGGCTCAAAATCATCACATCGAGTAGTCCAGTGGGCACTCAGTAAATATAATATAAACACAAAATGCGCCTAAGGTCTATTAAAGGGAAAGGGTACGGGGATAGATTAAATTGAAATTCGTTGATATAACTGATTCCGTGTTAATGTTTTGAAATCATTAAACTTATTACTAAAAGAAAATTAAATCCATATAAAGTAGACAAAACCTATTACTAGCGTAAATTAAATTCATATTTTGGGTTAAATGAGGTGAAACTTATTGTTAGAAGCAAATTAACTAATATTTTGGAATAAATTAGCTAAAATTTATTGTTAATAGTAAATTAAATGGTGTAATTATATTAGATAAACGTATCTCTAAAGGCAAATTAAACTAATAAATTGTTTAAATTATTAGATCATATCTCTAAAGGTAAATTAATCAATCTCATTTCTAAAAGTGAATTAAAGTAGTTCTCCAAAAGTAAATTAATGAAACTTATTTCTAAAGGTAAATTAAATCAATCAAGCGTTCTTTTTTAACAGTAAATTGAATGAATAAATCTTATGTCTACAAGTAAATTAAACTAATAAGTCTTATTCCTAAATGTAAATTGAATTAATAAATCGTATTACTAAAGGTAAATTGAACTTATGTTTGAGATAGATTAGGTGAAACGCATTACTAAAGTAAATCAATGCATATTGTGAAACAAGTTAAGTAAAACTAAAAGTAAATTAAATATGTAGCTGAAATAAATTAGTTGAAATTACCGGTGAATTGATCGAAAATCATTGAGTAAAGTAGTCATGGGTTAAAATGAACTAATCCTCTGAATTAGCATAAGGTAATTCAATTTCTAAAGGTAAGGCAACTATGGATAAAAACTAAGCAAGTCACTGATTCAATTAATGTAACAGCAAAATAAATTATGGAATAAGAATCTATTAATTTGAAATAAAACTCAACCTACGGATAAGTTATTGAGCGAAGCTGAACTAATGAAAAGTATAAGGATAGAATGACATAAATCATAAATCGACCCATCATTCAAAGGTAAACCAAATAAATAAATTGCTGAGAAGGGATTAATGTAGCTAAGCCGATCAACACGAAATTCGTAAGAATCGTTGACGTAAGGGAAAGCTGGTGGTATAATATTATCCAAAAATTTGCTAAGAACCTGATCATGATAGTGTCTCACACCCGTAAAGTTCACAAAACCTGCATCACTCAAATACTTATGTAAATTCCAAACACAATTCACATTAAATTCGTAGGCGAAAAATGACGTAACAATATAATAAAAGCCCAATGCGAATTCGAAGCGAAACGTTAATAGGCGTAAGATGAGAATCCCACAGATCAGTCTTCTTCGAAACGATCGAATAATCTCAGAATACCATAAGGAAATCAAAGACACTGGTTTTTTCTAAAATTAAGCAATAAAATATTTAAATATGAATAACAGATGTATCTGACATATTCCGAATTTGCCTCATTGCCACGCACGACCATAGTAGATGCCACGACGTAATATCAGACAGTAGTTAATTAAGAACCAAAGTTATCCGAATTAGTAAACAAGTCGACCGGAAATTGTAAGTCCAAATCTTAGTAAGTTAATGCCATCCGAGAATTAGAAATTTCCGTCGACAATAAACGTACCGGATAAACAGAGCGAAGGTCATTCACTAACGCATTCGCATTAGAATATGCCGATCGAATGGACCAACACCCGAATGCCCGACGAACAATGCCGGAAGGACTCACACCCAACCCCAGAAGTGTTCAATAAGATTCGACAGCAGTGGCCGTACCCCACTACCTGGAGGATACTGGGCCTAAACAGCGACCCATGCGGACTCGCCGGACAACAATACCCGGCAGCAGAGACGTACATGAATGCGCGAGAACTCCTCACCCAATGGGAACGGGTGCAGGAACAAGTGGACCTACAGGTGGTCAAGGCGAGGATGTATCTCGCCAACGTAGAAGATGACATTCTCGCCGGGCGAATCGCAGAAGCCTACCCACCTCGCCCAGTCCGAGATACCCGGCGCCCATACCCGGTGGTTCCTCCGAGAAAGAGCCGAAGGAAGTCATTTCCAAAAAAATTAGAAACTCCAGAGACCCTAACGATTAATATGAACTAGTTTGATGTTTGTTATTAGTGAAATAGAAATGTTCTTTACCCCGTCTTTGCGTTTGATCATTTGTTTAAGAATATTCGTTTCAATCGATATGTTTGAGATAATGATAAAAATAACTTGTATAAATTATTAACGTTAAATTTAACGAGCTTATCCATTATAGTTATGGCCACTAACCAAATATTACAAGCGGAATTAGATCGCGCGCGGAGCACAAATGCGGATCTCCTCCATCAAATACTCCAGCTGACAAGAGAGGTCCAATAGATCAAAGCGACTTGGTCGGACCCGAAAAGAGTCAAAATGTTTTACCACCGAATATCTGCAGCACAGAAAGGTTGGGCCGAAGAGCGACAGCTCAATCAGAGCCTGCGCACCCAGATACGAGGATTATAAGTGGCCCTAGCTGTTTGTCGGGAGGGGGAAGCGGTCACCTACCCGCTCATATTCGCCCCGACCCAGAGGGTGCAGAAAGACCCTCAACCAGTAGAGCAGTCTTCAACTCAACCAATAAATCGTCGGCCGGGACGCAAAGAACGTGCTCGACGCCGAGCTGCTCAGCAATCAAAACCGTCTCATTAACTTTGGATAGTTCACATTTCTGTCTATTTAAATAAAATAGTTGTGCTTACGGTTACAGTACTTCTTAAAAGGTGCTTACACGTAGATATTATTATGAGTACCCGCGTCGCAACTTTAAGTCATCTCTCCACATTCGCTCATGAATTTACTTCCACAGGGACAGAGCTAAGCGAGCACAGGTATTCTATCGACAGCTCGTGAACCCGAGGGTTGTCCGAGCAATTACAGTACTAGCGATAATACTCAATTTTTGCGGGCAATCCACCACTTGAACACATTACCAACGTTGCCTAGCAACGGGTGCCAAGTGGCGATCACCATCATTTTGTATGGCGTTACCAGGGTCACCATGAGGATAAGCAAATAACTAAACCCTGTAACCCACCATTAGGTTGTCGATATAGAGGTCATTGTCAAGTTGAATCCATCACATCTATTCCGTCTCATTTGATGAAATAATCGGTTTTGGTTAACGCAGTACCTCTCTTGTTGGAAGATTATTTTAACCTTTTAGTCGCGAGACTCTTTATTTGTTCATCGTTATTGACGTTTGGTTGATTTAATGTTAGCAATCGGGTCTATTGAATCTCAGTTAAAACATGATTTTAGTACTTGATTTAGTTCAAACCCAAGTTTAACCAACTTTATCCATTTGATTTACGTTAAATCGAAAATTCTTGTCTAATTTATTACCACATGGTTTTAATTTATTGGTCATCATAAACTTCATCTAAGTTATTTAAAACGTAATGCTAATTTATTGGTAATCATAAACTTTATCTAATTTATTTACAACATAATTTTAATTTATTGTTACTCATAGACCTTGTCGAATCTATCTAAAATAGGGCTTTATTTCATGGGTAATCCTAAACTTTAGCGAATCTATTTAAACCAGGGTGTTATTTTATTGTTAATCATAAACTGTATCGAACTTATTTAAAAACAGGGTTCTATTCTATCGTTAATCATAAACTTTATCGAATTTCAAACAGGGTTTTATTTTATCGTTAATCATAAACTTTATCGAATTTATTTAGACATGGTTTTATTTTCAAACTTTATCTGATTTACCTTACAGCATTAACACGAACGTGGTTATATCAGCGATTTCAATTTACTTTATCCCCGTACCCTTTTCCTTTATTAGACCTTAGACGCATTTGTGTTTACATTATATTTATTGAGTGCCCACTGGACTACTCGGTGTGGTGATTTTAAGCCGTATGTGATATGATTTTAGGTCGATTTTACAGAACTGAGAAACGAGAAAGCAGTCAGAGACTTTTTCCTTATTCCTCGATTCAGCTATAGGGGTGAATATTTACGTTACGACCGCTGCGTTGCGCACGCTGAGTCTTCACGGGTACATATCATTGGCGGTTTTCCACGCACTTACATGCATCTGTACTATGTAGATTTTATTTACTTGCGTTGTGTGTCGGCTGTGGGCCGGAAAAATTTCAACATTTTTAATTTATAAAAGCATATAGAATAAGTTATATATATTAGTAATATTTATTAATAATAAAACAACATAGTTACCCATTTTAGCCATTCCATAATTCATAAAAATCATCATAACATAACATAAAATAACATAAATACCTCTCTCCCCACGCCAACGTCGAGCAGAGCTCCATTGAGATGCAGGAACGTGCCGTGGAAAGAGGGTTCCACCATAAATAATTCTCACCTAAAAAATTCTGTTGCTGAAAAAATTCAAAATAAAGTTGAACAACAATTTCAAATGATTTTCACGAAATAGTTTTAAAGTATTAAACTAGTTCAAAATGGTCTGAAAAATGGCTTAAACAATTTTCAAAAATGGTTAAGTTTAATGTGAAAATGGATCAGTATATATACCTAATTTTTTGGTGTGTAAAATTTGATGTAGTAAAACAAAATTCGACCTTGTTATTTTCTAGCAAATTCTATTATTTATTTTTATTATTTTTTTTTGATTTATTTTTATAATTTTTTATTTAGAATTTTTATTGAATTATTGCTAATTCAAATTCTTCACGTGGGCTTTTCTTTTCTGATTCTTGTTTCTATTTTTTGTAGCAGTATCCTCTGGATTCGATTTTTTGTTATTATTGGTTCTGATATCTTTTCTTTTCCTTGTGACGTTGATGCTTCCTGCTCATCTTTTTGCAGTTTTAATTCTGGCTCTTTCATTTCTTGTGATAGCACTTTCTTTGCCATCACTTCTATTTTTTGATCTAATGCTTGCTCTTGTTTAAAATGTTTCAGCGCTCCGTCTGTTTTTAATATTAGTGCCTTCTTTCTTAGTTCCGCTTTCTCTTGTTTTAGGGTTGCTTCTTTTTCTTTTAATTGATCCTCCTCTTGTTCAAAGCTTCCTCTTGCTTTATTTTCTCGAGTGTACTCTCTATTGTTTGTGTCATAATTTCATTTTCGAGTTCGTCTATTTCGTACATTAGTGTTTCCTCGTTTTGATCTTCCGTTATCATCATCTCTGCTCGGTTACTCTCTTGAGTTTCCGGTTCGTCTGATTTCTCAGTTGTCATTTCTTTTAGTTGTCGACGTCTCTGCTTTTCTTCCTCTGTAAATTCTTTGATGGCCTCTATTTTCTCCATTGTATTCAATTCAACTGTTTTCTCGTTATCGGTTATCATATTTCCTCCCTCTTCGTTCTCGACACACTGCTCCGCAGTGTGAATTTCATCTGGAATTTCCATTCTCATCATGTTGATCCTTTTCGGGGTTTGTTTTCGATTCTCCCATCTTTGCTGGATTTCCTGAGCTTCCTCTGTTTGTAGTCTCTGCCATTCAGCTTGTTGTTGCTCTTGATATTCTCTGGTTCGCAGCTCTTGAATCTCCTCATTGCTTCTCATTACGTTGATTCGTTGTTGTTGTATATTGGTGGGCATTTGTTGCATCATCTCTTTTAATTCCATGGGCATTCGTTGTAGTGTTTCTCGTAGCATGTCTATTTCTTGCATCACGTTAATTTGTGGATTTCTCATAGGATTATTGTTTGGTCTTGGTTGATTTGACTCTCCTCTCATGTTACATTGTCTTGCGAGGTGTCGTTGTTGACCACAGTTGTAACATGCTTTGCTATTAAGTTGTCTACATATTTTCTCAGTATGCCCTCGTTTACCACATATCTGGCAGTTGTAATTTCGAAACAATTCTCTGACCGATGTCCTATCTTTGACACGTGGAGCATTTTTCATTTGCATTTGGATTGTTCCTGAATTATTATTATAACTTACTTGGTTATTACCTCTATCCTCCGGATTTCTCGTTGCTGGTGGCTTGAACATCTGCTGTGCTCTTGGAATGAATTGATTCATAGCTGGATTGGTATTGTTGTTTTGATTGTTGGCATTGACTGTTGATGTTGTTGGTTCTGTGGCCAAGACTGCTACTTGATATCCCAGTCCTAGATGGGCTTCACATCTATTTGCGATTGCTACTGCTTTATCTAACGTTTCTGGTGCTAAGCATCCAAGGTTGGCTCGTATGTCTTCCCTTTTGATTCCTCTTATGAAGACATCTACCATTTTATCTTCGGGCAAATCTGCTTCTCCGAAGGCTTCTTTACACAATTTCTTTAACTCACATGCGTATACTGCGTTTGATTCATCTCGTCTTTGTTTTCGGTGTAGGAAGTTTAATATCTTCTTATTTCCCTTTTTCTCTATTCCGAATATCTTTATTAAGAACTCTTTAATCTCTGTCCACGTTGTCAATTTTGTAGCGTCTCTTGCTTCTTCCACGAATACATCCTGTGCGCTCCCTTTCAGATACAAGGGTAGTCGCTCTTTTACTTTTTGATCTGTCCAGTGACAGATATTTTTATAGACTTCAAATTCCTTTATAAATGTATTTAATTTATTGAGGCTGCCGTCAAATGGTTCTCCTCTAAACTTTTCTCTGAATTCTCCTACCATCACATTGTTGTTATTCAACATTGTATTTGCATCCGGAATTGAAGAATTCATAGAAGTTGTCATGTTTGGATTGTTGTCTAGATCTTCTTCGTTCACTGATTCTATTGTCGCTAACTGGTTTTCGATATTACGTAATTCGTTCTCTTCGCTGCTATTAAATTCAAAATCGGTCAATCCGCTATCTGTGCCGGTTCCGGTTGCAGTTGATACTTTGGTATTAACACTTCTACTGTTGCGAACTTTTTTCTTTTCTTCCGCTTTTAATAAACTTTTTTCGTTATTCTCTTTGCTTTTGCTTCTCGTATGGTTGCTGATGCTATCAATGTTTACGGTTATTCGTTTACTTGACTGGTTTCTCTTCTCTTGCTTTGGTTGCTTTGAAACTTCTGGTTGCTTATTGCTCGTAATTACTTTGACGTTTATTCCAAATCCTTTTCTACTCGTTTGTTGTCACTTTGCTCTGAAATAATTTCTCCTCCATTTACCATACTATATATGTTATCGTCCCTTGTTCGCATTTATCGTGGGTGGTCTTCTTTATCTGACTCACCCCCCTCATTTTAAGTCTATTTTTAATTATCTATTCCTCGTAATAATTATCTATTAATCTCGTATCAATTATCTATATAGTCTTATCAGTTATCTATATAGTCGTATCAATTATCTATATCATGATATCAATAATATAAAATCATCATATTCATACTTTCATTCATTCCATTAATTATTTTTCCTATGTCTCCCGAAAAATTCGTTACTTAATCCTCGGTCGCTGGCGCTCTATGCCCTCTATAATTTCCGTTGGCTCTTCGGCCTTCGGGCTTTTAACTCTTTTACTGGTCATCTGTGACCTTAATATCTATCTATAATCATATTTCATCCTTACTCCTATCATATCTTATCTGGCACTCTATGGCCTCTAATATCTAATCGTAATCATCCGGCACTCTATGGCCTCTAATATCTAATCATAATCATCCGGCACTCTATGGCCTCTAATATCTAATCATAATCATCCGGCACTCTATGGCCTCTAATATCTAATCATAATCATATCTTACTATTTCTCGTCTTTACTGTTTACTCTAATAATCATATTCTATCATTTTCATCTTTACTCATATTCATATTCGTCTTATTCATATTATCTCTCATTGTTTCACCGGACTTGAGTTCATCAGTGACTTTTGGGTATGTTTGAGGCCTCACACTGACTCTCAAGCCATGGCGTCATTTGGCCGCGCATTCTTCCGGTTACGCTTTACTCACCGCCATTCGGATATTTGGTACTCGGTGTGGGATCCGGGTTATTGTACCAAACTCCTCGCTGGCCAATAAAAAAACATTCCCTCGGTACTCGGTGTGGGATCCGGGTTGTGTACCTCGAAGAATATAAAAGTATGGAAATGCCTAGACGTTCAATCAAGCTCCAAAAGCGGTTTACTTGATTTCCCGAATAGTGAAAAGAAAAGGAAGCGATTAAATGTGGGAGCGGAAAATAAACTCTCAAATCTCAAATTTCTCGGCTCAATTCGGCCGCTCTCATCTGGCTTAAGTAGGACATTTTGAGTATGAACCATTTACCGGTTAGTTCACATCTCACCTACCGTTTGGCCCCGATACTCGGTGTGGGATCCGGGTTGTTGTATCGAGTTCCTCCCAGCGAAAAAAAGAATCGTTCGATACTCGGTGTGTGATCCGGGTTTTTGTATCGAACGGCTCAGCGCCATCAGTCCCTTGGCTGATAACAACCTGAGCACGACAGTCCGTAGCTGTCCTCTGGTGCCTCACCACCAGCTAGGGAAAAAAGAAGTCATCTCTAGGTACCTTTAATCAAACTATTAATTCTGTTCCATGCGCACTCTTTCTCTCACCTCTCGGTCTATCTCTTCACTCCCCCCTTCAAAATTTGTGGTAATCGCATCAGCAAGCTCCCCAAAAGAGGTGATCAATCTCTCGCCGGTTACTTGCTGACATACGCGACTTGGCCTACCAGTTCCTTTCTCAGTAGGGTTGATCAGGGTTTCCCTTGGGTGAGCGTACTATCATTAGACAGCTCAGGTTAACCATTTTTCCTCGTCCTATCTCAATATAATATCGATAAAACAATAATATCAATAAAACAAAAGAATTTTACACTAGGAAAACTCGGTTGTCGAAATTTTTCCGTCCAATATTTTGTGTCTCTGTGCTTGTGTTTTAATTATTTCCTTAATTCGGCTTTCGTGTGTTTGGTCTATTACCTTTATTTATCGTTGTCGGGTGGTTTTATTATTTACAAACATTGCATATTTCTTTTATATTCGTCTTATCATTTAATAATAATTCAAGTACTGCGTAATACACATTTATTTCATTTTATCATAACAATTCATGGAAAGTAAACCGTTAGTCTTTCCTTTATCTTTCGCTGGCATAACATACAGTGCGACTCTTGTGCGCATCCATGACAATAACTCAGGTGTCCGCAAGGTATCACCATTACTCGTGCTTCCTCTGATTTGCACGCATAACATTCTACATAAGCCTTGGTTTGCTCTTTCATTGTTGTTGCAATCTCGTCTTCAATATTTTTGACTTTTTCCATTAACTTGTTCCAGCTTTTCCCAAATTTGGTTATTTCCAATCTCATAGATAGAATTTCATATATTCTTTCGGTTGTTACATCTTCATCAATATCGCTCAATTTTATTAATATGCAATGTTCGTCGGAATACAGGTCGGAAATCGTTGATATATCCTCTTTAGCTCTTTTAATTAACTTTTGTTTATTAATTAGTTCCTCAAGATTGTCATTTTCGATGTTTAGAATCCCCTTTAGTTTTTCTATAATTTTTGTTGGTTCCATCTAAAATTATTAAATTACCCTTTAAATTTATCTAAATACTAATTAACTAAATTCATTCACCTCTTTGATATATTTGATTCATTTTATCAACTACTATTTTACTCATTACCTGTTGTGCTTTATTTCTATTACCTTTGGTTTCCTCTATTTGGTTCCGTTGTTTTCTCTTGTTTATCATTGCTCCCCTTACTTACCCCATTTCATTTTATCCCGAATTTTGCCCTTTTTAATTATCTGTTGTTTGCTTATGCGTCTTGTCGTGTTGTTGGTATCTTACAAGGGTGTTGTGTCGTCAAGTATTGATGGATGTTGAATGCTTTGGCGTTACTGTCTATGTAACTTTAATGTCCGTTTGGTTCCTTGGGGTTTTGCAAAACAATCGTTGTATTAATGGGTTGGTTGTTTTATTGTAGTCAGCGTGGTTGTTTTTCATTGTTTATATTGTTATCTTGTAGTCGGGTTGTTCGTTTTTCATCGGTTGTTCTCTGGGTTTTTGTTTCCTGACGTTCTCATCTCTCTGGGGTTTGGCAACATATTGTTCCACCATCTCTGTTTAAACTTTAAACATTTGCTTATATTTCCTTGGGTTCTTTGTAAAAACAGTCATTTTATGAGCCTCCAAATTTGTACCTAGCAGTCAGGTTGATCGCTTTTTTATTGATGTTTCAATTTTCTCCTCGATCTTTACAATTGATTTTGCAATCTTTAAACTCTATATTCCATCTCTCCGGGGTTCGATAACATGTCGTCCCGACATTCCCCCATTTACACCTTAAACATTTACTGATATTTTCTTTGGTTTTTCGCAAGAACAATCATTCAATCCCGGCTGAGGGTGTAGTGACAGAATTCTCTGTTGTTTCTTAACTTGATTGTTTTGGTCTTTCCAAATAACAAAGCTTCATCCCGGCTGAGGGTGTACTGACAGAATTTTCTGTTGTTTCTTAACTTGATGGTTTTGGTCTTTCCAAGTAACAAAGCTTCAATCCCGGCTGAGGGTGTACTGACAAAATTTTCTGTTGTTCCTTGACTTGTTTGGGCTGGTTTTTCCAATAGACAAAGCTTCAATCCCGGCTGAGCCCCCCAAATTTGTATGGTGGGTTACAGGGTTTCGCATCTTGCTTATTCTTCTAGTTGCCCTAGTAACGCCATACAAAATGATGCTGATCGCCACTTGGCACCCGTTGCTAGGCAACGTTGGTAATGTGTTCAAGTGGTGGGTTGCCCGCAAAAATTGAGTACCATGTGCTAGTACTATAGTTACTCGGACAATCCTCGGGTTCACGAGCTGTCGATAGAAGACCTATGCTCGCTTTGCTTGGTCCCTTGCGTGGAATGCGAATTAAATTTAGACTGACTAATGTAGATGATTTCGAGTCTACCCCACTATGACTGAATACATGAGAGCTGATTTATTTAACAAACAAAGGACATGCATATCAATGATAAGTTAAGTTGATCGACTTGACGCTTGTGCGGCTCGGCGTCGGGCCCGTTCCTCGCGTCCCGGCCGGCGGATGGTCAGTTGAATGGCTGTCGCCTCTGAGCTTGGTGCGGCACTATCAACGACGCGTTGACTCGGTAGTTGGAAATAATAACAAAACGCACCAAGAACCGCACGATACCAACACAAATATTACAAGAAAACACAACAAATTCGACAAAATTGAAAAATTAATAAAAAGTTCATGAAAATGAAACTTAAATCAAAAAATTTGAATTAGTAATAATTCAATAAAAATTCTAAATGAAAAATTATTAAAATAAATTGAAAAATAATAAAATTAAAGAATAGAATTCACTAGAAAATAACAAGGTCGAATTTGTTTTACTGCATCAAATTTAACATGCGAGGTTAGGGACAGAAAATAGGTATAAATACTGATCCATTTTCACATTAAATTTAACCGTTTTTCAAACGAACACCATTTATTGAAATCGTTTTTAAAACCATTTTCAAACCGTTTTTGAAACTTTAAAACCATTTTAAAAAACTATTTTTTCAAATTACCTTGGAAATCTTATTTTTAGGTGAGAAATGTTTATTTTGGAGCCCTCTCTCCACGTCACATCCTTGCAACCTCGGTAGAGCTCTGCTTGGATGTCGGCGTGGGGAGAGAGGTATTTTTATTTTATGTTATGCAATATTATGAAATTTTTATTTTATGGATTGACATGGAGGTTAATTTATGTTTATTTGTTTATACTTAATAAATATTATTAATATTGATAAACTGTTTTTATATGTTTAATAAATAAATAATTCTGTCGAAATTTTTCCGGCCCACAGCCAACACATATTGCAAGATAGTAAAATCTACATAGTACAGATTTGTGTAAGAGCGTGGAAAATCGCCAATGATATGTACCCGTGAAGACCTAGCGTGCGGAACGCAGGGGTCGTAACGTCAATATTACCCTATAGATGAAACGAGAGATAAGGAAGAAGTCATCTGGCTGCTTCCTCGTTTCTCATTTCTGTAAAATCGACCTAAATTTATACTACACACGGCTTAAAATCATCACACCGAGTAGTCCAGTGGGCACTCAGTAAATATAATATAAACATAAAGTGCGCCTAAGGCCTATTAAAGGGAAGGGTACGGGGATAAATTAAATTGACGTCGTTGATATAACTACATTAAACTAATATTTTGAAGTAAATTAGATAAAAATCATGGGTGTAATTAAATTGTTTCTCATTTGGAACTAAATTAGTAGAAATTTTCGAATAAATAATTCAATGTTTCAGTTAAATTAAATTATAACTTAAAATAGCTATCGATTATAGATAAAGTAACCATTAAAGTAGATTTATAGTTTAAAATTAGAATAATCATCGAGAAATTCACTCATTAAACCCTTACAAATTAATAAAAGCACATTGATTAGTTTAATATAATTCATTAATGAAAGGTAGAGTGACGACGAACAATTTAGTAAATTAGTATAACCGATTTTCAATAAGATTGTAGTAATCATTAGCAATTCATGAATTATCATAATTTAGTGATCAAAAATTAGAGTAGTGACCAATAGTTCTTGGATTAAATTAGTATCATTCATCTTAATAACGTTAAAAAATTCATTAAGTAGGGACAAGTAATGTATTGTTTTGAGTAAATTAATTTATTGTTAACTATTAAAATGATTAGTACTTAAATTCATTGATTACAAATACCAAAAATCCCAGTTAAAAGTGAGGCAATTCGTTAGATTAAAAGTGAAATAGCTCATGGATTAAGAGTAAATGAATCCCTTAATTGGAACTAAAGTAATGATTGAATAGAGTAACCCTTAGATTAGAATAAAATAAGTTATTGGATAAATTAACTAGTTGGTCAGAAGGAAAACAAACGAGTCAAACTATCAATGAAAATAGGTACGAATAAATCAACAACCCGCTTAAAATTGTAGGAAAATTATCGTAATACACAAAGTTAATACCCCGTTAAGGCGAATTAAAATAATCGGAATTTAGACTAATGCATAAAAAGAATTAATGAACAAAAACTTTATAAAATACAAAAAGTTGATCATAAAAAATTTACAAAACATAGATAAGGCTTACTGCCAATTGTCGATAGTACAAAATGAAATGGTTTCAGATAAAGCAATAAATAAAATATCCAAAATGATAAGTCCCAGAGAAAGGCATAGGGAGGTAATCTGTCGTAATCCGCAACGAATATAAGCAGGTGACTCTAAAAAATTGGTCGATAAAGGTGTGAAAAATGACTAAAACATTAAATTACCCCAAATCGATTTCATTGTACGGCGACGAATCCATCTATCGTGATATTGTGAATTAAAATAATCCGTGAGTGATATAAACAGGATGCGACATAGGAGTGAGGTTAACATGCATCGGTAATATTAGGCGATTAGACCGGAAAATGCGAATTCATGTGATCGGAGATTTTCCGTCGACATTGTGTATGACATCAACCGCTAGTAATACAAACACCAACGGAATCATAGCGGAAGCGGATATCCCCCACGCTAATTAAAGGCGTGCACGAAAGTAGGTATCCTGTTTGGAAAACGCGAAATTTAATTAGATTATGGTCAATAGTATGCAATCGTAAATGTTGAAGTCAATTTAACAAATATTATATATTAATGTTGGTCGTAGGGGAGCATTAATTACGAAATCCTTGAGGTACCTTGGCTTCATGCTCTATTAATCACTAGGGGTAACTCCTCCTTACGCCACACAATTTTAGTTACCATTATGCACCCGTGATTTAGATCACGTTGGAATTGTGCATAATAGCCGAATGCCATTCGAGTAGGTGAGCGCTATTACTAGCACTACTCCTCGAAGGACCTTCGTTTTTTTCCCGGTTCGTAGCTGCCGATAGAAGGACTTACGCTCTCCCTTAAACCGCAGTAAAAACCCTCTATTCCTCGATATTACGTTCACTTCTGAAGTGGAAATCATGGAAAAACATCGTTCTCACAACCCCGCGCGTCCGTAATTCTCATCCCCGATGATCCCGCTTTCGCTTAATAAGGAGAAACACGAATACAACAACCTTTATTACAACCAAAACAACATTTAGTCAAAAGCAAAAAAAAAATAGTGAAGCAAACAGAAAAATGAGCAGTTCGAGCAGTTATTAGGGTAGGAGCGACTTGCAGTACGAGTAAACCTAGGATTTTTCGGCGGATCAGTCTTCTTCCGCGTCCATATCCGTCGGGAGGCATCTCCGTTTAGGCGGTCGGTACGATGGAGGGTGGCCTCGAGGATCCTCGTCTCTCCGCGAAGATGGTCCAGCCATTTCGCCCCGGGGGCCAATGTTTGGGACCGTTCCCGTGAGAACAGCGATCTCTTCGAAGTCCAACTCGAGGTCGCTTAATGCCTGCATTAACGAGGGAGCTTCATTATCCTCATCCACCAGGTTAATGTGTATGGAAGCTGGGGGCGAAGAGAATAAGATTCGCGGAGCATATCGGATATCGGGGTCCATCCCCGAGCTTTCGAACTCTTGGTAAGGGGGTGGCAGATCATCCAATTGGTCCACCCCTTCCGTCGATTGAGTTCTCCGGAGACGGGCCTCTTCTTGTCTGCGACGATCTCGGCGTCGTTTATTTCGATTCGGCCGACGACGGGCCGTAGGGGCATTGAAGTTAGCCCTGTTTTCGGTAGTCCCGGTAGATACCGATTGGGGGACAGTCGTACTCAAGGTCAGAGTACTTACTGCTGTAGGGGCTCGGTCCTCGGCACTGGGGAGGTGGTGAGCAGGGAAGATATCGATTTGCTCAGCTCAAACACTCCCCGGGACCTTGATTCGGAGCTCAGTTTCGGTGTAGGCCTGATGTAGGGCTGTTGATTGTTCTCGGATCAACAACCTTTGGGCGCGCGACTCGACGATTAGTTCGTCGCGCGCTTGAGTCAGACGTGAAATCTTCTGCCTGAGCTCCCTAACGACTTTTGGTGGAGCCCAGGTCCCTTTTACTCTTTCGTACTTCGTTTGAAGATCTCGATGTTGCATTTTAAGGTCTTCGTATTTATGGCGGATCGCCACGATTGACGGAGGCAGGCGAGGAATCCTCATCGACGGGCTCGTGTTCTCGGTGATTGGCATATTATTAGAAAAGGGAGGTAATATATTTAAATGACAAGGTAAGAAAATAAAATGAAACCAAAAGAAAACTAAAACACAGTTTTAAGGAGGAAATGTTGAAGGAAAATTCGCGCGACATAATAAAAACTGGAACATCGGTGATGATCAGGACGTCTTTTTCTCGTGAACCCTCATTTTCTGTATGCGTGCGATTCATCTGGCGAGTTACTCGTTATTAATTTCGGAATTATCACCATCAAAAACCTTTGCCCGGAAATATGCGCGTTCCCGGTCATTATTACCCTGATATTTAAACGTCGACTCGGGCAGGAATTTTGGTGGAAGGGTAAGTGAGTGGTTTTCATTCCGAGTCGTGATACGCGTCATAAGTACGATCGATGTAGTGACACCTTTTCCCCCGTTTTCAATGAACCGTTCTATCATCATGGATCAGTGAATCGTATTAATAGCACAATCACAAAAAATTTTATTGTTATTTGGTTTCACAATGTCAATTTTATCGATTCTTTGAGAAATTTGATGCCGCCTACCGTAATTATGCACCGTTAGACGTGATCAGATATGTTTTGTCAAACGATTGTGTATTGATTCATGACTGAAGTGTTATACTTTCGTGTATTTGGTCTCTCGTCGCAACCCATGGTCTCAAATCACTTGTTCTACGTATTATGGATTTATTAACCGTTATCCGGGCCGTCAACTATTTCCAGTTTTTTGTGGATATATAATGTTACCAGAAAAGAGAACTGGTTGGTTCCGCGTCGTTTCGATCTCATGGTGTTCTCCAAAAGTGTGTTTTCAGAGGGAATATGACAATTAAAACGCGATTACTCGTGCGATTCGCCCGTGGAGCATTTTAGTAAGGTAATTCATTAACAAAACTTTGCCGTTATCATTTAAATTTGGCCAACTAGGTGGTAAATCTGCAATTCACTTGCATTAAAATTTAATAATTGTCTTTCCTAAGTCCTATCCGTGCTACCTAGTCGTACCCTTTTTTATTATTCTGTTCGGCATATTAAAAATCATTTTGACCAAAGCATGGTCCGGCCTAATTTCCCTCTAACTCAGACTTTCCGCTCTTCCCAAAGTTTTGACTACTCGTTCCGGCCACATTTTCAGCAGCCGCCCCCGAGTATACAATGGCGCCCTGCGTAGCGGTCCCGTGCACAAAGCCGGAACCGACTGCGAACTGCCAAGGGGTTCACGAGGCATGACCCACGAGCACAACTAAGGGTTTTCACCCACTAGCCGGCACACGGTCGGTCCCATGAACCAAATCTATTTCGATACGTAAATATAATATTTTAAAGGGTCCGAACATTATAAATAGAGTATATTTATGAAAAACGAAATGAAGCATTTACAGCGGAAATGTTATAATGATTATAAAATTTACAAACGCATCATATAACAAAAATTCCTTACTCTAAGTAATTCGAAGTTTTTTTTTTCAGGTTTCAAATTGAAAATTATCAGTAAAGCATAAGATTAAAATTAATGAAATTCATCACTGTATTTATAGTATTTTCGTGCATGTGTGCGACCAATGGGCGATTTTTCGCCATTTTTAGGGCTTTTTAATTATTTTATTTATTTTAAAATATTTTTCTAAATTTTTACATATTTTTCTTTATTTTTTGATTTATTAATATTTTATTGTTAGATTTTATTTTTATTATTATTCTCTTACAATATTGTTTTTAAGCCCCAATATTTTGTTTTCTGGTCGCCTCTTCTGCCTATGTTTTTTCTAAACCTTATTTTGCAAGGTTTTGGCAGTTTATTTTATTCCTTTATGTTTTTCTTTTTGCATCTGTAGGCATTTTGAATTTTAATTAATTATTTGTTTTTATTTAATTTTGTTATATTTCTATTTTGTTTTAATTATTATGTTATTTATTGATTTTTAATATCTTGGTGCGGTGCATGTTTATGTGCAGTGATTCCTTTCATTAATTCCGCTCTTTAACCTTAAATTTTTATTTCTTTATTTTGTTTAAATGGTGGCTCTAAGCCCAACATTAATAACTTTAAAAAATTTTGCATTTAATCAATATCAACCTCATATAGACCGCAACTTTGAGTTAAGATCAAATAACATTATGTGCCTAACGAATTCTAACTACCCGCAAGTAAATAACAATGCTTTGTACCTATTAGATTTTTAAAGATTGCATTTTTAAATAAATATTGGCACTAAACGATAACTTACTGTTGATAAAAGTCGATGCTAGTCAGTTAACAACTTCTAAAGGGGTCCTAATAACACCTTGATACTATCACTAACTTGATAAACGTTGATACCTAAAAGATTGTAGAGTTCGGTTCGGTCGTAAAATAATACTTAACTTCTTATAATTAGTACAACCATTAAAGGAAAACATATAGGAGTACCGTGATGAAAGAGTTGTCACTAAATAACTTCCCCAAGGACTCAGAGATGCACAGCCTATTAAATTTGCAAAGGTTTGTAGTAATAATTAGCGCTAATCACATTCGATCATGGATTTACTTACACATGGGACAGAGCTAAGCGGGTATAGGTCTTCTATCGACAGCTCGTGAACCCGAGGGTTGTCCGAGCAACTACAGTACTAGCGATAATACTCAATTTTTGCGGACAATCCACCACTTGAACACATTTCCAACGTTGCCTAGCGACGGGTGCCAAGTGGCGGTTAGAATCATTTTGTATGGCGTTACTGGGGCAACCACAGGTTAATTCAAACAAATAACGAAACCCTGTAACCCACCATAATTAAATAAAAAATAATAAACATAAAAATAAATTAAAATAATAACAAAATGCAACAAGATCCGCACGAATTAAATATAAACATAACACGAAAACCCAACGATTTTGACCAAAATTTGACAATTTATTAAAAAATACAAAATTTCATGAAAACGAAATAAAAATCAAATAATTTGAATTAGAAATAATTCAATTAAAAATCTAAAGAAAAAATTGTCAAATAAAATCTCAAAATAATAAAATTAAAGATTAGAATATACCAGAAAATTCCAAGGTCAAAATTTGTTTTACTAAATCAAAAAGAACTCGCAAGGTTAGGGTCGTACAATAGGTATATATACCGATTCATTTTTACACAATTTTAATCAGTTTTTGAAACTTGAGAATCATTTTTACTTGAAAAATAGTTTTATTACGAAGTGAGTGAGAGTTTTGTTTATTTCAAAGCTCCCTCCACGTCGGATCCTCGCAACCCCGATTGAGCTCTGCTTGGGTGTCGGCGTGGGGAGAGCGGTGTATTTATGCTATTTTGTTGAATGTATCGGGTATATTATGTTTTTCCTTTTAAATAAATTATTATAATGCATAAATTTATTTTTCTATGTCAAAATTTTTCCGGCCCACAGCCAAAGACACATCACAACTTATTAAAATCAAACATATGCGTGGAATATCGCCAATGATTCGTGCCCGTGAAGACTCCGGCGTGCGGAACGCAAATGTCGTAACGTCAATATTATCCCGTATAGAAGAAAGGAGGGATAAGGAAGTGGTCTTTTGGCTACTTCTTCGTCTCTCGATTTCTTTAAATTCGACCTAAATTATCGTACACACGGCTCAAAATCATCACACTAGTAGTCCAGTGGGCACTCATTAACTATAATATGAATACAATGCGCCTAAGGCTTAATTGGGGAAAAGTGACGGGAATAAAAATGAAATCGTTGTTATAAAATCAATTATAGATTCAAACTATCACTAGGTATTTAATATGACTGTAAATTTTCAAGCTATTGAGGCGAGGTTAAATTAATCATGAATATTGAGTGGTTACCACGAACTAATTTTAAATTAGGGATACGAATTTAAATAAATCATAGGTTCAAGTAGCTGCTATGAACTTAAAATATGAGCTTTAATAAAGGTTAAAATGAGATGCTAAAAATCATTTTCTTTAATTATTAATTTGGGCGAAATACAAAATGTTAATCACTAACCTAATAAGTATAATTTGATCAAATTCGTATAGAATGTAGTTATAGATTTTAAGACATTATTCCACCCTAAAGCTTAATAACTAGTTCAATATAAACCCAACATAAGGTAGAGAATCAACGCTTACTTGTGTGGAAATTACAGCTAGTGGGGTAGGTATAAGATTCCAATTGAAAATCAGATACTTTCTAAGGCAAATAATAAAATAAAATAATGAGTGTGAGCCTCGGACAACGTGTTCTGAGGCCAATAAAAATTTTCCTTAAATTAAACGCGGAAACCATTTGCATATTAATTGGAACCAAATAAATTTAATAAAGAGAGAAAAGCGGAAAGGACTTTGTCACTATCACTTCTAGATATAACAATTGCCATGATAAGTTTTCGATACAAGGAAAATTGAATTAAACAATATTTTAAACAATAAAAGTACAATAGATTAAAAATTATACAAAAAACCCACACAACTACATAATAAGAACATCGTTATCCAATAATACCAAGACTCCATCAAATCCACGGAATACAGGGATGAATGGCGGAGGATTTTTTTCGAACTCGTCCGGGTTAGGTTTAACTTCTAAGGCCCAGAAGCCAGAAAAAATCCCTGAAAATACTAAGAATACAAAATCGAAAAATTTAATTCCTAAATAATACCTGTCATCAATACGATCAACTCGAATTCCCCGAACAACTAAGAACAAAAAACGTTAAGAATTTAATTTCCAAACCGTGATTACTAATAATGCGATCTAAATGGGACATTCCTGAAAATCATGAATAAAGAATTTATGAATTTAATTAGTACTTATCACCTGTGCGATCAAGAAAATAAAATTCTTCTTTAGTTTTTATGACCTAGAAATTGACAATTCCAAATAAAAACTTCTATTTACAAGTATGAGATTAGGCGATAAACAAACTCCGAGCGGCAATTGTAATGAAGAATTCTCTGTAATATAACTAGAATAATAAATAAAATTTTTTAGGAATAATTTCATTAAATAAAGGGATTAAATCCACCAGGGAAATTGCGACAATGGAAATTTCATCTAGACGTAAAAAATCATAGAATAATTCTCTAAAAAGGCTAAAAGTCAATAACTTAAAATATATAATATCTATTACTTGTTGTAAACTAAATGATTGCCTACGAGGATTCATCCATCAGAAATAGTGTGATACACCGAGAAAGTAAATAACCTAATCAGAGAATATTTTGCTCGACTTGACATTCACATTCCAATCGATCGATAACGATATTCCCCCTCACATAACCAACTTTGGCATTACGCATGCAAACTTAATCGCAGACATCCGCATGCCAATAGACGACGCAACTCGGTAACACACTTCTCGGGTCTGTAAATGACACCCCGAGCTATATATTAGGTATTGATAGTTGGATTTGACAGTTAGAGTCTTAAATAGAAAAATAAATTGGGAAATGTACCGACAAGAAAACTCGATGAATAAGAACACAAAGGCCAGGATCGCAGACGAAAGTATCATGATAAATTCCGAGAGACAGACATTAAGTAAATTATATTTTTTTATTTGTTTCATAACTTTACTATAAATTCGGTACAAGCCGTAGGTAAAACCCTTGCAACATCAACCCAATCATGCCAAATTGACTAAGTCCAATAGCCAAGATAGGATGAAGTAGCCCAAGCTTAGTTACTATAAATTTTTTTCAGCAAATAAACCGTGATTTTAATTGAAACTATTCGACTCCCGATATGATAGCCCTTACTACAAATATTCTCCTATACTTGTAATAGGTGTATATAAAATATTAAGTTGGATATTGTCTTATTCAATTATTTATGTTACGATTTTTTTGGTTAAATCACGATTAGGATGTCACCAATTTAATTTCGAAATAGACAAACGTTTTAGACTTGTAATCAATAATTGACCATTTCTCACCTGGGTCTTATAAATTTTATGATTCCTAATCTTAACTATTTTGAATTATTTTTATGAAATCTTTAGGTATTCTAATTATTTTGAATTATATTTATGAATTTTTAGGTATTTTAATTATTTTGAATTATTTTTATGAAATCGTTAGGTATTCTAATTATTTTGAATTATGTTTATAAATATTTAGGTACTTTAATTATTTTTTGAATTATTTTTATGGATTCTTAAGTATTTTAATTTCTTGTAATTATTTTTCAGTGGTATGATTATTAAAATTTCAATCTTAATATGTTTAATTTTTCCTCCAAATACTGTCGACATTATTGAAGCATTACACTAACTTGGATATTTATTATTAGGATTCATTAAACTATGATGTTCGCTCACTTGACCAAACCAGATGTAGAATTTTCAAATATATCCAATTAAATAGATAATTTTAACTACAAAATTTAAAAATATACAAAAAATCAAACCTGATCAGAGAATCACTAGAAATGAGGATCTTGTATGGAAAACATTCTTGGAAGTCAACTCTGGAAGAAAACGGTGAACTGCGAATACATTTTGTTCAAGAGAGTAAGAAGGCTAGAATTTCTTCCAGTAGCGGTGAATTACGTCACCTAGGATATAACCTGCTCTAAGTAATTAGAAAATTTAAACAAAAACAGCAAACTTCCTTTAATATCGATAGCCCATTAAATTTATTAATTCTAATAAGAAAACTTCCAGACTCTTACACATGAGTAATGTTTATTTTAACTTCAACATAGCTTAAACCGGATAGATTTTAACAAATTTTGGTATCATTTTATATAATCAATTGGATAGTAAATACGAGTGCCCGACAGGTGAATTACAAGTTTATAATATTAAGTCCATGCCGTGGAATACTCCTAAATACAGTAACCCCAAGAGAAGTTTTCTTGACTTTTGGATAACGTCTTCATTTTCCTTACAAATCTACAGGAATATATTTATATAACCTATTTTAGAAGAATCAAGTGCCCTCGTTCTAGTCCCCACGCGCGTTGCCGATCAGTGGCGACAAATATGGAGACGCATCTGGCGGGAGAAATACCCCGATATGCCCCGACCAAGAGAAATCCAACAGGACGCCATACCCACGGTGGAGAATACTAGGGGACAGTTCATGCAGAGCGGACAACTAGGCGGTTCGAGTCCGGCCCAAGAAATTCATGATCGGGCTCGAGCTCTTCTGGCACGCCTCGAAGACCACCAACGCCGGGTCGACTCCCATGTGATCTGGGCCAGATAATACCTGGCAAATGTGGAAGATGATATCGCGGCCGGGAGGATCGCGGATTCCTACGATTACATGCCACCGCCCAGCTCCAGGCCTATCCGAAACACAAAGAGACCGGTCTTTGTGTATTACGGATACCCGTTCGCCTGGCCGACCACGGACGAGAATGTGGAGGGGCAACCTCAAAACCCCGATTTCCGCTAGTAAACCCAACATGGAAACTTTATAGTGACCCTAATGAGACTAAACGTCATTGTTAATAAATAATTAGCCGTTTTGTTTTTTGTGTGTTTGAATTTTGTTGTATAATTTAATATCATAACGATTTGGATGAACATTTAAATAATTTACGATTCGCGGATTCTACGTTAATGTCATTTTTTTGCAGAAATGGAATCCTAAAAAATTCTACAAAAGGAGTTGGAACGCGCGAGGGCAGTCCACAGAAGTTTATATGAGCAGATTATCCAACTATCCAGAGAAGTGCAACAGACGAAAGCCACATTGGTGGACCCAAAGAAGGCCAAGTTAATGTATCAAAGACTTACAGCAGCCCAAAAGGGATGGGCAGAAGAAAAACCACTGACCCAAAGCCTGAGAACACAAAAAAGGGGACTGGAGGTTGCACTATCTGCCTGTCAAGAGGGGGCAGCTGTAACTTATCCCCTCGTCTTTGCTCCTGCCCAATTAGCCTATCGAGAGATGGTAGCAACTCCAAAAACGACACCAACAACGAACAGTTATCGTCCTGGACGCAAGGAGCGGGCCAAACGCCGAGCCGCTCGAATGCTAAATACAACGCAGCCGATTAACTGAAAATGCATCACTTTTTTTATGAAATATGTATCCACTAGTTTTGTTTTAATATATATTCATTAATATTTTGTAATCGTTGACTAAAGAATTCAATGGATGCGATGATAAAATCTACGACATAAAGGGGACCTAATAATCTAAAGCGAGCACCAGTCTTCTAACGACAGCTCGTTGAACCCAGAGATCGTTCGGGCAATTACAGCATTAGTAATAACGCTCACTTTTTGCGACGAACTACCCACTCGAACACAGCTCCAACGTTGCTTAGCAATGGGTGCCGAGTGGCAGCAAAGAAATGTTTATATGACGTTACCTGGGTAACCACAGTAAGATTAAAACAAACCATAGTACCCAGTAACCCACCAGTTGTTCGAGAGTAGGGGCATGTAACATAGTGCACGAAGTCTTCTATGATTGCACATGGACCCAAAAGGAATATTAGGCCATTGGCAGTCTTTGTAAAGAGGCTCACCCTTTGCTAATATTCATCTCTAGCACACAGTACAAAAGTCGTTTTCGACGGGTCGCTAGCGGTTATCTCGTATGCGGGCGCTGGTTTGGTATTGGATAACCCTTAGACCCTTCTTCAAATTTTCCTGTTACCCATCAGTGCCCAGCAAGATTTTTTCATCATCTTCAGATATCATCATGTCGCATGGCATCTTTCAATCTCAATTACCATTTTATTTCTGCACATTTGGTAGTTTCACCATTGCTTTTGTTGGGCCAGAACGTAAACGGCCTTGAGAAATGTTTAAATGGATCAGAAACACACATGCAAACATAACAGGCAGATTTAAATAAACCTAGAAACACCAATTAAACCCTATAAAATATAAGAAAAAAGGAGAATTAAATATAAAATAAATAATTAAATAAATTTGGCAACGATTTAATTAAACGATAACGCCAATAAAAAACCTTTCGTACGATATATTTCGATAGCACAGCTATCATCTTCAGGTACTCAAAACCAACTAAAAATATTATGAATTAACATTTAATTTAAACAAATTAACTTTTATTAATTTAATTTTTTAATAAATAAATATTTAAGTTAATTTGTTTAAATTAAATGTTAATTCATAATATTTTTAGTTGGTTTTGAGTACCTGAAGATAATAGCTGTGCTATCGAAATATATCGTACGAAAGGTTTTTTATTGGCGTTATCGTTTAATTAAATCGTTGCCAAATTTATTTAATTATTTATTTATAAATCATGCTGCAGCTGTTCCAATATTCAAAAGGTTTATGAAGGTTTATAACTCCCTCAAAAGAAAGGAACTAGACATTAGTTTTCTTGAGACTTGTTTAGAAGAAAAGATGATTCCTTCGTTCATTTATAAAATGAAACTAATTGATTGTCTTTCTAGTAAAGATGTCCAATTAATACATAGAAGAATGTTAAGAAGAATGTTGGAATCAGAGAAAATAAGGAGAACTTCCATTGATAAAAAACTAACAAATATTGGATTAATGTTAAATAATGCTACGAATGAGTTTTGTTTACAAGTATGCGTAGAATGGTGTATCAAAAATTCGATTGTGCAAATAAAATTTAAAGAGAATGCTCATATTAAAAAATTGATTAATTTGAGAAAAATATTTGGGATTTCTAAATTTAGTGTGGAGAATACTGTGATAAATTTGAGTAAAATAGTGTTGAATGATGATGAAGAGCGTGTTTTAAAATTTGGTCCAAATCACTGTATTAAGAATCGCTTGGATGAAACAAAATTGTGTGCAAAAATTGAAAGTTTATATTTTCATATAGCCCGATCGATGAAAGGCATTAATGGTAATTATGTGAAGAGCTCGTTAAGTGCAAGTACGATGGAGTATATCGATAAAAACAAAAGCAGAATATTAGGGATTTTATGACTTTAAAAAACTTAGCTAAAAAAATATAAATATCTGTAAGTTTGGCAAAGGAAATGGGATAGTTATTCTTGACCATGATGTGTATGTAAATAAGTTGAATGATTTGTTAAATTCTCCTCAGTTTGTGAAATTGCCAAAGGGTCGGAAGAATGGAAAATTACCTCCTCTTAAGGATGAAGAGTTTGTGCAAAAAATGTTAAATGGTTTTATTGAGAAGAAGCTCATTGATGAAGAGGTAGGTAAGTCTATTCGTCCAATAGGATCGCAGCCAGCTAAACTATATGGGCTGCCAAAAATCCATAAAGATGGTGTACCTATGAGACCAGTTTTGTCGATGGTTGGTACTGCCCAGTATAAAATAGCAAAGTTTTTAGATGGATTATTAAAACCGTTAATGCGATCAGAGTTTGAATGTAAGGATAGCTTTGAGTTTGTTTCTTGTATTGCAAAGCTACAAAAATGAAGTATGAATGATGTTATGGTTTCGTTTGATGTTTGTAGTTTGTTTACGAATGTGCCACTGGCTGAGACAATTGACTTATGCTGTGCGTTGTGGAATGAAAATGATTCTGAACATCACATTTTGGATAGAAGGGCATTTCGTAAACTTCTTGAATTTGCTACTTCAAATGTCAATTTTCTTTTCAATGATGAATGGTATCAACAAATAGATGGAGTCGCTATGGGTTTCCCTTTAGCATCAATATTTTTGGCTAGTTTGGAAAAGAAAATTGCTTCTTTCCAATTTGAAAAACCTTTTGTTTATAAAACGTATGTGGATGATATTTTTCTTATATTTGAAAACCAGAAACATGTAGAACCGTTTTTGCATTTTATGAACAGTTTACATAGGAACATTGTATTCACATGGGAAACGGAGAGAAAGTCATCAATTGCGTTTTTGGATTTGTTAATTCAACGCAAAGATAAACATTATGAGACAGAGATTTATAGAAAACCAACTGATACTGGTCTTTATACTTCTCCAGAAAGCTTTTGTGGATTTAAGTATAAGAGAAATATGGTGAAAGGATTGATTTATCGTTCATGGTGTAATGGGTGTAATGCCACATACATTGGAAAGACTTCTCGTCATCTCTGTACTCTAGTTCTAGAGCATTGTCGATTGAAGGGTTTGACCAATATTAGTGAGCACAATAGAGGCTGTAAAAGTGAAATAGGAATGTCTGATTTTATAATTTTGTTGAAAAGTATTAATAATTATTGAGAACGCGTGATATGTGAAGCGTTGTTGATAAGGTCATTGAATCCAAAGATTAATGTGCAAAGTACTGTGACTACGAATGTTTTGAATGTTTTTAAATAGTTTACGTGTGTTAAATTATGTTTATGTATTGTTTTTTAAAAAAACTTTTTTTTTAAACTAATATTATTAAAATAACCCTCTTTCCACGCTACGTTCTTTGCATCTCAGTAGAGCTCTGCTCGGCGTCGGCGTGGGGAGAGAGGTATTTTGTTATTTTGATGCAATATTATGCTATTTGTATTTTTGGTCAATGGATGGTAACTTATGTTTAATTGTTATATAATTAATAAATATTATTGATAATAATAACCTGTTTTATATGCTTTATAGTTAAATAATTTTTTCGAAATTTTTCCGGCCCACAGCCGATACATAACGCAAGTAAATAAAATATACACACAAATCAGATTCGTGTAAGTGCGTGGAATATCGCCAATGATCTGTGCCCGTGAAGACCCGGCGTGCGGAACGCAGGGATGGAACGTCAATATTATCCCTATAGACGAAAGGAGGAATAAGGAAAAAGTCTATCGGCTACTTCCTCGTTCCTCGTTTCAGAAAAATCGACCTAAACTCATACTACACACGGCTCAAAATCATCACACCGAGTAGTCCAGTGGGCACTCAGTAAATATAATGTAAACACAATATGCGCTTAAGGCTTATTAAAGGGGAATAGTACGGGGATTAAATTAAATGGAAATCGTTTTTATTATTAAATCCTTTTAGATAACAGTAAAACTATGTTTCGATAAAAAATCCTTTGAGTAAAGCTTTAATTCCATAGAGTAATTGACTGACTAAAGTAATTGACCAACCAGCTTTTAAAAATGTCATCGTTTATTTAACTAAATAATCCACCGACTTAAAAATATAGTAATCCGTCAGTTGGAAATAAAATAATTCACATATAGAAATAAGGCGTTTTATTGACTAAATCGATTAACAAAACAAAGACAAGATAAATAAACGAAAACCCGCCGATTAATAATCATCTAGAATTAAATCATTGCCAAACGTTAGAGTAGAATCATCATCGAGAAACTGTGAGAAGCGGTAATAGGAGTTGTTGGACAATTCATTCTTAATAGCATTTGAACTGAAAATTATTCCCAACGAACTTTGCAACGAGAAAACCAAATCTGAACCCTAAAATGCAAAGATTAATACCGAGCCATGAAAATCAAGCAGACATAAGCACCAATACGACATGAACAAAACCAAAATTTATTATATTGACTCACCCCAAACATCGAACTATAAGAAAGACTTACCACTGATTTTTTCGACCATTGTGATGAGATGACCCGAATTCCCCAAGATATGATAAGAAAATTCCCAAAATATAGTTCCCAGACGCCAAAATCTACAATAGAGTCAAATTAGAAACCACGATATAGATATTTTTCCTTAAACAACGAAGTTAGAAAATATTCCAATATAATGAAAATACATCACTCACCCGAAAATTCACGACCATGCGAACATGAAAATTCATACACTAAAATTGAACTGTACCAGATTCGAACTGACCGGATAAACAAATCCATCCGCTTAAAATAAATATAACAGAGTGTAAATCGTAAGGTAAACAATCTAACCGTTGACGTTTCCGGTGATTCGCCATAGTAATCAAATTATAATCGGCATCCATTTCCTGCCGTCTAACTTTAATTATCGTCAACGACCGAATCTACATCATTTTCTCATACATCAAACAATGAATTCGACCAATATTTTCGATGAGGAGTTAGAGTTCGAATACCCAAATACTACGGAAGATCCTTTAGGTAAATTTTAATTAATTACTGTTATCATAAATTTACATTCGAGTTATAGGAACGACCCCAAAATCACCAAGTCAGACCTGACAAAACATATTAAGATTCTTACCCAGATGAACCCAAATCCAACCGCTCTCTCACTAAACATGACAAGTTGGACCATATACCTTAGTTGATCGCTATAGATCTACCGTGCTATAACTAGTTGATTTAAAAATCATTAAGTGACGATTCTATCTTGATTACCTTTAAAGTCGCCAACAATTTATAATTCTCGTTAAATGAATCTCTCAAATCACTACAAATAACCACTCAACGGGTCAGACATTACATAGGTATCTAGAAGCCTGTATCACGGTCGTAAGTTCAAGTAATAAAACAACAAATGGAAAATCTTCCTATCTTGCGTGATTACCAAAGCAACGTTTATAAAAGATAACCCATGGAACTCAGTTCCTGCCGAAATCTAATAACTAACTAAAGGATATTCTGATAAATTGTTATAGTAACCCTATTCATTTCATTTTATTTTCTTTGTTTTTATTTAAACATATATTTAAGTTGATGTCATTATAGAATTGTTCATTTGTTTTGTTTTATTTTTATGCCTGGTAAATGAACGGCCACGTATTACAATTCTAACGCTATTAATAAACCGTTTTGTACTAACGCAAACACAATCATGAATAAATTACAATATTATTTTGCAGCGTACCAAAGATATTTTTGCTTAACGCACCCGTACGACACGAGAACACACGAAATACCAGACACAGTAATCCTAAAATACGTCCAACGTCCCACGAATTATAGTGCATTTAAGATTGAGTTAACGAGTTTCCTTTAAATAACAAGAGAGATTGCATTTTTTTTTTGCGAATCATCAGATCACCGTCCCCATCAAAACGTCAGGAGAGATACTGAGTGAAAACATATTTTTCTATTCAGGACACACTGGAGCTATGATTGATATGCCCGCTCACATCGTGGAACAATGGAGGCAGGCATGGCATCGGGTATATCAAGAGCGATACCTTGATGTGCCTGAAGACGACCAACCAGAGGAAATATCACCGGAGGAATTCATGAAACGGTTCCGGAAGACGGCTGACGAACCCAATCCGTCACGAGACATTCTAACGCAGGCCCAAGAACTTCTGGAAGGCCTTCTACAGCATCAGCGTCAAGTCGAGGCTGATATAGCACGGGCCACGGAGTACCTGGCCAATGTCCAAGATGACCTGGCGACTGGACGACTGGCTAGCAACTACCCGCCTTCCCCAAGACCAATCCGGAATCTCAAGCGACCGGTATTCGTGATCCCGGGGTATTCTCCTGAAGAAGGGATCAAACGATTCCTCGCAGACCAATAGTCTGCAATGACTTGAACATTTTATCGTTGTTATAGTATCGTTATGATAGATTTTTAGACAAAATTTCTTCGGTCTCTTTTTATCATTATTGCAGTTTTCATTTCATAAATATGTTTAAGTAAAAATGCTCATCTTTGTATTAGTCTTTATCAAACTCAATCCTCACTATTTTAGAGATGGACCCCGTGAAATTACTCCAAAATGAATTGACCCGAGCACGACAGGCAAATAAGGATCTTCACGACCAGCTCGTACAGATGGTCCGAGAAACGCAACAAATCAAAGCGACGTGGATAAACCCCACGAGAGTCAAACCATTATATCAAAAACTAGCTGCGGCCCAGAAGGGGTGGGGCGAAGAAAAACAGTTAGTGCAAGGCCTAAAAACTCAAATCAGGGGACTAGAGGTAGCGTTATCCGCCTGTCAAGGAGGAGCAGCGGTAACCTACCCTCTAGTTTTCGCCCCGGCTCAATTGGCCTATCGTGAAGCAAATCCGACTTCATCCGCAACACCAATCACTGCCGAAACCACTACTCCAACAACTCCCTCAACAACTAGCCGACGACCTGGACGTAAGGAGCGGGCTAAGCGCGGAGCCGCTCGATCCTCTAATCAATGCATTTAATGGACAAATAAATCATCATTTAGTTATATTGTAGTTCCGCATATCTCATATTGTATTTATGTCTTCGTAAGGTTTTGAAATAACATTGTGAAGGGTTAAATAAGGACCACCACTTATTTTTGTTTTTTCAAACTATTGCCAGTAAAATAACTAGATAAACGATAGAAAGTTAAACGCAAGGGGACCAAATAATTAAAAGCGAGCATAGGTCTTCTATCGACAGCTCGTGAACCCAAGGATTGTCCGAGCAATTATAGTATTAGCAATAACACTCAATTTTTGCGGGCAATCCACCACTTGAACACATTTCCAACGTTGCTTAGCAACGGGTGCCAAGTGGCAGTTAGCATCTTTTTGTATGGCGTTACGGGGCAACCACGGGATAAGTTAAACAAATAACGAAACCCTGTAACCCACCACTTTGTTTTATTGAGATTTCAATAGTTCATTTTGTTGAAACAGCTTCTTTGCACCAGAAGTTTAGGAAACTATTATCAAAATCCTGTAAGATTTTTTGTATTTATTAATAAATATTTTACATGTTATTCTGAGTTTTTTAATTTGTAAAATATTGCTTTAATTTAAAGTTAAATTTAAATAGAAAAAATTAAAAAGGATTTAAATTAAAAATTCAACCAAATTTAATCAGGAAAATATAATAAAAATTATAACACAATTTGTTTCTTTTTTGAAAACCTTAAAAGAATGAAAACAATTTCTATAATTTTGATCTTGGATCAAAAAAATGTTTCTTTTCCTTCATTGTTCTTCACTCTTCAAAACTTTGGCATTGGACTTGATTGTCCGGAGAGCCTGAACCACAAATTGGGTTATTACCAAAATAATAAATAAATAAAAAAAATGTAAAATTTTCTTTTAATAATATTTATCTAAAACTAAATAATTAATAGTAAATAAATACAAAAATTAAATAGGGTTTTAATCTAAGTTTGATATTGGTCCTTTTACACAACTCCCAGATCTAGAATGTATAAAATAGAAATAGTAATATTCACTGAAATAATTATACGATAAAAAATATTGACATGAAAGAGAAAAAAAATACAGTTTGATTCCTGTATTTATTTCTAAAATTATATCGTTTTCTATAAATTTGGAGCCGATTTGGTAAATTTTGATGATTCTTCCAGTTTTTATTGTTTTCTTATTTTATTTTATTGTTTTTATTTATCTTTATATCTTTTTTTGTTAAATTTTTAATATTTCTATTAGTTTTTATTTTTTTAGTCGTTTTAAGGTGATATTTCATCATTTTTAGTTTACTTAAATTTTCCACTTTAAGTTTTTGTCTGTTAGCTTTTAGTTTTTGTCAACAAAAAGAAACACGGTTTATCCTGATATGTACACATATGGAGACCAAACTTTCGACACTGTCACTGACCGGATATTTTTGTCAGTCTTCCACTTGAACTTTCACATGCGTGGGATTAGTGGTTTCTAACTTGACCCCTTTACATACCATGCTTTTCTTGCTTGCCAATGGTTACCCGTAGCTAAGCAACGTTAGAACTGTAACCACTGGTTATGAGACCGCCAAAGGTGAGCTCTAACTGTAGAACTGTTAAGGCCCGGCCTCATAGTGGGTTCAACGCGCTACCGATAGAATTGGTTGGTTTCTGGGTGGCGACATTTAAACTATATGGTTGTTACCCAGACAACCTCGTATAAATATTCTTTTGCTTGCCACTCGGAACCCGTTGCTAAGCAACGTTGGAACTGTGTTCGAGTGGGTAGATCGTCCGCAAAAAGTGAGCGCTATTACTAATGCTGTAATTGATCGAACGATCTCTGGGTCCAACGAGCTGCCGATAGAAGACCTGTGCTCGCTTTTGATTTTTAGGTCCCCGTTACCGTTAATTCTATCTTTCCCATCCAAAATTCTCATGCCCTTCTCATCTACATATGTCAATGCCTTCAATTTACCTTTACGAATCAACATTTATCGAATTTATTAAATATCATTTAAGTAACAATATATTCTATAAAATAAACAACACATTTTGATAAGTTGATTATGCACTTTTTACTAATCGAGCGGCTCGGCGGTTAGCTCGTTCTTTCCGGCCGGGTCGATAACTACCAGCCTTTGGTGTAACATTCGGATCTGCCGTTGTCTCTCGGTAGGCTAGTTGGCAGGAGCAAAGACGAGGGGATATGTCACTGACGCTCCTTCTTGGCAGGCTGACAAGGCTACTTCTAGCCCCCTTATTTGTGTTCTCAGGCTTTGGTTTAATTGCCTCTCGTCCGTCCATCCCTTTTGGGCTGCTGTAAGGCTTTGATAAAGCGCCTTGGCTTTCCTTGGTTCCATCCAGGCGGCTTTCGTTTGTTGAATTTCCGTTGACAGCTGGATAATTTGTTCGTAGAAGTTTTTATTGATTTTCCGTGCATGCTCTAATTCTTTCTGCAGTATTTTCAGGGATTCCATCTCTGTAACAACGAAAATTAATTCTTATCTACAAGTCTTAAGTTATTTACTTTCTCAAACAAACGTTAATATTATCGAACAAATACAAAAATGAAAGAAAAAAAAAGATTTTTGAATATCAGCTAATCATTTATTTAAAACGTAGTTTTAAGTGTGTTCAACAAAATCGGATCATTATTAGGAATGCGGGGTTCGGTGGTTCCCCTCTTCATGTTCTTCTGAGGCCAGCTGAGCATGGAAGCGCTCCCGACATACGAATATCGGTCGCTTCGTATTTCTTGTGCGGTTGGGGCTATGCGGTGGCGTATAGTAGTAAGCATTCGCAATCCTGCCGGCCGCGATATCATCTTTCACATTCGCCAGATATTGCCTGGCCCTGACCACCTGGAAATCGACCTGGCGCTGGTGGTCTTCGAGGCGTGCAAGAAGGGATCGGGCCTGGTCGCGTATTTCTTGGGCCGGACTTCGGCCTAATTCTCGTCTTATCGCGGCGAACGGCAGCTCAAACTTTTCTGTTTGATTTGAGGCATTTGATCGGGATTTTCTTGGCTGGGACACGGTCAAGCGCGTATTCCACATGGCCTGTCGCCATCGATCAGCGACCTGTACGGGAACCCGGAATATGGCTCTTGATTCTGTTGAATGAAAAAATTGGATCAAAGTTTTCTCGAAAATTGAAATGGTTCATGGTTGGCATGAAAAATATAACCCCCCTTTGCCGGGTATGTATTATTAGAGTAAACCTGCGACTTGTCGTTTTTACTTATCAAATACTGCCATACCTTTTATTCCCTTTAATAAAAGAAGATTTTAATAAATTTATCCAGTAGGGTTCAGAAATGAGAATATATTCATCATCGTAAGAATCTTTTGATATTAAGAAGCTACTGATCGAAAATATGTTCTGCCTGCTTCTCAATGACAATTAAAATAAATTTGATTTATAGCACGCGCTCGAAGTTAACTAAATACTTTGGGTTAAAATTTATCTCACTTGATATTGCTACTAAACTATGGGTTGGACAAAATGAGACGATGTAGATTAAGTAACAGCGTTTGCGCTATCTTCCCCGGAAATACCAACAAGAATCGGGCATGACCCTTAGAGTGCCGTGGTTTGATTGTAAGAGAAAACGAAAATCCTTCTCACGCTACTTAGATGAGCGGTTGTTCGCCTTAATGGACATTATCATAAATAAAATTTAAATAATTTTCTTATTATTTATTAATAATTACTGAAATTATCTTAATTAATATTTTCATAAAAACCTACTTATTAACTGAATGGTTAAAATAATCAAATAATTCAATAAAAATGACCAAACGAAATGGCGAACGAACCGAAAACAATGTTTATATATTGTACGAAACCTGGTGGGGTAAGGTGGCGATTGTAATTTTTTTTCCGCCATAGACTGACAAAAATTGGGTGAAACATTTATTGCAATCAGTAATCTCCTAATATTGCAGATATGCTCCCGCGAAAAAATCATGGTTGGCCATGTCTTATGATAAAAACTAACACAAAAATAATTGAAAATTTATTATTTTACTTGAGGTGTCCGCGCTGAAATCCGACGAGTTCATTGCATTCGGAAATCGGGTCGTGGTGCTCTCATCGGGGTTGTTGAAATGGTATTGCATCATAAAAATTTTGTGTCAAACTGATTTTTCTAATTCAGTCATACCCATATATCGGCTAGGTAGGAATGCATGCCGCTGTCGTGATGTGTTCGTGTAATCAGATCTCATCCGCTGGGGTGTCTAGACGATGAGAGAATGTTAAATTCGTGTGTTTACTGTTTCTAAAAATCGATGCGTGGATCTGTGATATTTCTACTTCATCTATCCATGCCATTCTGGCACGCCGATTTCTCGTCTGGTCGGTGATAATTGATCCAGATTTAAATAACTCGTCGATTGCTACAGTGATGGTCACTTTGGATTTCCAAACTAGTAAGTTCAATGTCATTAACATTTCATGTAACTTTTACCTTATTTCGTGTAGATGGCAAGTAATACTAGAAAAGGAAAAGAAAACTCATGGTGATCACAATAGAATCCGGCTCAAGCTCCTTCTAACCCTACTCTCTGGGTCTGCTCATAACAGGGTTTATCTTTGATGGAATTTATTTCATTCAACAAAATTTTAAATCCGCTACTGGAATATTTCCTTGACTATTATGACTAAATGGAATCTTATTTATAAGAATTTTTCTCAATCTTACTGTCTATTTAAATGATTTTATGATAGTAATGGAATAAATACCCAAGTCATTTGGATAGTTTAGTTCGCCACATCTATTCAGTCATACTTCAAAAATTTGGTAGATTCTACCGCTCTGTCGTATTTATGTCAGTCGATTCTCCTCGTGAATGGTCGGTTAAATTTAAGACTATATTACGGTTTATTGTGATACAATCGTTGGGAGTTCTTGGGAATCAATCCCTTTTTAATTCAAAAAAAAATTTTCTTTAAAGTTGTAATAATTGCCGTATTGGATTTAAGTGGGGATTGTTAGATTTAATTCATTATATTATGGTATCTGTATAATCTTATCTCCCCCTTCAAGTAAAGTTTTATTGGATCTAAACATTTCACTAGCAACTACCACATTTATTTTGGAAATTTTATTGGTTTTAATACATCTTGTCTGGGGTTTACATTCACTAAATTATTTTACTATTTACTTTAGAAAGCTGATTCTCAATGTTATTTTAGAGTCGATTTTAGTCTACACTCAAGTAAATTTCGACTTTCTACATTATATCGAGGTGAATGCTTAGTTAATTTATTAATTTTGGCACGAAATAACGTCTCAAAATCTATAATTTTAAAGTTCATTAAGTATTAAAGTTCATAACAACAATTTCATTTTCTTTTGTTATTTCCCCGTCACCTTCCCTTGAATTGTCCTTAGGCGCATTGTGTTTATATTATAGTTAATGAGTGCCCACTGGACTACTCGTGTGATAATTTCTAGCCGTATGTGAATATAATTTTAGGTCGAGTTTATGGAAATTGAGAGACGAGGAAATAGCCGAAAGACTACATCCTGTTGGATTTTATATTTACTGTGGGCCGTAAATATTTCGACAATATAAAACAAAGTTTTTATGCATTATAAATATTTTATTAAAATAACAATATAAGTTACCCGATCCATTCAACATAAACAAAAAATATCATAAAACATCACTCTCCCCACGCCGACATCCAAGCAGAGCTCCATTGAGGTTGCGAGGTAGCGACGTGGAGAGAGTTTTCAAATAAAAACTCACACTTACATCGTGAAAAACTGGTTTACGAGTATTTTAAAAAATTGATTAAAATTGTGAAAAAATGAATCGGTATATATACCTATTTGTACAACCCTAACCTTGCGTGTTCTTTTTGATTTAGTAAAACAAAATTTGACCTTGGAATTTTCTGGTATATTCTAATCTTTAATTTTATTATTTTGAGATTTTATTTGACAATTTTTCTTTAGATTTTTAATTGAATTATTTCTAATTCAAATTATTTTATTTTTATTTCATTTTCATGAAATCTCGCATTTTTATAAATTGTCAAATTTCGGTCAAAATCGTTAGGTTTTCGTGTTATGTTTATATTTATTTCGTGCGGATCTTGTTGCACTTTGTTATTATTTTAATTTATTTTTGTGTTTATAATTTTATGTTTAATTGTTTTCTTCCTCGCATTTTGATAGGGTTAATTGGTGTTTTAATAGGTTTGATTTTAAATCTTCATGTTATATTTGCATGTATGTTACCGATTCATTTAAACATTTACAAGGCTGTTTGTGTTCTGGCCCAACAGAATTCTATTCGCCTATTCCTTCGATTCGACTTATTGATTTTTACAGTAGATTATTAAATTTACAACACTAACAAGAATATATATATTATTTTTATTATACAGACTACATTTTAGGCTACGTATTTTCGATCTAAACTGCTGGTGGATTTTGGCTGTCGGTTTTACTCCGTTGCTTGTTGTGCGCGGCGTTTTGCGCCTTTCCTGTTCGCCACTGGGAGCGTTTAGCAGCTACCGGTTTAGTGGTGCTGATTGCATCCTTGGTTATCACTGCGTTGCCCTCCTGGCAAGCCAACAGTGCCACTTCCAAACGTCTGATCTGGGTCTTTTGATTTTGAGCTAATTATTTTTCTTCCGCCCATCCACGTTGAGCGGCGGTCAGTCGCTGATAGATTCCCTTCATTCGGGTGGGATCTCCACATATCGCGCGAATCTTATGTATCTCGCGGCTCATTTGAAGGAGCTGGCTGTGGAGCTCCGTATTTTCTTTTCGCGATTTGACTTACTCTCTACTTAGAGTTCTGAGGGATTCCATTTCTGCAAATAAGTTATCGGTTAATAAATTTACGTAATTTCACGATGAAGATTTTTGAATAATTATTAATAAAATTTTATTTTATGGGTTACTGTGGAACTCATCTACTCTAAGAATCTGTTGGGACTCTACAAATTGTTATATTAGGTTTTCTACGACGTAGTGTTATTATATCAATCATTTGAGACTAAAGCTTAGCATACATCGTCGAATTATGAAACGAAATGATTCTAATATTAGTTTTTACTTCACAGAAATTGTTTTTATTATCTTCTATGATGATTTATCTTCTAGGATGATTTCCAGAGCGAGAGCCTGCGGAATTTCTGGGCCGATTGCAAGCATAGGAATGCTCCTGCAGTTGAGGTGAACTCCTGTCGAAATTTTACATGTTCCTGGGTAGTAACCGTCTCGGTACTACGAAATTCATCGGAGTGCTCATTTCTTTAAGAGCCGGATCATCGAGTTCATAGGATACTCAGTAAATGGGAGCATAACCGTCCGTGCTGGGGATCCTCCCCGCTGCGATATCCACATTCACTCTGTCTAGCCGCCGTCTGGCCATTGTTACTTGCCAATTGATTTGTTGTTGATGCAATTCCAGTCGAGCTAGGGTAAATTCCGCTCTCTGTCTCGCTTCACGGGCTGGGTTGCGACCAAGTTCCCGCTTTATTGCCAAATGCGGCAATTCTACGTCATCGTAGTCGAAATGATGACCTTCTCTTGATTCTCGTACTGAAGAGAATGAAAATCCAGCATCCCACATGGCTTGTCGGCATCGCGCTTCCGTTCGTGCCGGAAATCGCATGGTAATTGTGGATGCGTCAATCCAGGAATCATCTATAATTGTAAAAAATGGTAATACGGAATTCTATTGATGATTTTATCAGCTGTAAATTTAATATCACTTTTGAGTGAAAAGTGAGGGGACATCTCGTTTGTGTTGTGTGGAAATATCGTGATGAGTGTAATCTTCTTACGTACTAACTAATTAGTGGGGTTTTAATCAAGGTATCCGGCGATTTAGACTTCAGTCAATGGTCATTTAATTCGACCCTTAAGATATTCTCAAAGACAATAACTGATGATTATAATTCCAACAGAAATAGGGCTCTATAGTCAATAGCAAATGTATGTCTACAATTACATTCTGGGAAAAATTCATCTTATAAAGCTTATGTTAAAATATTCATCATATGTATCATAAGGTTAATTCCAATTGGTATATTATTCATCTGCGTCATTATCGTTTCACGAACTAATACAAGTAACAATATTTGATTGCATGCAATATATAAATTAGTGATATTTTGAAGAAAACATAAGGCAAAATTTTTCATTTAATGATTTATTGACCACGCACGAAGCTCATTCGAAGGCATAAACTGTATCATGGAATTTGTAAATGAAATAGGACAGTGCATTTCATGTTTTTCTTGAATAATTTAATGGATATGGTCAGTGCTCTTATGACGGCTTTATTCGTTTCCATTGTTAGTATCCTCAGCATTTGCTCTTTGGTGATGTTCAGATCTAATGCTCGGGTTATAAATGAAACTGTGGTGGCTTAGGTGCTCCTCTTAGATAGAGAATTAAACATTTAGATATATAAATATAATCATAGCTTTACCTCAATCCTCCTTTATCTCTATCTGTTCGTCCCTTCCTATCTCGCTTCGTCGATTGAAGTTGCTACCGTTCTGGCTCCCATTCCTCGGTTTCGGAGTCATCTCTATTATGTCCTATTGACTGTTCATCTTTCGGTATTGAAGTTGTGGCATAATTTGCTGATTTCTCCGGTGATCAGTTAAATATATATATATATATAAGTTTGTGTAGGTGTGACATTTAATCGACGTTGATCGATCAATTTTCTTTCGTTAATGTGAATTGACATTTGGAATATTTTTATCGCGCTACACCAGCTGTCACTGAGATAAATTCAGCTATAATTCAAGTTGATACATAAATCAACTTAGCGGAATTTATTTTTTGTGAATGGATTTCAGTCATTTTTTAAATGGCTGCTAAGTAAGTTGTTTTTTATATTGTTATATAACTTAAAGTTAAATTTTAAGAGTTGAATTATGATTTCATAAGGAAATATGATCATAATTCAAGCTCTTAAATATAACTTTGATCAACTATTTCATATATATTATTATAAATAATATTTAGGAAAATTAGTAACAATAACTATTCTCCAAAAATATGTATTTTTTTCGGATATTATTATTCAAAAAATGTGAGTTAAATTATTTTTGAACTTATAAAAATTATTATGTGCATTAAATAATTATATTTTTTATAAATATTTTGTAAAAAATCATCGATTATGTACACGAAATAATTTGTTTTATGATTATTTTTTAAAACTTACAAAAATAATTTAAAAATTTATGCTTTTTTTCGGATTTCAGGTTTTGCTTTTTTCTACAGAAATATCTGAAATATTAGATTAATTTTAGTTTTAATGGTAAATCTTATGAAGATACATCCTCATTTACTCGAAATTTCCTAGCAAAAACCTCAAAATTTAAATTAAAAATTTTTTCCGCCATTTTTCTTTCTAAAATTATCTCAAAAATGTCTATAAAATTATTTATTATAGGGATTTTTTCAACTTCGGATGGCTACATGTTAAAAGTTAGCATGCATGTTTTATTATAGGTTGAGTTAATGTGCATTATTTTATTTCTCTCTCACTTTATGTGTCTCTATAGTTTAGGGTTTGTCTCATTGACGATTTTACAAGCAACCTCAAGGTGAGTTGGTGTGTTTATATGCTATAAATTTATTGATTTTCTTTTATATTATAGGTGATTTATCTCAGTGACAGCTGGTGTAGAAGTATTGAGAAAATTCTGGCATATTGTGTGCATATTTTCTGCCCAGTCGTTCGATCATCAATGACGTGTCATGTCGTCATTTAATATCTAGTCACTTGATCGGTGGTGTTATTACATTTTTCATTTACTTATGCTGGAAAATTTTATTCATTTGGTACCTTTTGTCTTTCCGGTTGTAGTTCCATCTGTTGATTTCTTCTACTAGTAAGTATTTTACTTGTACTCTCCTCATCTACTTATATCTACTAGGTCCTAATATACATTGGATGTCGTGGCTCCTTCCAATCCAATCCACGCTCGAATTGCTAGGAAGTCAATATACTAGATCTTTTCGAAGAATAACTGTTGTTATTCCTAGGAGGTACGCAGAAGGTTTACGTCCTGCAGATTTACCGAAGAAAAGAAGCCTATAAATTGAATTAAATGCTTACTTAGTACTTAGTCGACCAGTATTTTATTGATGTAGTAGTATGTAAAAATTTTCTTTTTTCTATTATTAACTCAATCATTAGTAAAAATACAACGATCTGTATTTATGCATAATTCTCAGATTTACTCTAAAATTTAATTATAAGGATTTTTATCTATTACCATGTTTAATAATGAGCGGCTGATTTAACGAAGTCTCCTCCATTCTTGTACTGTCGACGTTGTAATGTTCCATTTTAATTTGCCTTATTTTTATTGCTAGTATCACTGTTCTATCACAGTTAGGGTTTTGTATCATTACTTTTATTTTTGCCCTCTACTTTCGATTAATTGTACTTTTGAACGCCATTCGGTTAGGCTCTCCTGCTAATATTTTACAGATTACTCTTATGTTATTTTAACAATTCCATTTATTTAACTTATCTCTCTGTTCGGACTCGCATCTTAGTATCATGTATGCGGAATATTTTGGGTTATTTAACTAATTATAAACCTTCACGTTATTTATTGGGTTTCATTTAAACACTACATTTACCTAATTTTTACTTATCTATTTAGATCGTTATTTGGATGTTTTAGTTACTCATTTTACGTTAACTTTACCGTCATTAAATTTTCATACCTTATTTAAATCTTTTAACTCGAGTTGTTATTTAAATCATTCGTTTTACGTTAACATTATCGTCATTAAGGCTTTTAACTCGGATTATTATTTTAGATTATTCATTTTACATCAACATTATCGTCATTAAGGCTTTTAACTTGGAATTTTAGATTATTCATTTTACGTTAACATTATCGTCATTAAGGCTTTTAACTCGGATTATTATTTTAGATTATTTTTTTAAGTTAACAATATCATCATTAAGGCTTTTAACTTGGAATTTTAGATTATTCATTTTACGTTAACATTATCGTCATTAAGGCTTTTAACTCGGATTATTATTTTAGATTATTTCTTTTACGTAAACATTATCATCATTAAGGCTTTAACTCGGATTAAATTATTCATTTTTTGATGATTGAATCTCAACATTGCAACGATTCTCCGCCCTTTTCCCACACTCACCTCCTTTATTAAGCCATAGGTTTAGATATGTCGATGTTAGGATTTTACGAGTGCCCACTAGACTACTCGGTATGAATGATTTTGAGCCGATAAGTAAGATTATTTTAGGTCGAATTTTCGGGAGACGGATGACGAAGGGACAGCCAAAAGACTGTTCCTTTATCTTCCATCTACCCCTATAAGTTGTATGAATTGATGTTTGGATTCTAGTGTAACGCACAAAAGAATCTTCACGGGCACGAGATATTAGCGGATGAACCTGCACTTACACATCTCGGTAGTTATGTAAAGTTTACTTTCTTGCAGTATTTTTTGGCTGTGGGCCGGAAAAATTTCGAAATAGCATGACATATCTAGTAAACTATTTCGCAAATCATCGTTTGTACATGGCATTCAGCTTCCAACATTCATAACAAATCATCTTTCCATACGTACGCTCAAGTAGAGATTACTTAAGATTGCTTGAAATCGTAGTATGGAAATATTGTCGTTGATAGTTGATCATGCTAGAAAATTTGACTCTGCTCACAAATTATTAGCATTAAAATTCTGTGAAAATGAATTGGTATATATACCTGTTCTGTGACCCTAACCTTGCGTGTTTTTTTTGATGCGTTAAAACAAAACTTGACCTCGATTTTACTTGTAATATCTATTTCTAATTTTATTATTTTCTTGCATTAAATAGACAATTTATTTTATTTATAATTTAATTGAATATTTCCGATTAGAAATATTTTATTTTCAACCAGCTTTCCCATTGGTGGGTTTTTGGGTGTTGATATTTTGAAACTATATGGTTGTTACCCAGACAACCCCATACAAATATCTTTCGCTTACCACTCGGCACCCGTTAGTAGGTAGTTAGTGCACACTGGAACATAAAAAATTGCATAATAAAATAGGGGAGGGGGGGTTTATTTACAGATTATTTTCGGATTATCTTGATTACATAATGATGTAATCAACTTAATTAATTTTGTGTGTATTTTAATTAATTTTTGTGTGTATTTTAATTAATTGTTGTGTGTATTTTTTTTCGAATTTTTTCCAAATATTTAAGTGTATTTTTTTTTCTAATTTTTTTTCTAATTTATTTTCAATTTTTGAAATTAAAAATATATTTTTTTAAGTATTTCTAATTAAATTTTTTAGTAAAATTTCTAATTAAAACTTTTTCAGTTTAATTTTATCAATATAGTTTTTATATATGATTTTAAAAATATGATTTTTATATATAAGTTTAATTTAAATTATATTTGATTTCTAAGTAGAATTTTCAGCATAATTTTATCAATGAATTTTTTCTAAATGATTTTTTAAGATGAAGTTTTTAGAATAATTTTTAATATATATAATTTAAAATATAATTTTTCAAAGTAATAAATTTTTAACATAATTTTATAATGAAATTTTTTATACAAGGTTTTATCATGTTTTCAGTTTAATTTTATCAATGATTTTTTTTTATAAATGATTTTTTAAGATGAAGTTTTTAGTATAATTTTTAATATATATAATTTAAAATATAATTTTTCAAAGTAATAAATTTTTAACATAATTTTATAATGAAATTTTTTATACATTTTGATTACGATCAAAGAAATTTAGTGTTAACAAAATAATAATAATAATAATAATAATAATAATAATATTATATAATAATAATAATAATAATAATAATAATAATAATAATAATAATAATAATAATAATAATAATAATAATAATAATATAATAATAATAATAATAATAATAATAATAATAATAATAATAATAATAATAATAATAATAATAATTCCACCAATTAAAATCTTTATAAAAAAACTATAAAAACTATAAACACATAAAATAAACTCGTAAAAGATCAAAATTTATTTACATCATCACAAATCTGCTTATAATAAGCTCTTCTTATCTCAGCCAACAAAATATGTACAACTTCCTTCTTCTTGTAGTCTCTGCAGCATCTGCATCTAAATAGACAAGCCAACATTGAGGGATCTGCACAAACAATGCAGTCTTCTAAACATTTCAAACCAGATCCTTGAACTGATTCATAGTGCATACGTACAATTTCTTCAAAGTTGATTCCTGTCATTTGATAGATCCGTGTAGCCAAGTATTGAGGAGCACAATAGGAAAGTTTGTTTTTCATATTCGGAAACAGTTCTTCTATCTTCATCAGAATTGTTTCGAATATGTATGCTTCTTGCTCGTCGATCATTTTTAATTTTTACAATCGTCAGAATTGAATCTATTTAAACACAATCAGTGCTTAATAAATAATCTAGTATTTCTTCGTCGGTATTAAGATTATTAATTTTTGATTTTATAAAATTAAATATTTCTTGTACTAGACTGTTGTATTCCAGTGTTTTTATTCCCATGACAACGACTTTTCCGCTCGCAAATACATTCACACAAAGTGGATTATACTTGACAAGTCTTAATGCAGGAAACAATTCCGGTTCATAAATGTTTTCTGTTTTTGTAGACAAATCATACAAGTTGATTCGACAACACATGTCAATATTCAAAGATAATGATTGAATTTGTAAATCCTGAATCTGATATTTGAGATCTCCTTCCTTTAATGGTCTTTTACAACCCATTACCCTGCATTTTCCGCTCTTGAAGAATAAGATTGGATATTTTCCACTTCTATCCACTACATGTTGAGGTTTTCCGGTCGGGAACTTCATTCCAGTTACTTCACATCTTCCTCTATAATTAATATTACTAATCATTTTCCGATATCAAAATAAATGAATCAGTATATCAAATTATAAACAAAATAAATTAAATTAAATTAAATGGAATTAAGAAATGATGCAGTATATCAAATTGTAGGGCCTAGTGGGAGCGGAAAAACTTTATTTGTATGTAATTTATTGCAGTCAAACATGTTCAAATAAAAATTCAATAAAATATATTGGCATAGGGGTGCAGACGAAGAACATGGATTGACACAAAATCAGTTTTGTAAATTGAAAATGACAATAGTTAAGGGATTTGATAAAAACTGGTCGTCTAGGTTACGTCGAGGCGATGTAATAATTATAGATGATTTGTATCAAGAAGCAAATAAGGAAAAAGATTTCAATAACTTGTTCACAAAAATCAGTAGACATTGCGGAGTTACTGTTATTTTCATAACTCAAAATTTATTTCATCAAGGAGGAAGTCATCGAACTCGTAATTTAAATGTTCAATACCTAGTTATTTTCAAAAATCCTCGCGATTAAACGATTATCGATTTCTTAGCCAGGCAAGCTTATCCAAACAATAGAAAATTTTTAATTGAATCATTCCAAGATGCTACAAGCGTTCCCAATGGATATTTATTCTTTGACTTTACACAACAATGTAGTGACGATTTACGTATCCGAACAGATATTTTAAATGAAAAAGGGGTTACAATTTATAAACAAAATTGAAAACAAATAAATGATTATCAATCATGTCATTTAAAAAAGTACTTGTCAAAAACGAAATTCAACCCAAAAAAGTTATTCTAAGATAATAAATTGGTCAAAATAACACTTGCAAATGACATTACAAATATATCTTTTGACATAAATTTGTCTAAATCTTTGGGATTAAAATATTCAAACTTTACAGGCACTATACTAGGCACTAAAATTCCGAAATTATTACATCATCATCAACAAATGTTCATTTATTCAAATATTATCGAACCAATAAATGTTGGTGATGTTAGAGTTCCACTATTAAAATCAGTTTGGATTAAAAAATATGATCAAGGAGAAATTGTACAATTAGAAATGAAGAATCCAATGTACCTTCCAGTATCGTATTCAACTATAAACATCATTGAAATAAATATTCGAGATGATAGTGGAAAATTAATAAAATTTACCAAAGATACCAAAACACATTTATCGTTACATTTTAGAAAAGTAAATGAATAAAAGAGATTTTTACGTGAATTTACCCAGTAATAGTTGTCCACTTACATTTCCAAATAATGAAGCTGGAAAGTTTAATGTAAAATTTCCAAATCAGATTTACTTGGAAGGTGAATGGGAAGTTGCTTTAACTGAATTCACTTTTGTGTACAATAATTTTCCCTTTTATAACAACTCTTGTATCAAATATACCAAGAGTACATTACATAATAGTTATGAATATTTTTATTATATTGAAGGAAACTATACAATTAGTCACAACTCTACATTTTATCAGATATATATTGACAATAACATTTTGAACATTAATTGTAAATATTTTCCATTCAAAGTAACATTTGATAGTATTGAAGAAGCTAATTGCTTGGGATTTAATAAAAAAGAAGTAGATTTTAATGAAGAATTGAATCAGATACGTATACCAAATAAGAAATCGAAATTTGATACTATACGATTAACTATAACTTATTATTATGATGTAGAGTATACTGAGACATTTAAAGAAAATTTATTCATTACTGAACTTTCACAAGTCACTGATCAGTTAATGACATCTTATCCTCATCCTTTCAAGTCTTGTGAAATTAAACAAGATCAACTTGTTAAAAATGAATTGGAAGAAGTGTTAAATTTAGTAAACTGTTGGCTCATAGTTTGGGATTAATTGAGGAATCTTATAGTGAAAAGATCATTGTTGGATCTAGTTTACCAACTATAATGCAAAGAAATATACAAATGATGATTTATACAAATATTATTGAATCAATTCTTGTGGGTGAATTAAGTGTTCCCCTTCTTAAATGTGTTTGGATAGAAAAACGTAAAAAAGACGACCTTGTTCAATTCATTGAGAAAAATCCTATGTATTTACCAGTATCATCCTCGTATATAAACAATATAGAAATCAATATTCGTGATGACAGTGGAAAATATATATTTGGTAAACAAGACAAAACTTACTTGACATTACATTTCCGTAAAATAAATGAGTAATCCAGACATTGTAAACTTTTATAGCACTCATCAAAATGGTGTGGATTTACCTTATTTTGTAGGTAAACAGTATGGATCTGGTTGGTTAAAAACAATTGGGCGATTCGCACTACCTAATCTTAAACGTATTGGAAATTTTGGTATGAAAACTGCTAATGACGTAATAAATAATAATTCACAATTCTTACCTGCTTTAAAATCAAATGCAATATCTGAAATTAAAGATTCTATACCATCTGTAATGGAACACTTACCTTCTGTTATTAACAAAGTTTCTGATGTATTTAATAAAGAACAAAAAGGTGGAACAATTAAACGTCGAAAAATTATCAAGAAACATATAAACAAAAGAATGAAAGGATACGGAACTATATTCCAGTCATGATTAGTGCAAAATCAGAATTATGCATCTTTGATAGACCATCTCCTCAAGCAGTAATTGAAAATGGTCCTTTTGAAGATATTTATCCAATGAATTCAATTACAGATCTAGGAAACACCTCAATTCAATTTTACATTAATAGCTCTCAAACCGAATACTTGGATTTGAACGATACATTACTCTACATCCAAATGAAAGTTGTAAATAGCAATGGGGAAAATTTATCTAATGAATCAGATGTTACTGCAAACAATTTCTTTTTCCAAACTCTTTTTAAAGATGTTGAAGTAATTTTTAATTCTACTAAAATTGAAGGAAGTAATGATGTATTCGCACACAAGGCAATGATTGAAACAATTATTAATTACAATCACGATACAAAACATACTTGTTTAGGTGGAATGGATTACGATGAAAATGACACAAAAAGAAAAATTTGGATTTCAAAATCAAAACCAATCAGTGTTTGTTCCCCACTTTAATTAGATTTCTTTGATCAACCAAAATATTTATTACCTGGTATTAGTGTTCAAATTAAATTAACAAGATCAAATACTGAAAGAGGTTTAACATGTACAAAAATAATTCCACAAATAATATTATTAGATGCAAAGTTGATGGTTAGAAGAGTTCGTGTTGAACCGTCAGTTTTAGCTGGTCATCAAATTGGGCTTGCTAAAAGAAATGCAATTTATCCAATGAAAAGTAAGGAAGTTGTTCAATTTTCATTGCCAATGGGATCATCTTCGTTTTATAAGGAGCAAATATTTGGTGATAGGCGACTACCAAATTTTATTCTTGTTGCTTTCCAAGGGAATAAAAGATATGGAGGATCGTATTTGGAAACATTTTCAATATTTGAACACTTTAATGTCAAGTCTTTAACATTAAGTAAAGGAAATGATTATCGTGAAAAATATAGTCAAGATTTTGCCAATGATAATTATAGTTCTAGTTATATGCAAAGTATTGTTAGGAATATGGGTTATCTTTATAAAAATATGAATTGTGGGTATTACCTTGTCAGACTTTAAAAATAAATATCCCTTTTTTACATTTGTATTGGCACCTGATTTTGATCTTAATCAAAGTCAGTTACCTCAAAGTGGAAATTTATGATTGGATATAAAATTTGAATCTGTATCAGTACTTGTATACGGAGTATTTGAAAAAGAAATTCAAATCACATCAAGCCGTACAGTACTTGTTTGACAAACATTGTTGAACACACTATAAACCAATGTGTTATTAGTTATGGTTAAAAATGAAGTAAGTATTTTAATTAATTTGTTAATTTAATTAATTTTAGTTCTATTCAGATACAAACAATTTAATTAATTTTAGTTCTATTCAGACACAAACTATTGCTAAAAACTAATTGGGAAAAATTTTATTGGTGTTTTTCCATTGGACAAAATTCCCTATATCAATATCAACAAAGCTTTGATTGTAAATACTCAATCAGCTAATCTCAGTGGAGAACATTGGCTTGCTATTTACGTTAAACCGGATAAAATACATGTATTTGATCCAATGGGATTCTATTATCCCCTTTTTATTGATATCAAAACTAGAATCAATGTTGATGCCAATTGAATATAATTGAATTCGTTATCAGAATCCATTGACCAAAACTTGTGGCCAACATTGTTTAGCTTGGTTAAAATCAATGTTATCTAAATAAATTTTTGTATCATTGTGTTTATTACCTAATATGATTTTGTGTAGATTGTTAATGTGTGTTGATTAATACAAGTGCAGATGTGTTGATTTCGATTGGTCAAAAATAAATACACACATTTGAATAAATAGAAAAACATTTTTATAATTTATCATAATTTACAAACTCGTTTAATTTGTAAGTTTAATTTTTCCTTTTAATTTTTTATTAACATTATACAATTTTAGAAAATGAACAACTTTAATAGTTATAATAACAAATATGAATCAAGTAATTTTTTTTAATTTATATTGTAATACGAATTTACTTTAAATTTTAGATAATTTATTATTTCCACAAAATGGATTTTATCAACAAACTGATGTTGAATGTTATCAACAAAATAATCCTCAAATTGTAAATGAAGGAAATAATTATCAAAATCTAAGTAAGATTTTATTTTTTTTTATAATTTTATTAAATTTTATGTTTAGGTTACACAAATTACCCACAATTCATCCAAAATGATCCAAGTTATCAAAATTTAAGTAAGATTAGAATTTATTTTAAATTCATTTTAATTTATTATTAGGTTACACAAATTACCCACAATTCATCCAAAATGATCCAAGTTATCAAAATGTAAGTAAGATTAGAATTTATTTTAAATTCATTTAAATTTATTATTAGGTTATCAACCAATACTAACAAATATCGAATCAAGTAATAATTTATTAAATTATCAATTGATTTAATATTTCTTTAGATAGAAGTTTGCCATTCTCTGATTCTGAAGGGAATAATGCAATTAATGTTGGAAAATGTAAGTTTTTTATTGGATTTTATTATATATTTTTTTCATGATATATATTTAATCATAATGAACAACTGAGGCCTATTATTATTATTATTGATCAAAAATAAGGGCAGACCCCTTGATTTTTTTTGAATTTTAAAACCTGTATTTTAGCAATAATGAAGGACTGATGCCCCTTTATTATTATTGATCAAAAATAAGGGCAGACCCCTGGATTATTTTTTTTGAATTTAAAAACATGTATTTTAGCAATAATGAAGGACAGATGCCCCTTTATTATTATTATTAATCAAAAATAAAGGGTGAGGGTTTTTATTTAAAAACTGACCACTATATTTTATAAGAGAACAAGTTTTTGAATATAATTTGTCAATAATTATCCCCACTCGAAAAATTTTTTATTAAAATAATAGATACTCAAGGTAAACTTTTTTTAAATAATGTGTTTACTATTAGTTACAAATTATAAAAATCAACAAAACTCAACTTTACAAAAGATAAAAAATTTATTCAACAACATTTAGAATTTTCCAAATAGGTTTGATAATAGAATTGTTAATCTTGACTCCTTTGATAATTATCCGAATTTTATATTTTTTATTATCTTGTACTTGATCCTTCAATTGACTTTCACAATTAATAAATGAAAAATTTTCATTAAAAACCATTTCGTTATTCAACAAATGAAGTATATCTGAAATATTTTTTCGATCTTCCTCTTCAATATTTCCAATCATAATATTGTAATCATAAGCTTTTAAATTAACCGATTCCTAAAAAATAATTAATCAAATTAAATTAAAATAAACATTACTTTGAACGTATATGTAATAGGGAAATTTAAATAGTTCATACTGTATTGAAGGTATTGAACAGAAGGCTTAAATGTCATCCCAATAACAGCTGTACTGTTTTCTTCTAGGAGTATTTCATATACTTTCGACATTCTTGCTTTTTCATCAAAAATATTTTTATTAATAGTAAAAAAGTGATTTTTATTGGTTGCATACTTGCAAATTTATTTTAATAATTTAATTAATTTTTATTTTATTACTAGGTAAATTATACCCCAATTATTGCCAATTAACTGTGCATAATAAAAGAAATGTCACAAAAAAATGGAAGAGTATTATGGTAAAAAATACCATAATTCAATTTATTTTATATGTCCCGTATGCATAACTTCCCAACCCATTCCCTATTAAGACTTTTATGACCATCATAAAAATCATTTGCGACAGTTTAATGTTAAAAAAATTAAATTATTTAAAAAACCAGGAGCAATTAAATTAAGCAGCATCCAAATTACCCCTATAAGTGAACCCATTAGTGAAAATACAACAGATTCTATAAATAGTATTTTGGAATATTTAAATGATGATATTGGAATGGTGAATGAAACAATGGAATCAGACGAAATTGTTGAAGCGGACGAAGATAATGAAGCGGACGAAGATAATGAAGCGGATGAAGCGGATGAAGCGGATGAAGCGGACAAAGCGGACAAAGCGGACGAAGCGGACGAAGCGGATGAAGCGGATGAAGCGGACAAAGCGGACGAAGCGGACGAAGCGGATGAAGCGGATGAAGCGGATGAAGCGGACGAAGATAACGGATCGATGGATTCATGTGTTAGAGCGGTGGAAGAGATGGAAGATATTGGATCGATGGATTCATGGGATGGAGCGTTGGAGGAGATGGAAGATATTGGATCGATGGATTCATGGGTTAGAGCAGTTGAAGAGATGGAAGATATCAGATCGATGGATTCATGGGATGGAGAGATGGAAGAGGTACACATGAGGCAAAATGACAATATACAAATAGGAGGAAATTTGCCTATAATCCAAAGCGACTTACGAGGTACACATAAAATAATTAGTATAGATACTACAAACTTGAACATTAAAGAAATTGTTTTTCCTAAAGAGATAATTAACAAGTTAAGAGAGATAATAGATGAACTTAGATATGTAAAAATTCAATTTGGAATAGAAATTGAATTCGAGAAAGATGGAGAAATAAAATTAAATAATATTAGCAACAGCGCAAGACCACTTACCCAATCATTCTTTGACGATGGCATACAAAAGATAAATGAAAAGATATCTTCAATAACCGAGTTAGAGAGTAGTTGGGTTATTAGAAAAATACTGAAATTTACTTTATAGTAACAAAAATAAGTAATATCAGTAGGTTAAGTGGTAGAAGTTATATAAAAACACCAAAACAATTGGCTAACATAAAGTGTATTATAATTGTAAAAAATAGTGATAATTTATGTTTTATCTATAGCATATTGTCGATACTTAAAAAAGATGAGATTGTTAGGCAGCATAGAAATAATATTTAAAGTTACACTAAGTATCTAAATGAATTAAATTATGAACCAAATGATATCCCCATGAAATTAAATGGTATTCGAAAATTTGAGTCAAATAACGAAGGACTAATAATTATTATATTTAGTTATGACGAAACAGTTAAACCCGAACACGATGACTTTGTTTTAAAACATCCGTTTTTAAACATAATTCATAGGTCGAAAGTTACAGAAGGAACAATTATTAATTTATTGTTATTAAATAAAGGAGAACAATATCATTATGTTGGAATAAAATCACTCAATAGGTTATTAAATTGTAAAGATAAAACAATAGAAAGAATTCGTTCATTATGGTATCATAGATGTCTGAACGGATTTAGATGTAAGAAAGCATTGGACAAACATGAGATATTATGTATGAGAAATCAGTTAGGGACAACTTTATATACTTTCCCGGAAAATAAGTTTATTAAATTCACTGATTGGTCCAAAACTGTAACCCCACCATATGTTATATATGCAGATTTCGAATCTGTTTTGCCAAAGGATGACGTACACCATCAAATACATTTACCCATTTCTGCAGGACTTTTGTTAATAAATAATTTTGATGGGAGTACAATATACAAAGAATTTATAGGTGAAGATTGTGTGGAACAATTTTTAAAAACAGTTGAAAAAATAGCAAAATATACAGTATTACCATATTATTATAAAATGGGATATCAAATAATTAAGGAATTAATAAACTTACAACAGTTTCAATTTGATACATGTATAAAATGCTATCTTTGTTTGAAAGATATTGCGGATCCAGTAAGAGATCATGATCATTTTACTGGGGAATACTTGGGTGCTGCTTGCAATGACTGTAATATTAATAGAAAAATAAACAAAGTTTTACCAATTATTTTCCATAACTTAAAGGGATATGATATGCATCATATATTAAAATATGGATTGAGTAAATTTAAAAATTGGGCTTTAGGATGTATTCCAATAACATCTGAAAAATTTATTTCATTAATTGCTCATTTGGGAAAAATTAGTGTGAGATTTATTGATTCTTATCAATTTGTAAATGATTCTTTAGCAAAGACGGTAAAAACCTTGACAACTTTACCTTTGAATCGATTTTTTTTCAGGGACTATAGTAGATGAAAAGGGGATCTTCCCATACAATTTTGCAACTAGTTTAGATGTTCTTCACGATACTTATGAGTTACCCCTGATTTGGAAAGTTGTCACTGAGGCTGAATATGAAAAAGCTCTGATTATTTTGGATGAAAGTAATTGTAGGACTTTACTTGATTATATGAAAGTTTATATGAAACTAGATTGTTTTCTTTTAGCAGACTTTTTCCAACAATTTCGAGCGTAATCAATAGCACACAATAGATTAGAACCTTTAAATTATTTTGGGATTCCTGGAATGTCTTGGTCTTCTGCTTTAATGTCATTGGATGAACCTATAGAATTAATTACTGAAAATGAAATGTTTAGCTATTATGAGGGAGGTATTAGAGGTGGTCTTACTTTTGTTAATAAACACTATGTTAAAACCAACGAAAACACGGACTTACTATATATTGATATTAATAATTTATATGGTTGGGCTTTAAGTCAACCATTACCTTGTGGTGAATTTAATTGGATATTTGACGGATTTGATACAATATTATCTGATTGTTTGACTTTGAATCTTGAATCTTTGTCATATGGGTATACTCTTGAAGTTGATCTCGAGATTCCTTCAGAACTTCATGTTAAGTTAGGTGATTTTCCAATTGCAGCTGAGAAAATGAAACCTGAGGGTTCAAAGGTTGAAAAATTGTTGCTGACTAATTATTAAAATTATACATGTCTCACGGTGTTAAAGTGACACATGTTAATCGCGGAGTAAGATTCAAACAGTCTAATATTTTAAAAAAGTATATCGACATAAACACTGAACTTCGAGCTAAAAGTACAAATACATTAGATAAAAATTATTATAAGTTGTTAAATAACAGTTTATATGGAAAAACTGTTGAAAATCTAAAAAAGAGAATGAATTTGCGTCTTTGCACAACAAATAAAAAACTTGTGACTTATACTTCGAAACCTACCTTTAAAAAATCAATAAAAAATTGACAATGATCTTATAGCTGCGTTGTTCAATCCTGATTCGATATGTTTAGATCGACCAAGCTATATAGGACAATCAGTGCTTGACTTGTCGAAACTTAGAATGTATGAGCTTCAGTATAAGGACTTGGAAAAATATCGACAACAATTTAATTGTGAGATTAATATAGTTGCTGGAGATACAGACTCTTTCTTCTTGGAGATTAAAAATTGTAAACTAGATATTCTTTTGTCTGAAATGGTTAAGGATAATCTTTTGGATACATCTAATTACCCTTCTACTCATCCGCTTTATTCTAAAAAACTAGATTCGGTCATTGGAAAATTTAAGGACGAAAGTAAGGGAGAAGGTTATGCCGAATGAGTTTTCCTTCGACCCAAATGTTATAGTTTGTTAGGTAAATCTTCTTGTCTAAAAGCTAAGGGTATATCGTTAAAGGATACCGATCTAACACATAAAACTTATAAAGAGTGTTATGAGAAAAACTCAGTCTTTTCGGTACCGCAATTTAGAATAGGAACAAAAAATCATCAACTTTATAGTTTTAAAAATAGTAAAGTTGAAGATGATGAAGATGATGAAGATTTTTATTAAATAAACATTATAGTATAAATTTGTTTGTTTTTATTTGTTGATTAATTTTTATTACATACTTTGTGGGTTTATTTTATAGTTTTTTATAGAGATTTCGATCTTTACGAGTTTATTTTATGTGTTTATAGTTTTTATAGTTTTTTTATAAAGATTTTAATTGGTGGAATTATTATTATTATTATTATTATTATATTATTATTATTATTATTATTATTATTATTATTATTATTATTATTATTATTATTATTATTATTATTATTATTATTATTATTATTATTATTATTATTATTATTATTATTATTATTATTATTATTATTATTATTATTATTTTGATAACACTAAATTTCTTTGATCGTAATCAAAATGTATAAAAATTCTCATTATAAAATTATGTTAAAAATTTATTACTTTGAAAAATTATATTTTAAATTATATATATATTAAAAATTATACTAAAAACTTCATCTTAAAAAATCATTTATAAAAAAAAATCATTGATAAAATTAAACTGAAAACATGATAAAACCTTGTATAAAAAATTTCATTATAAAATTATGTTAAAAATTTATTACTTTGAAAAATTATATTTTAAATTATATATATTAAAAATTATTCTAAAAACTTCATCTTAAAAAATCATTTAGAAAAAATTCATTGATAAAATTATGCTGAAAATTCTTCTTGGAAATCAAATATAATTTAAATTAAACTTATATATAAAAATCATATTTTTAAAATCATATATAAAAACTACATTGATAAAATTAAACTGAAAAAGTTTTAATTAGAAATTTTACTAAAAAATTTAATTAGAAATACTTAAAAAATATTTTTAATTTCAAAAATTGAAAATAAATTCGAAAATAAATTAGAAAAAAAATACACTTAAAAATTTGGAAAAAATTCGAAAAAAAAATACACACAAAAATTAATTAAGTTGATTACGTCATCATGTAATCAAGATAATCCGAAAATAATCTGTAAATAAACCCCTCCCCCTCCCCCTATTTTATTATGCAATTTTTTATGTTCCAGTGTGCCATTAACTGCCTACTTCCGTTGCTAAGCAACGTTGGAACTGTGTTCGAGTGGGTAGATCGTCCGCAAAAAGTGAGCGCTATGGCTAATGCTATAATTGACCGAACGATCCATGAGTCCAACGAGCTGCCGATAGAAGGCCTGTGCTCGATTTCGAGTTTTAGGTCCCATTGTTCTCCTATCTCTTTCAAATATTAACCTATACTTTCATATTATTTATCTTTATGTCCATTCCCATAGTTCTTCTTAGCATTGTTCGTATTATCGATTTTTACCATGACCTGTAAACCCTTCGTTATGTTAAATGTCCGCACCGTATCTCTCTTACCCTTATTCCTATTATAACTGAAATGTTCCCTATTATTATTACTAGCATTATCATTGTTACTATTATATGTATTACCTTTATTAATTGTTACTACTATTACATTTATTATTATTCTTGTTACTATAATTACCATTATATTTATTATTATTACTACTATTATTATTACTATTATTATTATCATTATCATTATAAGTACCATGATCATTATTATTATTATTATTATCCTCATTATTATTGTAATTATTATTATTATAATTACCATTATCCTTACCATTATCATTATTATTATCAAATTTTTGTGTAGGGATTCGTCCTTATTCCTCGGCTTAAAAAAATATACTTTGCTTATATAAAAATTTAGCCGTAATCTATCCTTATTTTTCAGTTTTCGACAAAGTATTTTCCTTGGGTCGAAAAATTTTAGCAGCGTGGTGGGTTTCTGTGTGTTGATATTTTGAAACTATATGGTTGTTACCGAGACAACCCCATAAAAATATATTTTGCTTGCCACTCGGCACCCGTTGCTAAGCAACGCTGGAGCTGTGTTCGAGTGGGTAGATCGTCCGCAAAAAGTGAGCGCTATTGCTAATGCAATAATTGACCGAACGATCCATGGGTCCAACGAGCTGCCGATAGAAGACCTGTGCTCGATTTCGATTCTTAGGTCCCCTTATTCTCCTATACTCTCATATCCTTTATCTTTATGTCTGTTCCCATAATTCTTATTATCGTTTTCCGTCTTGATGATTATTCTATGGCCTGTACACCCTTTGTTAAGTTAAATATTCCCACAGTATATCTTTTACCCTTATCGCTATTATAACTACAACGTTCCCTATTATTATTACAAAAACGGCCTTGTAAAGTGTTTTAATGAATGGGTAATACACACGCAAACATAACATGCAGATTTAAACTCAAACCTATTAAAACACAAATTAACCCTACCAAAATGCGAGAAAGAGAAAAATTAAATATAAAATTATAAAACACAAAAATAAATTAAAATAATAACAAAGTGCAACAAGATCCGCACGATATAAATATAAACATAACACGAAAACCTAACAAATTTGACCGAAATTTGATAATTTATTAAAATGTGAAATTTCATGAAAATGAAATAAAAATCAAAGAATTTGAATTAGAAATAATTCAATAAAAATTTCAAAAGAAAAATTATCAAATAAAATTGCAAAATAATAAAAATTAAGATTAGAATACACTAGAAAATTCCAAGGTCGAATTTTGTTTTACTAAATCAAAAAGAACACGCAAGGTTAGGGCCAAAAAATAGGTATATATACCGATTCATTTTCACATAATTTTTAATCGTTTTTGAAAATTGTTAAATCAGGTTTTTGAAAATTTATGTAAGTGAGAGTCTCATTTGAAAACTCTCTCCACGTCGCATCCTCACAACCTCGATAGAGCTCTGCTTGGGTGTCAGCGTGGGGAGAGTGATGTTATTTATATGAAATTTTGTTATGTGTGGATCAAGTAATTGTTATGTTATTTTGAATATTAATAAATTATTTATAATAACCTAAAATTATTTTCTTTATAATTATTTTTTAATTGTCGAAAATTTTCCGGTCTACAGCCAAAGACACATCAAAAGTTAGTAAAATCAAATATATTATCGAACTCGTGTAAGTGCGTGGAATATCGCCAATGATTCGTGCCCGTGAAGGCCCGGCGTGAGGAACGCAGGAGCTGGAACGTCAATATTATTCCGTATAGAAGAAGGGAGGGATAAGGAAGTGGTCTTTTGACTATTTTCTCGTCTCTCAGTTTCTTTAAACTCGACCTAAACTGAATTTACATACGGCTCAAAATCTTCACACCGAGTAGTCCAGTGGGCACTCATTAAATATAATATAAACACAAAGCGCTTAGGATCAATTAAGGGACGGTGACAGGGATCTTAAATAACGAAATTGTTGCTATACTATAAATATAAAGAAGCCTTAAAATATTAAATCGTTGTTAAATAAATGTTATAAAATAGGAAGCGTCGTAAAGGGAACGGGTTAGGTGAAATGTCGTGTAAAATATCATAGATTAAAGTATAATTGCCAAATATTATCATAATTAAAGTCAAATCCCAAAAATTTTCCGGAACTAACCTGAGTTAAAAGTTTCGAACTACCATCCAGCTAGAGTGCTGAAGGAAAACTTAACGCGTGAATAGGAAGCAGATAATACAAAATTCTTGGGCTAGGTTAAATATTGTAAAGGTTATCTACGCATCCGACACTGACATCAAAAATACCATGACCAAAGAGTTTAGACAATACTAGCAAATTAAGACATTAGAGATAAAGAGTTGATAAAAATAAATGTAAATCCATTATGCCGACGTTAAATAAAACTTCCGGTCGAATTATTCATGCCAAAAAATGAAAGGAACCAAGAGTAAATCGAATTCGAGACGCTTAGGTTAATCAATATTAGGCTCCGAAACCTCTATCATCATTAAATGCCTCCACTGCCGAAACAAACTATCAAATACAAACCCCCTGTGAAAGTATTAACATCAAAAAACTAATAATAATGAAACTCAACTGGACTTCCGGAACAAGACTAATTCCCCATGAAACTATCCACCCCCAAACGGATTAAAATAATAAAGCGTAAAATCAAAAGCAAAACCAAATAAAGCCAAACTTTAAACCATCATAAAAACATAGTCATATCAATTCAACAACCACAGAATGTCTAGCTCCCATATCCATAGAAGGGAAATTCCGATAGCCAAAATTTCACTCAGTAAATATAATATGAACACAATATGCGCCTAAGGTCTATTAAAGGGAAAAGGTACGGGAATAAATTGAATTGAAATCGTTGATATAGCTAATTTGAATAAAAATTTTGAAATAAATTAGATAAAACTTATTGCTAAAAGTAAATTAAATTCATATTTTATAAATTAGATAAAACTCATTGTTAAAAGTAAATTAAATTCACCTTCCGAAATAAATTAGTAGACATTATTAAATTCATTAATTCAAGGATTAATTAAAGAACTAAAGTAACTATTGATTGTAAGTAACGAAAAGTAAAGTGTTTCATGGCTAAAAATTGAAGTAATTATTGGGTAAAAGTAAATCATGACTTAAGTGATCGTATCTTATTGATAAAAATTAGAATAACGATAACAATTTCCTTAATTAAATTATTATAATTCGTTTCGATAAGATTAAAATAATCGTCAAGCAAGAGCGAGTAAGGTATTGCGTTAATCAAAACCAACCATTGATAAAAATTGAAGTAATTGCCGAATTGAATTCATCGACCTCAAATAACGGGACGTATAAATTATAAGTAAGGTAATTCACGGACTTCAATGCACAGCAATCCGTTAACCAGAAGTAAAATAATTCATAGATGGAGAGTAAGGGGTTAAAAGTGAAGCGATGTATTAAATTAACTAATTGATTAAAGGAAAAGAATTATAAAAGGAAAATAAGTACGAATATACTAACAATTCATTAAACTAGACAGGTAATAAAATCATCGTTACGGGAACTGAGGTCGTAATCGTAAAGCAAATTAATACCGCTAAAAGGAATCGAAATTACCATGAAATTGTCGATCAATTTGCCAAAACGAAATAAAATTGACGTGATGAATTCAATTTGACAAAAACGTTTAAATTGAAAACCCATTAAAACTTCAAATCAGACGAAAGCCAAATATTAACTTAATGTAAAATGAACAAAAAAATCAAATAACCATAAAAATTTAAGCAATTGGAATAGTAGTCAAAAGTTTATTTTTACATTACGTAAAGTCCAATTATAAAACATTTTATTAATAACAAAACACTGAAAAAACTCACCGCCGACGTCAAAGTTCGATAATAACCATAAAATGATCATAAACATCCCGACAAAACGATGAATGAAAAACTCCACATGAGAAAGATAATAAACTTCAGATATATGAGGTGGCACAGTATTAAGAAGGAGTTCCCGAAAGCTACGATGGATTGCAAGTGTCTTTCTCCTAAGTATACCGATAAGAGCATCCAAATGAACGACAATATTAAAATGCCGAAATTGATTGAATCGACTAAATCGGATACGTCAATCGAAATTTCTCTAAAATTAAGTTGACTTAAGTAAAATAAACAAAGTATGACCTACCACGACGAAATTGTCGATTTCAAATTTGACCAAACTACCGGACATCCTGTCGATCGTCGACATTACGATTGAGACGAACCAGTCATTTAACGGAAACGCACCGTTACAATGATAAACCAAAATCGATTATCTCATCGCCGTACACGAGAAGTGATAAAAATCATTAAATTCACCGATTCAACATACCATTTTACCCCTGACATCAAGATAAATAAGGACCTCGCATAAATTAAATAATTTGTAACTAATTCTCAACCAATTAGACCATCATCACCCACAAGGATATCATGACCCTCAAATCCGATAGCAACGTTCCCAAACATTAAGTCAAGTTATTCTACCTTCTTGATTGTTGCCCTTTAAAGATCCAACGACTAATTAGGCACAATACAAATTTGACATTTCAACCATGATGGGTCTTGTTAATCTATGATCAAAATGCTGACCTGAGATACCACGTGAAATCTAGTGTGTTGGTTGTCGCAAGAGGAATTTTCAATATTGCTTGACGCAGAACGTAGTCCACTATTAATAACAATTACCCCAGTTCCTTCAAACTCTAAGTAGGTAAACGCCCTTACGACCAACGTGAATAAATTCTTCTATACTTCGCATCTAATGGTTTATTCATAATATCATTTCAGATTATGCCAGTCGATTGGACTACTACACCAGCAACTAGCGGAAAACACCTGAGGAGGGCACCAGAAGCCGCAGACACCATAGACAAACTTCGACCACAATGGCCATACCCAACCACTTGGAGACTATTGGGCCTCGAAACGGACCCGTGCGGACTCGCCGGTCAACAATATCCCGCCGAAGAGACCTACGAGCATACTAGGAACCTCCTCACCCATTGGGAAAGGGTGCAGGAGCAGGTGGACCTCAATGTGATAAAAGCCCGGATGTACCTCGCGAACGTGGAGGAGGACATCCGCGTCGGGCGAATTGCGGAGGCATACCCATCTCGACCACCCCGCGACACCCGACGGCCCTATACGGTGGCGGCTCTAAAGAAAAGCCTGAAAAAACATTTCCCCGAGGAATAGATTCAATAGTTACAATGTGCATGTCGTAATTGATTTGAAAATTAAACATTAAAAATTAAATGTCGTTCGTGTTATTTCTCCTTATAGATAAATCCGTTCCATAATCTTGTTTAACTGAATAAATTATGATCTAATTAAGTCAATAAGAAATTAAAATGTTCTCTTTTGTTATAGTGATGTCTTCCCTACAAATCCTACAAACTGAACTGGATCACGCGAGGCGGTCAAACGCGGACCTGCTCACCCAAATTATCCAAATGACCCGAGAAATACAGCAGATAAAGGCAACATGGTCAAATCCAGCCAAAACGAGAGCTGTCTACCACCGACTCACGGCGGCACAGAAAGGCTGGGCGGAAGAGCGACAGCTCAATCAGAGCCTGCGCACTCAAATTCGAGGACTAGAAGTCGCCCTAGCAGTCTGCCGGGAGGAGGAAGCGGTAACATATCCACTCGTCTTCGCCCCATCCCAGATGCCGCATAAAAGTACTCAATCCGGGGAGCAATCTGTCACTCCAGTAAATAATCGTCGGCCGGGACGTTATGAACGTTCCCGACGTCGAGCAACCCAGCTTCAAACCCATTAACTCATAAATGCTGCGTGTATTGTTGATTCGAATAGAGTAGTCATATTCATAGTTGAATTGTTTCTTTGATACATTTGTATGCCAGCGTTATCATAAATATTCGCATCACGTCACCGAATCCTCGTCTCATCTTTCCACAGTCAAATAAGAACCCAATCTTGAATTTCTACAAGGGACAGAGCAAAGCGAGCATAGGTCTTCTATCGACAGCTCGTGAACCCGAGGGTTGTCCGAGCAACTACAGTACTAGCGATAATACTCAATTTTTGCGGACAATCCACCACTTGAACACATTACCAACGTTGCCTAGCAACGGATGCCAAGTGGCGATTAGAATCATTTTGTATGGCGTTACGGGGCAACCGCAGGTTAATTCAAACAAATAATGAAACCCTATAACCCACCCCACATAAGTAAAGACCTATATGTAAACACTAACAAATTAAAATCTTTTATTGAAAAGATAAAAAACTCAACTCATTGTGTACAACAAAAATTTTGCTATAGTCCACCGACATCCGCTGCGGATCGATCCTGAACTAAGAAAACCGAAATTATCCACTAGTATTCACGAGTAAACCATCGACCCAAGTTGAGTAAGCGTCCGACCCAGCCATTCATTCATGTTTAATCTTCCTTAGCCAATAATCAACTAGGATTCCGGCGACATCACTCGACCTAAAATGAACGGCAAATAAAAATTATTTAATAGGTACGATGAGACCACCTGAGAGTTATGCCACTGACCAAAGTTATTGTGTTTTTCCTTTGTTTCTTTTCTAACGTCTATTCAAAAGTCGAACACTGAGAAATCGACAATTAAAATTCTGTGGAATACAATTTTTCAATGCTTACCCGCAATAGTAACGATTCAACAAAAAATTAAAACTGAAATGATCAGGAAGTCGGCTAAACGCATCTGCCCGTATGAATGCATAATTCCTCCGTTGACCTTTATGATAGAATCAATCAATAGAAATGGTGGTTTCCCACCTACACTAAAAGGGATGTAGGGCACGACATGCACACACAATTAGGCACACTGTGTAGTGAACTCCCTCGATAGCGCTAGCCAATATGACGTTTCCAATATACACCCACGGATGGCAAGCACACAACCTCTCTCTCCCTTCTGTGACTGACAACCGATACATATAATAGAAATCAACAGTTCGATTTGGCAGTTAGTGTTTTAGAAAGAAGAAAATTGATTAAAAATGCCTCAACAAGGAAACCATGTGAATAAAGGCACAACAGCCAGGATCTTAGATGACGATATTGTTTCAAATCCCAGGATTCTAACGTTCAGTAAGATGTTTTCCTTTCATAATTTCACTCTTAATCCTATACGAGCTCTAGGAAAAATTGTTACGATACCAACCAAATGATTTCCCCTAACTAGTATACTATTTGATGTCGAATGGCCAAAAAATCAGGACGAGGAAGTTTTCTCTCATGTCGACTCGTTCCTCAGATCCTAGGTTATAAGTAAATTTAAGACCCAATCGTGCCAAAGCGGCTAGGCCTAGTAGTGAGAGTAGGATGAAACAATCCGAATTTAGTTACTGTGAACCGCGGTTAACCAATAAACCTTTTGATTTTAAATTGTTATACTGATTTAATTAATATACAAATACGTTAACCATGCTGTAAAAATTTTAATTACCTTTATTGAATTTATGTGAGTAGATTAATTTTATGATTAATAATTTTGTCAATTATTCAGGTTATTACGTTTCTTATACGGCTAGATAATTAATAAAAAGGGGCATTTCGACTTGCAATTGATAAGCATCAGATTCGTTAACTTGAAAAATGGCCCAATAAGCCCGTTAAGGTAATTTTTCGATGCCACTGGAGTAAGACCTTCTTAAACACGATTTGCTGACGATGAAAAATCCCAACCTGACCGGATGATTGAATGACGACCCATGCTTACACCTAACTAAATTTTGATTATTAACTATAGGAGCTTTTAGTGTTGAAATTCTTAATCTAAGAGAATCTCTTGTTATATTGAACACTATTCTATTAATTCTCTTTTAATTTAATTTAAACGAAATTTCTAGATATAATGACTATTGGAAATCATCTTGGGAGCAAATTACAAGAATTTTATCAAATTTGAAGGCATGATTTTGGAAAATTAATCATCATTAACTTATTCTGAACATTTGGAATATTGTTTTGCACCTTAACCATCAACAATCCCTCAACGTATGACCCGTGAGTACATTTTTATCTTCAAAACAACCGTGAGGAAGCGACAATAAGAAGGACTTACACGACCCCGAAAGTAGTGAATACCATCTAAATAGACAGCAGTTAAAACCAAATAATTGATTCTAAACTCACCGACAAAGCACGAGCCGCCCCAGTCAAAGTAGGTATCGGGTCAGACCTGAAAATACCTGGTAACTGCGAGTTTCATTTAATTGTTTTAAATAAAAATTAGAAATATCACGGTATTTTAATAATAGCTTATATAAGAATTTTCAAATACACTTGCTTAATTTTGGATTTAATTAAAACAATAAAACAAAGGCTATTGAGTAATTTTTATGAAGTATACCTGATATTGCATAGCAAGATTTTTTTTTTATTTAAAAATTTCAAGCGACAGAAAATTACAACATTTAATCCCATTTCTCCTTGATAATCAACCCTTTATTAAATTACATATTATAAGACGCATACGTATTAGAATTACTAGAACGAGGATGAAATCAAATATTCAGATAGACTCTATTAAATATCGACGTAGAGAGATATCATAGGGATATTCCTTTGAAAAGTTTTCTTTGTTAATTTTTTTTGTATAATTATAATGTCAAGCTTTACTGTTCACGATCTTATTTAGAACAATCAGGACCTTTTATTCGGATCCCCACACGCGTTGCGGAGCAGTGGCGACAAAAATGGAGACGCATTTGGAAGGAAAAATACCCCCGATGTGCTCCAACCCGGAGAGAATCAACAAGATGCTAGACTCATGGTGGAGGACACTAGGAGGCAATTAATGCAGAACAAACAAAAATGTGGACCAAGTCCGGCCAAAGAAATCCATGATCGGGCCCGATCGCTTCTGGCACGCCTCGAAGGTCACCAACGCAGAGTCGACCGCCACGTAACCTGGGCCAGACGATATCTGGCAAACGTGGAAGAATATATCGCGGCCGGAAGGATCGCCGACACCTACGATCATCTGCCGCCAGCCAGATCCAAGCGAATCAGAAATACGAAACGCCCAGTTTTTGTATACTCTGAGCCCTCTCCCGCTCAGCCGGACTCTGACAACGATATTCAAGGCCTCCACTCCAGTACTCAACCCAGTGATTGATCCGGTTATGATGAACAAAATGGAACCCCAAGAAATCCTGCAAAAAGGAATTGGAACACGCGAGGGCCGTTAATAAAGGCTTCTATGAGCAGATTTTGCAGCTGTCTAGAGAAGTGCAACAAACCAGAGCCACATGGGTGGAACCAAAGAAAGTCAAAAAAGATTTATCAAAGGCTCACAGCAGCGCAGAGGGACTGGACAGAAGAAAAACAACTAAACCAAACCCTAAGAGTACAAATCAAGGGGCTGGAGGTTGCATTATCCACTAGCCAGGAAGGGGCAGCTGTAACTTATCCCTCGTGTTTGCTCCTACCCAATTAGCCTACCGAGAGGCGGCAGCAATCCCAACAACGACGAGTAGCCATCGTCCCAGACGAAAGGAGCGGGCAAAACGCCGTGCCGCTAAACTATTGAATGTTCCGAAACCAAAACATTAAAATGTAATTGTTATCACACGTGGACACTTGTTTTATCTTTAATATATATGTGCCGATTGTGTTTCGTTTTGAGATATGCTCAAACAATAGGATCTATGACATAAAAAAGGACCGGATAGTCTAAAGCGGGCACAAGTCTTCTAACAACAGCTCGTTGAACCCAGAGATCGTTCGGGCAATTACAGAATTAGCAATAGCGCTCACTTTTTGCGGACGATTTATCCACTCGAACACGACTGAAAGTTGTCGTGTTCAGGCAAAACATTTACTAGTGTTAATTGTCTGAAAGCACGGCTCTCAGTTGCAACGCACACCAAATCAGTTTAGATTGAGATTTTTTCTCTGGAAATTAAGACTGAAAATTTGTCAAAACACATCAGTATATATACCTATAATTTGGCCTTAAATTTGCGTTTTATTTTTATTGCGATTAAACAAAATTTGACCTTGAAATTATTGGTGTTATCTAAATTTAATTTTTATTAATTTCTTAATTTAAATTGGTAATTTATTTTTAACATTTTTAATTAAATTTATTCATCCAAAAATATTTTATTTTTATTCATTTAATTCATTAATTTTTACTTTTATATAAATGGTCATTTTACGGTCAAATTTTCTTGTTATTATGTTATTTTTTTATGTAGATTTCGTGCGGTTCTTGATACATCTTGTATTTATTTTATTTTACTTTTGTTTTTGATTTTATATTTATTTATATTCTCTCAGATTTTAAAATGTTTAGTTGGTGTTGTATATTGTATTTTAAGTTATCTTGGTGCTGGGATTTTATGCTGTATTACTGATGCATTCAAACAATTCTCAAGACTATTTGTGTGCTGGTCCAACATATAACTGATTTCGATAGAACACGTGGAGTCAGTAACACAGACTCATATTATTTCATTTAATTAAAACCCAACAATTTATTACTTTCTTCATCAAGTTTTCTATAATATCATCTATTAAAAAGTTCAAAATCTTTCACTTGTATCAAGACCCTGTATTCTTCTGTGTCAGGCTGTGAACATAAATTCTTGTAATAGTTCACCTTTTTGTTTAGTTGAGTTGTGTCTGTCGTATTCATTTTACTGTGTTGTGTACTATTTATATTTTTTATTATAATTAAATTCAATCAATTTTCTACAGTAAGTATCCAAACGACTTACTATGGGAAAAATAAAAAAATCAATTAAGAAAAACGATTGAAATTAGGAAATTAAAAGAAAAAACAAATTGGAGATTCCGAAATATTCAATCAAGCAAGAAGAAACCTATTATTTATACAAAATTTTATTGTGAATTGAAAAAGGTGAAATAGGCTTTGCCGAAAATTCGTGATTATTTTAAATAAATCTGATTCATTGTCAAATTTTGTAGAAAATATTATGTCACTTATAAAGAAATCAGAGGTGAAACACAAAAAAAGTCCTTATAATAAACTATTGTTTTTATTAAATATCCATTAATCAACTTACAGGTGCGTCGAACTTTTATTATACATTTTAATAGTTTAAAATATTAAATTATTTTTTGTGCGTTTTGTTGTTATAATTTTATCCACAAAATATTCACCCCAATTGTCCCGAGACAGACATTTTAACGGAGACTCTACTGGGTTCTACAATTTTCATACTTAATACTAAAAATTCTCTTCTGTGCTCATAGTCCTAACCATTCAATGTTTTCTTTGCTCTTTTTATAAATGACACTAATGCAAAATCATCTGGAATTTCACCTGAAATTTCACTCTTCTGCATTATTATCTATTAATCTCTTGAAAAATAGTTTGCCAAAAGTTTTTGTGAATATCCAAAAACATCGACATCTTTATTAATTCCTAGTCAATTATTTTTTAATAAAAATATTTTCATTTGAAAATGAAAAGAAATCAGCGGTGAAAATAAAAAAAAGTTCTTAAATTAAATTGTTTATCTGAATTTAATTTAATGTTTGTTAAATTTATGCCTGTGATTAATATTTTTAGTTCATTTTTTATGCTTGTTTTTAGTGCAGTATTACCACTTCCCTCATTCTCGTATGAAATTCATCTTTATCTAACAAATTTGACGAATAATACAAAAATAAAAATTTACGAGCCTGAAACATATTATAAAAAAGCAGGGACTGAAAACGAACCCTAAACTTATTGGGTTTAGGTTCGGTGTTTTTATAAACCATGAACTCAAATATCATTGAACTCAAAAAATCATTCAGGTTTCGGTTCATAAATATAAAAAACATATTCCTGAACAAAAACCAAAAATGATTACGAAAAAATATAAGGTTTCTTTTTCTCATGTGCGTTAATGTTTCCTAACTAACGGTATATTTTTATTATTATTTTGATTTTCTCTGCGTTCTACAAACTGAACATGCTTTTTATCGTTTATTAATTTTTAAATTTAATAAACAATAATTATTAACAAATTTAATCACTATCCAAATATTCGAATATTATCAAGACAGAAAAAGCTTTATTAATAAGTAAATTTAGTTTAATAAGTAAATGATTAAACTTTTTTCAGGGCGTTGCATTGGGCAGCTGATATGCTATACGCATCCAATAGCTAATGGAAATAATGAAACGCTCATCTACTCTCATATGGTGTGTTACAGTGTGTTACACACTTATTTGACCTCGGAGTGAGGCTATGGAAACCAATAAATATTATATAGACTTTCGGAGTTAAGGGCAAATCTATTGGTCTATCTCTCAGCCACCTCGGAACCTTAAAATCTATCTAAAACTTATATTCTAGAAACTGTTTAAACTTATTACAGCTGCTAGTTCGGTGAACACCTAAAAAATTAAATATCAATACACAGAAAAGGATAGCAAACTAGAATGTGGAAAAACAAAAGGGAGGTAATACACAATCGTAAAACACTAGAGAAAATTTGTAAACTAATAGGAAAAGTAGTATGAGAGGAAAATTCATGTGTTAACTGAATTAATCATAATTTAATCATTAAATCATAGAAACTCCCTCACTTAAACTGAATGAAATAGAATTTGATATTGAAATTATCGAAGATGCAGATAAATATTGTGCTTCTACAGGAATTATAGCGTTCCAGGAAAATTTGGATCAAAGGATCAATCAAGAACTGCATGCAAATGTTGAACCAAAAAACGGGATAAATGAACGCGATATTATTGTGATTGTGAAAAGTTTGATGGCGATATTTGAAGTTAAAGGTTCTCGTGGACCCAACCTCGAAAAAGTTTACAATTACCCAAATTCCATACCACCGACTAGTGTGGAGTCAAAGCATATTTTATCAGGCTATGCAATAATCAACACAAAAATTCAATCGTCAATAAATGATGAAAGCTTTGATATATTGTGTTTTCTTCGCTCTTATTTAAATATAATTAATTCTTTCCATTTTCTAAATACTACTAAAATATCAGTAACGGTTAAATTTTAAAAAATTAAAAAAATAAAAAATACTCTGAAAATTTTTCAAAAATAAATTTACACATTCTATCATTTAAAAATAAATTATTGTTACAAAATATCGATCTTGAAATTCTCACCATTTTATCTGAAAACACATCACTAATTTGAATAAATTAAAACACTAATATTTACATAAATCACAATTACATTTATAGAAAGAATGAAACTATTTTAATAGTAATTTAATATTAGAATTTATTCTACAATAAATTACATGCCAGTTTTCCTTGAGCAATAGTACTTTTATAATATTTATTAAGGACCATCCATAAATGACGTCACACAATTTTGGGTGATTTTTAACCCACCCCCTCCTCGTCCTTACAAAAAGTCAGACCCCTTTGAATATGACGTCACAAAGTTCGAGGCCCCCAAAAAACGATTTCAAATATTGATTGATATTGTTGGGTTATTATTATTGAAAGTCGGTTCCCTCTGACTCCTCGTGCCCTTTTCGATCAAATAAGCAAACCCAACACAGAATAATTTTATTTGCACTTTATCACAATAACAAATCAATCCTTTGGTTCAATATTTGTAATCACAATTTCACTACTTGATTTGCACCTTTTAACCACTGTTTGGCTCGGATTATCTTAGGGTAGGTTGTCCAAGGGAGAACCACCCTGTCTAATAGATAACCTTGACTTTTACTTGGATTTGGATTTCTCTACTAACCTAGCTACTGCTCGTTTACGTCGATTCACTCTAGTTAATAATATCTGCTCTCTCGTATCTAGTTAATAATAATTGTCCTTTCTTGTCTGGTTGATAATGTCTCTTTTCTTGTCTGGTTGATAATGTCTCTTTTCTTGTCTGATGAATTCTGGTCCTCTTTTCTTGTCTGATGAGTTCTGGTCCTCTCGTGTTTTTCCCTCTTTCTTTTATACTCCTGCTCAGACTGTTTTCCGACGATTGTCAACAATAGGTTCTGCATTATCAAATTATCATTAATAAATACCTTTCAGACCGACATTTGTCAACAACGTTTGACGTTGTTTAGGCTAATTTATCCTACTATATTATTCCGTCTATGCGCCGAGTTTTCCTTATCTCTCGGCTTTTCCTCAGCTCTCGGCTTTTCCACATCTCTCGGGTTTTCCATTGCCTCGGGCTTCCCATTGACTCGGGTTTCCCATTAGTAATTAATTTTCTTAATTAATTTCCTTTTTTATTTTATATCATTTTCTAGGGACCCCTCACTCAATTTTTATTATTATTTCCGGACTCGTCTCTCAATTTGGCGTTCAACCATACCAATTTCCCCCCGATCAATATTACTTTCGAATTTTATACATTTTTTAATTAATATTGCACTTTTATCATTTTTTGTGTTTTATCGATTTTACTGTGCTTTTTCGTGATACCACAATATATCTCCCCCCTTTAATGAAGATTCGCCCTCGAATCTATTCATTTGACAAGATCCAAATTTAAAAATTTGGTTTTTATTCAATATAATAACAATAATAATAATAATTAATAATAATAATAATAATAATAATAATAATAATAATAATATAATAATAATAATAACAATAATAATAATAAAATAATAATAATATAATAATAATAATAATAATAATAATAATAATAATAATAATAATAATAATAATAATAATAATAATAATAATAATAATAATAATAATAATAATAATAATAATAATAATAATAATAATAATAATAATAATAATAATAATAATAATAATAATAATTTAATTAGCCATAGGCTAATAAATCAAATTTGACATGATAATCGCGCTCTACCTGGTAGATAGGAATTGTAATAATAATAATAATAATAATAATAATAATAATAATAATAATAATAATAATAATAATAATAATAATAATAATAATAATAATAATAATAATAATAATAATAATAATAATAATAATAATAATAATAATAATAATAATAATAATAATAATAATAATAATAATAATAATAATAATAATAATAATAATAATAATAATAATAATAATAATAATAATAATAATAATAATAATAATAATAATAATAATAATAATAATAATAATAATAATAATAATAATAATAATAATAATAATAATAATAATAATAATAATAATAATAATAATAATAATAATAATTTAATTATCCATAGGCTAATAAATCAAATTTGACATAATAATCGTGCTCTACCTGGTAAATAGGAATTGTATCCAATATAATAATAATAATAATAATGATCCATGTGCGCACGTGCGACTCCAGAAAATGTGGGTAACATAATTTTTATTATTGCTATAGTAATTGTTTTACATGCCATATTAGACAACATCATACCAAATGTTTGATAATAAATTTATTGGTGATTATTTTTTTCTGATTTGATAATCATGAGAAGGGAATGAATATATTTAGCTGTATTGGGATTTTGTTTTTTTATAATTTTACTTAATTTTTTTAAAATTATTAATTTTTTTTTTTTGAATGGTTTCCGGTGGTGTCTATCACTTCAATAATTGCTTGGTCTTATTTTGCGTATATCTATGCATATGTTAGTATATATTTAAAGATTTTTTATTTTAATTTCTATTTTAAGATTTTGTGGAAAACATATTTGAAAGAAGTAAGTTGATGTATTTTATTGGTCTTTTATCATTAGATTTTATTGATATTTATTTGGTCATATGTTCAAACAATACTCACAAAACCTTCTAAGCCACCCAATGAAGTAGATGATGTTTATAAAAAAAGAAATTTGTGATCACTGATACAACAGTATTTTCCAAATATCAAAGAAATGGATAGTTTTATTCTTCTAAATGATTATGAAAGCAAATTTAAACTTCTCGAACAGATAATAGAACATAAACTTCTCTAAATCGTGGTGAGTGCTTGCTAGTGAATAATGATAAGCGTGCAAGGAATGATCTGATTGGCGAACCGTGTAAACGCGCGATCTGACTTGTCCATTTTCACAATGTAAGCAATGTTTTATACTATTTTCTATGATCAATTTAATCTTAGACAATTCATGGAGCAATCGGAGGAGGATTGCAAACAACAGATAATAGAACAGAAAGAGTTGACAGCCATTTGCAGATCTAATGAAGCCATATTAGAAATCAAAAAAATGCATCAAATATGCTACCCTTTTTCTATTTAGAGTTGTTTGATTTGTTTTGGATTTATTATGGTTATTTGGTCATTTATTAGTTTCCTGTGATATTAATAAATTAGAATTAGAATTTCATGTAATAATATTTTATTCAGAACTGCTTACCGATTGGAAAACACTTTTATAACATTAATCCGGTTATTTCATGTTTTATCATATTGATGCTTTGTGTTACTGGCTTGATGGTTCAATTCTTTTTCATTGGTGTAATATGATCTTGTTATCAATATATTATTGCGTCACGGTGTCACATATTACCAACACCACGAAGCAATGTGAATCAAAATGGGATTTGGGGGTTGGATTTATGGTAAGTTATTTTGTCTCCTTACTATCGTTAAAGAAGAAAGATGCCGGAAATAAGTGACATTGTTTTCGAGGAATTGCCGAAATATGAGGTAAATTCTATTATTATTAAAAAAACAATATGGAGATTTACATTTTTTTTTCATTAAAAACAATAAAACTTATAATACTTATTTGAATTTTTTTTTGATTGTGTTTGTAGGCTATATTAAAACATTCCATTCCTCCTGCTGGTTACGCCAGGCTGCAGGCATGGGGAATGGATCTTCTTGTGAGTCTCAGATCCCGAAGTTCGAGATCCGAGGCTTTCGAGAACTGATAATAATATTAAAATAATAATTTGAATAATAATTTATTTATTTATTTTTTTTTGTATGGGACTACATAAATCAAGAAGACGAGATTTATTAATATTTTATAAATAAATGATATAAATAACATTAATTTTTATTTTTGAATTTAAAAGTTGACACTAGAGTCATGGTGGAGTACCCTAAGGATACTGCCTTAACTGGTAGCGGTATAAATAATAATATTAATAAAAATTAATTACCTATTTTAATTTGAATTTTATTCTAATTTTATTTACTTTTTTTTATTTTTATCCCTTACATACCTCTTAATAAATTTCCTTTGCCCCCAAAAAAATTTTCTACCTGCACAAATTTTGATTCCTCTTCTTTGCTCTCAACAGCCAATCAAACTCATCAATGATCGAAAGGTGCAAATCTTTACATTATTCAAAATAAAAAGTTGATACTTATACTGTACTACTACATTATCATAATTGCATGCAAAATAATTGTATCTCACTACACGATTGTCTCCTCATAGACAATCCAAGGTCTTTGGGCCATGGATTGACGCTCAAGTTGTTGCTTTAGTTTTCGAAGATATGCTAGCGATGCGAGAAGAAAAATGATGGAGAATGATATCACACTGATTGTACAGATCGATTGTTATTATTATTATTATTAGATTTATTAATTTTATTATTATTATTAATTTTATAAATTTTACAAATTTGAATTTTTTGGTAAAAATGTTCTTATACCATTACGCGTAATGACTTCGAAAAATATGAAAAATTTCATGTATGGATAAAATTGTTATAATTTTTATATAGACAAGCTTTGTCATGGTTTTAAACTGAATAACTATTGTAACTGTAGGTATTCACTTAATTTGTAAAGCCGGAATTTATATTATTAAATTAATTATTATTATTTTATATATTTTATTTTTTTGGTAAAAATGTTCTTATACCATTACGCAAAAAAACTTGAGTAAAAAAAAATTAATATACTTTACACATGATTACCTTAGAAACATACCAAAAACGGGTTTTTACAACATTTAGTCCTTTACAGCAATTCGAAAATTTATAAAATTTCTAATACGTCTAGAAATGGTGTTTTGGTAGTGTTTTAACAATTTTGTTTTTTTCTTGTATATTTTTTGTTTTCATGTGTTTGTATGTAGACTAATACGTTGTAGATTAATTATAAAAAGTTGGTTGCATTTTAATTAATTATTATTTTTATTATTAATTATTTTATTTATTTTTATTTTTTTGTGTAAAAAGGTTCTCATTCACCTAGTGTAAAACACTTGAACAAAATTTGTGTAAAAAAAAACATGTCTTAAAAGTTAGTAATCTTCTGTAAATATGGTTAATGTAATTGTTTATATCTAATGTTGTATTCTCAAATAAAATTAATTCGTAGTTAATTATTGTCATAAATACAAACAACAATTGTTAGTTAAATTCCACGGGAAGGTGAACCGCGGTTGTAAATCTAATGGTATTTTCTAATTGTAGAATATATTTATATCGTTGTAGGTATTTTAAAGCAGAATTCTGGGTATGTCTTCATATAGGTGGTTCGAGTCTAGGGTATATCTACACGGTTTCATCTCATAATTGCTAATTTCTTTATCTAATCAAGGAAATCGTTAGTATAAGTTTCGGTTATACCTAATAAAAATTCTATATCTTTAGGATACTACAAATATTCAATTGTATAATTTGTAAAAATTAGCTCGGGGTAATAAATATTTTGTACAAAATTTTTGCATAATGACCTATTTTCTTAGTGACCATATATAGATTTACATATGTCCATTTTTGTGTAGGGTATATTATGATTTATATATCGCTATTTCTATGTATGTAGACACAGATATATAGTTTCTCAGTTCATCTATACCTCTAACGTCTTGTCCACTCCTGTGGGTTAGATCCTCGATTTATATAAGCCTCGTTCCTGTCTGGTCAGTGCTTATATTGACACAAGGTCGGTTAATTGACTACTATGAAACACCAAACTTATACCAAACCGGTATTCGTACCCGCAGGTGTGCTGTAACATGAACAATGTTTTACGACTGGACCATTACCAGCAAAAATTGGTAATTTTAATTTATATATACCAGAAAACATTTATTTATTTAACATATTCACATAGCTAACCTGGAAAGTACTATCTAATTGGGGTTAATTTATAGGTAATTAAAGCAGTGTTTTTAAAATTGTAGGTACTAGACAAGAATTTTAAAATGTGCTATCAAATTATATATGAAAAAATTGTTAATTTTGTTTGAAGTAGCGTTATTAGCAGAATGGTGGGTAATCAATGCATACTTATAATAAACTTTAATTGTTATATCTTTATTATCATTATATCTCGAACAGTAACAAACATTCTTTGGTTTATCTCTCTACTATAATTATTGTAGCTTGTACTATCTATATACATCTTATATTTGTTGGTATTCTTATTGTTTGGTTAATATAAACCCTAACCTTTTTTTTGTTTATATATGGGCCTAACCATTCATATAAAGGAATTCTATACTTGGTATTTTTTTTTGTAAAATGTTTCTTTCAATTACACTTGTCCAAAAACAATTATTGTTTGGTAAAAAAAAACTTGTCCGAGTAATCATATTAAATACATTGTTTTTTGTTTTCGAATATTTACATTAGAGATATGAGAATAACTGGTGTTCTCTATGAGTGCCGTTGAATTATACACAACTCGAATGAATCTCGTTTCGACAAAAATGATTTCCCAGGGATATAAATTTGATATGCGTTTGTAATACTTGATTTTTATCATTACCACTTTTGATTTAGATCGTATTTGCTGAAAATTTAACATTTTAAAGGTAAAGTTACTTGTTAACGTGGCTTGAATTTTCCCATGATAATAGATCATAACTTTTTCATTCATACCTGCATGCCGTGAAATATTTAGTTTTTGGTCAACTAGCTGTAAATGAACTCGATTTGTTTCGTTTTGCAACAAAAGTGATTTTCGACTAAGAAAGATCTTGACCCACCGGTCATTACTCTCTGTACCATTATCGTGCAATACTTTTTCGTAGTAATGAACTGCGATATCGTAGGTATGATGCAGTTTTAGATTCGCATAATGCACGAAAGACCTTCTAACATTCAACCTATCGATTGTATAATTCTGAAAAATTATTTTCACTTGTTGGGAATTTCGGGGTTCCCAATATATTTTGATTCCATTCAGCACTGGTTCTATGGAAACGTAGTTATTTAATGTTTTTGTCCATATTTCAATCTTAATCAGGTTCATTATTTTAGTACCATTTATTTGGGGTTGCACTTGTTTTATTAACCATGGGTATTCATAATTTATTGTTAGTTGACGATCTACATAAGTATTTTTATTAAAATTCAACTTCACTGGTGGTTCAAAATAATTCAGTAAATTACTTATTTCTATTTCTTCGGTCGGTGCACAACGATAGATCCATACCATCTGGGTACATGTGGCATAAATATCAACTTTTTCCATTAACGGGATCCTTTTAATAGCGTAATTTGGAAACGATGGAGTCGCATTCGACCCTAACACATTGATTATCATGAGTGTTGTAACGAACAAAGTTTTGTTGATATATCCCAATGGTGAGGGATTTTTTGCTGTCTTTTGTTTGAGCGCGGTGTGCCTTTCCACGTTTTTGTCTTTAGATCTCAATTGATACTTAGTGTCTTCTGCAACTGGCACCTTTTTACATCGATTAGCATGAACGATAATTGTTCCTGCCTTTTTATTATTTTGTGGACGTAATTTTAGATTAGTTTCAGTGGTATCACATACTACGTATGGTCCTTTAAATGGTCTCTGTAATTTTGGTGATAAACCCTTTGCTGGTTCTGGTTTATGTACATACACTAAATCTCCTACCTCAATATTGTGAGCATGTGCTCGTTTATCATAGCACTCTTTATACGCTTCTTGACTATGTCTTATTTTAAGTCCAGCTTGAGTCCATACCGATTGAAGTCTTTCTTGCATAATTACTTTGTAATCAGATATATCCATGTACTGTGAGATAGGTGCTTGAAATTTTAAATCAACAGGCATGTTGTTCCGTCGTAAATACATGAGATAGAAAGGTGTTTCACCGGTACTCTCATTCACTGCATTTCTATACGCAAATAAGCATGGCTTGATAAACAAATCCCAATCTTTCTGTTTTCTATTTACGTAGGATGATATCATATTGATTAATGTTCCGTTAAATCTTTCAACTAGACCATCCGTTTGTGGATGATAAGGCGGTGTACTTAGTTTCAGTATCCCGAATAATTCCGCGATTGAGATAAACAGTTCACTTTGGAAATTCGTTCCTTGATCAGTAAGTAATTTCTTCGGTGCTCCATATCGAAAAATAATATTTTCTACAAATATCTTTGCAACTGTTTCCGCTTTTTGATTTTGCATCGCATATGCTTCAGGCCATTTAGTTAGATAATCACAGAACACAATGATATACTGGTTGCCATTAATTGTTTCAGGTAACGGACCAACAATGTCCATTGCAGTAATTCCCATCGGCGTTCCGGGCACTGGCATAGGTTTCAAAGGTACTTTTATTTTCTTTCCCGTATTTCGCCTGGTTAAGCACACTTCACAAGTGTGACACCATTGTCTGACATCTGATTCAATAGTGTCCCAATAATATTTCTGTTTCAATCTTGATAATGTCTTCCGAGCGGATAAATGTCAACCTAGTGCTCCATCATGGTATATTAACATTAACGTTGTTCGATGTTTGGTTGGAACCACAATTAACAAGTTTTCATTTTTAACACATTTTAACAAACCATCATGAATGATATATTTATGTTTTTCGTCAACTACATGTTTCCAGTCACTTTCCTTTTTGATCGTGACTGCATGTTTCCGCAATTGATTTAATTCATTATCCTTTTCCTGATCTTTTTGCAGTTCCTGCAAATTATTAGCGGTTTTGATTGCCATAAATATTGTATTATTATAATTCATTTCATTATTCTTACTCTCATTATTTACAGGGATTCTCGATAGCGTATCCGCATTTCCATTTGATTTGCCTGTTCGATATTTAATTTCGAAATCATATTCTTGTAGGGCTATTGACCATCGGATCAGTTTGCTGGCTGAATCCCGATGTTTCATCAACCATTGTAACGAATTATGATCAGTAAACACAACAAATTTTCTGCCAACTAAATACTGTCTAAACGTTGCTATACCGTAAACCAATGCCAATGTTTCTTTCTCAATTGTAGAATAATTCTTTTCATGTGGCTTTAACGTTCTACTGGCATATGCTATTACGTGATCTTTCTCACCTTCGACTTGTTGTACTAATACTGCACCCAATGCAAAATTACTTGCATCTGTCATTAAAATGAATGGTATTCTAAAATTTGGGCATCTCAGTATAGGTTTTTAATTCAAGCTTTCTTTAAGTAATTCGAATGCTTTTTGTTGCGCTTTTCCCCATTTAAATTGAGTCTGCTTTTTTAATAATACATTTAAGGGTTGTGCTACATGAGAAAAGCTTTTAATGAATTTTCTATAATAACTGGCTAAGCCGAGAAATTGTCGAACTTGGTCTACATTTTCAGGGATTGGGTATTCTTTAATTTTTCTCACATTTTCTGGGTTTGGTTGCAATCCATTTCGAGAAATAATATGACCTACATAAACCACTTCCGATTTTCCACATTCACATTTAGAGGGTTTTATTTTTAGATTAGCCTTTAATAATCTTCTAAATACAGTTTCCACATCTTTCAGATGTTCTTTAAAAGTATTTGAAAATATTATTATGTCATCAATATAGACTAATGCATGTGGGATATCCCGTAAAACAAAATTCATACCTCGCTGGAACGTAGCAGGTGCTCCAGTTAATCCAAACGGTAACACATTAAATTCATACAATCCTTTACCATCAGAAAAAGGGTTTTTCTTCGATCTTCTTCCTTCACTTTAAATTGATTGTAACCTTTATTAAGATCGATTACTGTGAAAAATTGTACTTCTCCCATTTGATCAAACATTTCTTGTGGAACTGGAATAGGATATGTATCCTTTCGCGTAACTTGATTTAATTTCCGATAATCAACACAAAATCGCAGATCGCCGTCTTTCTTTTTAACAACTACTATTGACGATGAAAATGGTGAAGAACTATCTCGTATTATTTTGAACTCTTTCATTGCTTTTATCTGCCTATCACTTTCCTCCTGATGTATATATGGAATTCTATACGGTTTCAATTTAATTGGAGTTTCATCAAGTAATGGTATCTCATGTTCAATTACTTGGGTGAGTCCCAAATCGTACTCGTGTTTTGCAAACACCATTTTATATTTCTTTAATAACTCTGTGAATTCCCATTTTTGTGATTCTGTTAAATCATTACTAATGACTTGTGGCTCTTTGTAAATTTTAATATTTCTCGGTAATTTCGGGATTTTCTCTATTTCAAACTTCGTTAGTTTTCCCAGTTTGGTTTTTGGTTTCATTTGGATGGGTTTTGTGTTTTGATTTACTATTCTCACTGGCACTGTTTGGTCTTTGACCTTTACCACTTCATCACACATTGGAATTTCGTATTTTTCTATTAGCTTCTCATTTGGTTCAAATATGCACTCGTCATCTGACACATCTAACACATCTGCATAATATATTACCTCACTTCTTGCTGACAATTCTAGCGTCTGATTTAAAAACACCTCTCTCAACTTATGTCCTTTTTCGTCTGTCTGTCCTTTCATTAATCTCCCAGTTTTTAGATCAAGAGAAATTCCTTGTAGTTGTTCTATTACATCCATACCAATTAAACATCCGACAGGACTATTTCTCATCACTGACACATAATGCACTAATTCGTGATCACCAATAATTAATTCAGCTTTTAATTTCCAAATTATACTTAAAACATTGTGCGACATTGACCTTATTACTTTACTTGTTGGTTTCATCTTCGATTTCTCTTCAATTGTCAACAAATCATCTGATACTATAGTATTACTGGAACCTGAATCTAATAAGGCTTCCACTTTTCTTCCATTGAACAAAATGTTTATTCGAGGCTGTTTGCCTTTATTTCCTAACGTCATCATTGCATAACTACACGGTAATCCGAGCATGTTTCTCCGTTCAATTTCTGCGCTCGTGGGTTCAATGTTATCTAATTCAAATTGAATATGTTCTACCGGTTTCATTTCTTTTAATTTTTCAGTTGGATACTTTGGTACCGTTGGCGAAAATGTTGGTGTATACCACTTTGAAAGTGTTTCAATTCCGCTAAGTTTTGGCATAGGTTCTAATAAAAATTGTAGCTCTGGCTTTTTTTTACTCTTCATAATTCCTTTTTGAAAATATCTTTGCTCCTTTTTATCATCATTGATGTCATCATTATTATCATTATTGTGATCACTTGCTGCACATAGAGACACTTCACTTTTTTGATCGGTTTTCAGTTGTGCTCTCACACTTGCCATTTCTCTATATTGATGATGAGTAATGAAAAATCTCGCTAAAAATGGAAAACAACCAATAATTATTTTCCATGACCATCCGGATATTACGTATATTCTATGAGCCGATAATATTTGTGACATTATTACCTTTATTGTTATGATTACAACATAGAATCCAATTAAGCCTGCGCATGCTTGTCCTAAAAACATGAATTTCCCCCAGATCTTTTTCATCGTTTTATATGTTGCCTTTCTAAAGTGATCTGGTGTTAGAAGATATTCATAATTGACTTTACCTTCCCCGTTAGGCAAAATTGTATCAATCATTTCTGAGATTACACGTTCCTTTTTTGACGGAAATAACAAGTTTCTTTGAGCTTCTTCGATATCCTCGCTTGCATAGAAACCCATTTGTGCCATTTTATTTAGGGATGTGAAATTTACTAGATATTCTAGATTTGTTAATTCTAATTTATCCGGAGTTCTCACTCCTCGGTAATCTGGTAATGCTATCCATGAATCCTGTGCTAAGCGATACAACGGAGCAAGTAATCTATTACATTGAAGAATTTTTGGCTTAGTTTGCTCGTCCAGTAATATTCTTGTTATGGGTTCCATAAATCGCATTTTTGAATACGTAAACACCCTCTGTAATTTGTTGCATAAACCATTTGCCCGCATTTATTGGTAGCTTCCTTTTTTATAAAACGCATACCATCTGTTGGTAATGTCGACATTATTACTGGTGTGGTTTTCCTCGTCCATACTGGAGTTGACCTAATTGTGCCATTCGATTTATAATTTATATTGAAATTATCGGGGCTTTCTCTAAATTGTTCTCCACTTAACTCTTTGAAAGTCATAGTTTTCAAATGTGCTAAATTACATACATCAGTTTTAACATCAAATACTAAAATGGATTCTCCTGTTTGGCAATTACTTTGTCTCATATTACAAAACGGATGCGTTTGAAGTTTTCCTGTTTCATCATCAAAAACTCCTTCAGATTCTCTTAATTCTGTCAAATATTCTTCAATCACCACTGATTGTTTAATAATTTTTTCATTTACTTTATATGGTTCTCCTTCGCACGTTCCATCTTGTTGTATTACTCCCTTTACAACAACTGTGTCTCTTATTCTGTGATTTACTTTTGCTTTTAATTTAATTTCCGGATTAATTTTTAACTCCTCTGTTTGAAACGCAGCTAAGCAGTTTTCTGGCATTACCTCTACTGGTCGTGGAATAGCGTGCATTTTTATCAATGATGTGTGGCTCCATTTACTACAGAAAAATACAAAAGTAGTTCGCTTCGCAATACATTCTCTAACTTTGACTCGCCGTAGATCAGATTCCTGATACACATAATATTTTATATCATTTTCTACTTTCAATTTCTTTGGGTATGCATCCGGACATTCTGCCATGTCCACAACCGAATAAATTTTTCCCATTTTTGTTTGGGAACAATCGTAAGCTGTCATACCTGTAGCTTGTGTAGTTATTGTACAAAAAATAAAGAGCATAACTATTGCCCATGGAAATATCATCTTTTTCCTTAGCTTCGGGCTATCCTTTCCATTTAACGGTTTGTATGGTAATTTTTTTTCATCACTTTCATTTACTGTAAGATCATTATTCAACTTCTTCCAACCTCCATTATTTTTGACCCACTTCATAAAATATTCATTTGAGATTCGTGCCGCTACATCTATCAAATTTTCCAAATTATCCGTTTCTGCTATCACATGAGCTCCAATTTCTAAGACCATATATGTTAAACTAGTTAACATTACTTCTTTGTCAATTCCATTTTTAATCAAATTTTCAATTAGTTTCTTATCACAAAAGTTATCGTTTTCTCCAAATCTTTGCACAACACCTGGAAGTCGGTTTTTCATTTCAGTTACTATATTTCCTAACTCATACTCGACATTCATTTTTATTTCAAACGTCGGATATACTGCTTTAATCAAGCCCATTAAGATTATTTTTGTTTCATCAACTTCCTATTCAATTTTCACAAAACTCCGCTTTATCTCATATAAAGTTTTAGGTTTCTTAACAATTATTTCACTATTTATTTCACCTCGTGGTGCCTCAAATATTTCTTGTTTTTCAACGTGTTCCACCTGAATTTTATTATTAAATTGATTTTCTTCCTTATTACTGAAAATTTCATCTACTTTTGTTTTCACGTTATCTTCCTCTATATCTGTATTTGAATTCTCCGAGTTATCCACTGAATCTACTTTCTGTTCCTTTATTGCTACTACACAATTTACTAAATACCCTGCCCTTCCATCAGCATCTAGGTATCCGTTTTCGTCTAATTCCTGTGGCTTAAATCCACAATCATATAAATATTCATCATCATCTAATTCTTCATCTTTGAACATCAATACAATAATTCCATCTTTTCCTATTTGGTTTGCAGCTCTTTTTCGTAACTTGTGAACCTGTGTACATCAATGTTCCTCTATATACTCTGTTTTTCCCCAATCTTCATAATCTATTGCTATAATAAATGGTTTTAATTCCATTCTAGTTTCTCTTAATTCTCTACCAAATCTTCGCATTAAACATTTCAATTTTTCTCCATACCTCGATTTATCATATAAATATGGTCGTATTATGTTTACTATTTCTAGTTTAGCATTTTCCTCTAGTTCTATTTTATCAATTAATTTTAATTTCTCCGTAATTTTAACTCCATCCCACTCACTTAAAGCATCTCTTAAGTCTCCTATTAGTTCTTGTGAATCACTTTTTTCCACTACTTCTTCCCTAATCATGCTCGCAACCTGCAATTTATTTTTATTTCCAGGTATAAAACCACAATCTATTAAAAATTCATCGTCTTCTAAATACCTATTCTTAAATTTCACCTTTATTATCTGTCTTCCATTATTCTCTTTTAATCTATCTTTTAAATCTTTAACATAATCTCCAATTTCACAACGAATACAAATCACGCTATTTCTACTTTCATCTACAACATCAATAAAAATAAAATCTAACCATTTATTTTTTCTGAAAGCTTTCCCAAATATCTTCATCATATTTGTTATTTCATCTCTATCTTTTAAATTTACCTCATAATGATCAGCACATAGTTCAATTACATTTTTCAATTTTTGTACACACAGTGACATTTGACTCAATTCCAGTAATGATGTCATTATTTTAGACGTTTCTGCTGCTCTCGATTCGATTAATTTATTAAGCTTCGATATAATCATTATTGCCTTTTCGCTTTGCAGATCATCTTTAATCATCATTCTTTTCAGCTCTGTATCTGATGCTTCTGATTGCGACTCATACATCATGTGGTTATCTGTCTCTTCATCAGATTCAAACTTGCATATTAAACGATCCAAACGTCGACTCATTTGTTTCACTTCGTCTTCAATTCTATTATTATAATTATCTGGCTGCACAAAAGCAACGTTGTCTGCTTGTGATTTATCACTTTGGAATCTAATTTTCTTTAAGATTGGCTTTTGAAATCTCTCATTATTCCTGGGACATGACCTTGCCATATGCCCATAACCTCTACATGAATGACATTGAATTCGGCCTTGTAAATTAACTCTATCTCTTTGAGGTGACGGTGAAGTTGATGGAGATCTTGATCTTGCGAAACAGTTCCGTGATACAAGCCCTCTCTTTCCACAATTATAGCACTGTATATTATCATTAATTCACTGACTATTAGTGCTCATTTTATTAAAACTTTTCCCACCATTGCTTTTCAACCAATTTGGCCACATCCTCTTTGGACTTTGTTGCTCTTCATCTTTAAACCAACATTGACTATTACTATGTCCCTTTCTTTGGCAATGATCACACTGGACAGGACTTGGACTTCTTTGAGTATTATTTTTAAACCAGCATTGATTTATATTATGTCCCAATTTCTGACAATGACTACACTGAACTGATCTTTCTCTCTCCTCATTTGGACTATTTGTAGATTTCCTTGGCTCAAATTTTACTCTAAATTTTGGTGATGGACTGGTGGATTTCTGGAATAAATTACTTTGATTGGTGATATTGATCTGTCTCTAGATTCATTAATAGTTGTAAAAGATTCTGCTTTTGGTTGAGTAGTTTTCAAATTCAATTCAATCTTCATAGCCTTTTTAATTAGCTCATCAAAATTGTTGAAATCTACATAGCATAGGGCCTTTTTAATTTCTTTTCTGACTCCTGTCAAAAATTGGTTTTGCAACAATTCCTTCACTTGCTTCGCCACGTCAATTTGTTCAGGTTTAATCTCAAAAGCTTTCTCTGCAAGGGTTGTCAAATGATAAGCAAATTCACTTACTGACTCGTCTGGTCTCTGCACTCGATTGTAAAACTTTTGGCGCATTATTCGTTTGATATCACCACCAATTAATTTCGCTGCTAAGGCATCTTTCAACTTGTTCCAATCATTGGCAATGAGTCTTTTATCAATTTGTTGCCAAGCCTCTCTCGCTGCTCCTTTTAAATACAATGGTAACCGTTGCACCATAATCGATTGGCTCCATCCATAAGCAGTGGCATACATATAGTAATCAGCCATAAAATCAACAAATTCAACCGGATCTCCTCCATATTGCTGAACTGGTAGTTTCTGACAACTTGCATAATCATTACTAAGAGTAGTAGACATATTTGCTTGGATATTAGATACAGGGGTTGTCACAGTAGACACCGGGGTTTGATCATTATTATTGGAATTGCTCGCCATTATTTCTGATTGCTTCTGGTTTCTCAAATTATAAAACCTTTTTTGTACAACTTTTTCTCGTCTGAATTTTAAAATATTACAATTATTAATATTACCTTTTGTTTTAATTTTGGAATTTATTCTATAATAATTTTCTTTATAACTTCTGGCGTACTGAACCACGAAGTTCCTCAATAATTTGAAAGTTTTCTTTTAATTTAATAATTTATTCTCTTTTCAGTTTATTTTTGCTCTGACACTCTTCTCCTTTTTTTCTCTAGTTTTCCTCTTTTTAACAATTCAATTATTTTCAGCACTATTTTCCGCCGACTTTTTATCACGTCGGGCTCACCAAAATGTTGGGTTATTATTATTGAAAGTCGGTTCCCTCTGACTCCTCGTGCCCTTTTCGATCAAATAAGCAAACCCAACACAGAATAATTTTATTTGCACTTTATCACAATAACAAATCAATCCTTTGGTTCAATATTTGTAATCACAATTTCACTACTTGATTTGCACCTTTTAACCACTGTTTGGCTCGGATTATCTTAGGGTAGGTTGTCCAAGGGAGAACCACCCTGTCTGATAGATAACCTTGACTTTTACTTGGATTTGGATTTCTCTACTAACCTAGCTACTGCTCGTTTACGTCGATTCACTCTAGTTAATAATATCTGCTCTCTCGTATCTAGTTAATAATAATTGTCCTTTCTTGTCTGGTTGATAATGTCTCTTTTCTTGTCTGGTTGATAATGTCTCTTTTCTTGTCTGATGATTCTGGTCCTCTTCTGTCTGATGAGTTCTGGTCCTCTCGTGTTTTTCCTCTTTCTTTTATACTCCTGCTCAGACTGTTTTCCGACGATTGTCAACAATAGGTTCTGCATTATCAAATTATCATTAATAAATACCTTTCAGACCGACATTTGTCAACAACGTTTGACGTTGTTTAGGCTAATTTATCCTACTATATTATTCCGTCTATGCGCCGAGTTTTCCTTATCTCTCGGCTTTTCCTCAGCTCTCGGCTTTTCCACATCTCTCGGGTTTTCCATTGCCTCGGGCTTCCCATTGACTCGGGTTTCCCATTAGTAATTAATTTTCTTAATTAATTTCCTTTTTTATTTTATATCATTTTCTAGGGACTCCTCACTCAATTTTTATTATTATTTCCGGACTCGTCTCTCAATTTGGCGTTCAACCATACCAATTTCCCCCCGATCAATATTACTTTCGAATTTTATACATTTTTTAATTAATATTGCACTTTTATCATTTTTTGTGTTTTATCGATTTTACTGTGCTTTTTCGTGATACCACAACAATATGTAGGACTCAATGAAAATGTAGGAATTTATCTTTTTTATCATTTTTAACCATCAAAAAAAGATGAAAGTTTCTAATTTTTTTTTGTTTTATGCATAAAATAAAAATTTAAATTAGGTTATTGTCTTATTTTTAGATTATCGATCAAGTTTATTAAATAAAAAAACGTTTATTTTATATTTTCCTACCCTGGTTTAATGACAAGAAAAAAAGGAAGTTTTAATAAAAAAGAATCAAAAGTTCTCGAATATATCGAAAAGAGTTTAGGATTTCGATTTGTTCTTGTATCTTTCAATGAAGATAAATAAATAGTTTGTAATAATATTCTTATTCAATTATTGATAGAAATAAATTCCTACACTTTGTTTATAAATTTCGTTGACCCCTATTGATATGATATTTTAAATCACAAAATTATTCTAATTACAATAATAATTATTATTTTATTTGAAAATCTAATGTTCAGTATCTCATATTATTATAGAAGTAATGACGTTATATGTTAAAACTATAAAAATTCTTGAAATTTTACAGCAGAACAAAACAAAATAGAAAGAGTAGTAATGGCATTCTTTATATAAAATTAAAATCATTTCAATAATGAAAACTTAAAAAAATAAATAAATAACAATGTTCAAAAATTGTACAAAATTTATGCTTCTCCATGATATTTTTCAAACCCCCTAAACTTATTGGCCAAAAAGCCAAATATGTGCATTACAACGATTCAAAAAAAATTCTAAGAGCCGAATCTGTTTTTTTAATTTAGTAAACCTTTATTATAATTTTAGACCTTCAATAAATAACGGGTAAACTGAATTAAAAACTTGATTTCACATTTAATAAAGATAAATATGACAGTAAAGTACCCATAAATTTAAATCATAACAATGTCTGACAAACACTTAATGCGAAAAATGTCCTTGTATCTACTTGGAAAGTTTCAGTAAGTCAGGTTTATATGTTGTTGATTTTATTTTAGGCATGATTCCAGGTTCTCATCAATAAGACGACTTTTCAGCTTACTCTTGATAAAGTTCATGTTTGAAAAGGATTGTTCGCTTAAATATGTAGAACCAAAAAGGGAAAGAACAGCAAACGCAAGTTTTTTCAGCTGATCGTAAGAGTCAGGAATACTTCTCCAGACGTTGAAAATGATCATGTCTTCATTCTCCAGGTCTTTCAAAGCAGACCACTTGTGTTTTGAACTAAGATCACATTTGTTCTTCTCAAATATTTCCAAATCAATACAAAGACCTTGAAATTTAGACCTCTATATTTCCTTGGTTTTTAAATCCTGCAATTCGTACTAGTTTACTGGTAACTTAAGACAACTTGCATAATGATTTGTATCTCTGACAGTCGCTGCTGATGTTGAAATTAGCAAGTTTGCATGAAAGGAAAGTTCTGATATTTAATGTGACATTGCGATTTGTACTGTTGCATACTATATTTTAGTTGCTGTAAAATAAAAAAATATTTTCGGTGTAGTTCTTAGTTCTTGATTTTTTACAATATTTTACCTACCGACCTTGAATTAAATTTTTCTTCTATTACCTATGTAAATATAAGATCTTTATTTCAAAACGTTAAAAATGATTTTGTATATTCCTGTTATTTGGCACTGACAAACTTAGAGGTGGGTAGGTTACAAGAGGGTGACACAATGAATTACCAACCATAGAGACTGAATAGTTACCAACAAAAAAAAACTACATGTATTAACTAAAATAAAAACGCCAATAAAACACTCTTCGTACAATATATTTCGACAGTTTAACTGTCTTTTTCAGGCACAAAAAACCAACTCAAATATTATGAATAATTTATATATTTTAAGACAAATTGTTTTTTATTAATTAAAACTTTTTATAAATAATAAATTAAATACGCTAATTAAATGCTTAATAAATATTTAAAAAATTAATTTATTTTTAAAAATATTTTTAAACAATAAAGAAACATCAATTTATCGCAATTTAACATACTCAAACTATGAAAAACATTCGTAATCATCGCACTTTGCACATTAATCTTTGGATCTAATGACCGTATCAACAATGCTCATATATCACATTCCCAATAATTATTGAAACTTTTCGACAAAATTTTAAAATCAAACATTCCTATTTTACAGCTTTAATTGTGCTCACTAATATTGGTCAAACCCTTCAATCCACAATGCTATAAAACTCGAATATAAAGATGACGGGAAGTCTCTTCAATGTATGTGGCATTACACTCATTACATGTAAATTGATAAACGAGATCAAATCATAAACATGTTAGGTACCTTACATGAATTAGAAAGGATTTTGTAATCTAAATTTTCCATCTGCTTACTTTACTTCCTCTTATAATTTGTAAAATCTTCCGAGTACGGCAATACTAACACAAATTTAGGCTCATTCTTTTTATACAAATTTTTACTATTATTTAAATCAACACTCAATTCGCATTCATTTATCAAATTACACTCAGACTTTCCCACACATGCATCCTTTTATCAATAAAAAAACTATTTCGAATACCCATTCTTTATCATCAACACTTTTCTGAATTAGCAAAAGTAGATGATAAAGACCATGAACGACAAATAAATCCCTTCACCATATTTCTATTATATTTAAACTCGCAAAAGCTTTCTGAAGAAGTATAAAGGCCAGTGTCAGTTGGTTTTCTATAAATCTGTCTCATAATGTTTATCTTTGCGCTGAATTAACAAATCCAAGAACGCAATCGATGACTTTCCCTCAGCTTCACATGTGAATACAATGTTCTTATGTAAACTGTTCATAAAATGCAAAAACGGTTCTACACTTTTCTGATTTTCAAATACAAGAAAAATATCATCCACATACCTTTTATAAACAAGGGGTTTCTCAAATTGGTGGAAGAGTTTTTCTTTTCCAAAAAAGCCAAAATGCCATTGTTGGTGCTAAAGGGAAATCCGTAGCTAATACATTTATTTGTTGATACCGTTCATTAATGAAAAGAAAACTGTCATTTAAAGTAGCAAATTCAAGAAGTTTACGAAATGCCCTTCTATCAAAAATGTGATGTTCAAAATCATTTCATAGCTTGTTACCAGTTTCTGTGTTGAACTCGTAGTCCACAGAAGTACGCTGGTATCTATCATGGTTTCGAGTGAAAGGAGGTTCAAGATAGATTCGTCTTATTGTCTTGCCTTAAAACCAAACTTTGCAAACTTATTTGATGTCCAGTGTATAACAGTGCTAATCTGACACTGATTTTACACTTACCTGGCGCTCAGAGAAATCTGAGCGTCTCCCGGCATAGTACTGATGAGTCATTAGCTCGAAACTAGTATACTATTGGGAAATGCACTGGATCTCACTTAATGTATCGTATATTATTTAATTATTTATATATGGATTAACATTATCAATTTCCATTATTTTCAAACTAAATAAATATTTGTATCTATTTGAAACAAATTTTCGTCAATCTTTCAATTTTTTTAAAAAGTTTATGGTTTAAGTCCAACATAGATTAAAAAATCCATCTTTTTTGAACAAATATAATCAAAACAGATTTCCAATCGAAAAGAAAAAAGTAACAATCAATCTTTATTAAAAATATAGTGGAAAATCTAGACAAAATCAAATTAAAAATTAATAAACAAAATCATGCAATTATAAAATGTTAAATCAGTTAATACAATAATAACCAAACGATTTAGTTAATAAAATATACAAAATTTCTAGACAAAAATTATGGTTGAATTAAATTATTTTTTTAAAAATAGAAATTTTTAAATTTTCTAGAAAAACCCAACAATTATTATCAAATTTTAGACATTAAAAAATTCCTGAAGAAAATATCAATAGGAAGAACATATGCGAAATCTCATAAGATAATTGAGCAAATATATATCATAATAATAGTTTGATTTTTAATATACATAAATTCAAGACTTTATGCAGTAGCTTCAATTATTAGCGCCTTGATTGTTTTTGGAGTTGACTCGTCATTAAAATGAACTGTTGAAAATCTTGAAAAAAAATATAAATCTATAAATTTATCTTAATTAATTTATAAATATTTTGTCATATATGGAAATTATTTGAAATGAATAATTTAATCCTTTGCAGACTGAAACATTTTATTGAAGGCAACTCGCTACTCCAGGTTATTTGACCCAAAATAATATTACACAGATATCGGTAAAAACAAGCACCGACCAAGCATTAACCAAAACAGTAGTTTCACTGATTGAGAAATCATTGACGAATTGTTGAAAAGTTTCATTGATTATTTGTAGAGATTTTAAAAGAAAAAAATGGAGTGTGTTATTTTTAATCATTGATTGTTTGATATTAGTGTTTAAAAATATATATAATAACCGTGTCTTATTTGTAACATAAATGATATAATAAGATTTGTCTGGAAGTTCCTAAATTTATTTTTTTCATAGTCGAAAATTTAAATTTTTGTTTTTAATTAAGTGAATCTGTTTAATGTCAGTAAATCTAAATATTTATAAACACTGAAATAGATGATTATTTTAAATATAGCAGAAGAAATTATAGATTTTTTTGTACATTCTAACGGAATTTTCGTAAATTTTTATACTTGTGGATTATAAAATTTTTATTTTCCCATGTTTAATGATTACTCACACGTGATTTGTGATTTAAGTCAAAGTTCAATCTCTTTCAATAAGTTAAAACAAAGTCCAAAATTACACGAAAATCTTGCTTTAATTATCATTAACTGTTTTTAGAATAATAAACACTCAAGGTTTTGGTATAAAATTTACCGAAAAATTTTGCTAAAGCAACTTTCTAAAATTAAATTTTCAAAGTTAAAGATTTAAGAAAAATATTCACATAAGTGTGAAATGAAATATCTTTAATTGTGTATTTAATAACTCTATATAATAATAACATAAATAATTATGCGAAAACGTTGTGATTCATAAATAGGATAGAATTTTCTTGTAAATAATGAACAATGCAAATATATATGTGGAATTATAAATTCGTGAATTTCAAGCAAATCTAATAATAGTTTTCATTTCAGCCTTTTATTTATGTTTGTTTACACTTAATTAAAGATCTGTGAAAACTTAGTGTGTTAAATTTGCATTTTTATAATTAATTTAGCAAATGACGGTTTTATAAAAATTTCCGATTTAAATAGACAAGGTCTATCATAAATAATCCAAACAATTAATATTATGGAAGAGACCAGTGAAAAAGTCAATTTGGTTTTTTAAAAATAATTTTATTCTCTCATAAAATGATAACGTTTTCAGTGTTACAATTTTTAAGGTAATTAGATCATCGTATTTGTTGGAGATTTTCTAATTTTAAATTTTTTTGGGTTGTAGCATTTAGACACAAACTAATTCGTCTGTTTATGCTGGCATTAAAATCAAAAAAAATGGTCTGTGTATGCCTGAAACTGTAACTTATTAAGACTAAACTTATATAGCCATCAGGTCAGCAAGCATTGCCCATTGTCAGCTCATGGATTGGACTATGAAAGGCTGCTTGAATTTAAAGAGCTCCACATTACCACTATGGATCAAAGCAACAATTTGGTCAAACCTATTTTTATTATGTCTGTTAGATGCTGTGAAAACATCTTCGTTTAATTCAAAATTGGTATTCATTCAAAGTTCAAAATTTATTCAAATCAAAATGATATCTCTCATATTTCCTAGTAGTTAAACAAAATTAACAACGGCATATAAATTTTATTTTATTTAACATTTTAATAATTAATATAATAATTTATAATCAGATATTTAAATAATTTTATTTAATTTATAAAAAGTTAATTTAAAACTTAGTTTTAATTTTAATCATTTAAAACTTAATTTTATGTCCTTTGTTAATTATGCTTAAATATCCTCACATCCTCCTTTAAGAAATCCTTTCATCTTCTCTACGTTTCTTTGAATTAATCTTCCATTGGCGTCTCGTAACGAAAATCGTCTATCATGTATCTTTTAAATCACTTCGTATCTGTCTTTATCTTTTGATTTTGCTTCTACTTTTTATAGTACCGAATCACCGACTTTGAACTCTCTTCTAGTTATAATTTTCTCATGTGGTTTTTTCATGATTTGATCTACCGGTTTATTACTGTACCATCGTACTCTGTATATTTTCCTTCCGAATACCACCTCAGTTGGACTTTTCCCAATTGTTTTCTGAAACGTTGCGTTCAGTGTGAATTCAATTTCTGGAAATATATCTGACCAACTAGTCAGAGTCCCTCCTTTTATAGTGATGCGTTCATACAATCTCTTATTGTCCTGAATTGCCTTTCAACACTTCCATTTGTATTATGGTGATACGGACTCGCAAAACCTATTGTGATTCCCATTGATTCTGTGAAATCTTTTATAACTTTTGACTCAAATGCTTTTTCACAATCTACATGAATCTCTTTTGATGCTCCGAACTTTAAAATTCATTATTGTTATTTATCGTTTCTTTTATCGTGTTCTCACTGTTAACAATGAAATGTATCTGCTATATTGATCAATTATTGCAACAATATACTTTTTCTTTCTAAACGTCTCTGAGAATAGTCTGCATATGTCTATGTATACCTGCAGTAAGTTTAATTGTCTCTTCCTTCGTTTTTGTCGTAACTACTTATGTCCTTTCATATGGTTCATAACCTTACATGGTTCATAAGCCTTAATTGTTTCTTTCACTGATTCTTTTATATCATTCATATCATAATGGTCAGCTATATATTTTGCCGCTTTCTCAGCTCCTGAGTGTGATAGTAATACGTGCATCTCTTTTATCATTTCTCGTTCTTTGGCACCCACAGTTTTCCTTCTATTGTCATTACCATCCCTTCTTTCAACATATATTTCCAACACGACCCTTGTGCTATATACTCTTTGATTCGTCTAATTTCTCCTCATTGTCGTGTTGCTATTTATAACTTACCATTTTCTCCACCATGTTTATATACCGTGTTTTTATTTTTTCAGTTTTTGCATTCTCGTAACTCAGAAGGCATTGTGTACAAGTTCCACAAGTACTTCAGATAGTGCATCTGCATTTGGGTGATTCACTCCCTTTCTATACTCTATTCTGGTGTCTAAACTACTGAGATAATTTATCCACGTTTTAAATTGTGCAGTTGTCGGCTTTTTCGTAGATAACATAAAAGTAATTACTTTGTGGTTCATTCTCAACGTAAATTTTTTGCCTTAAAGGTAATGATTAAAATGTTGGTAAAAATAATAAATTGCAAGCAGCTCCTTCCTCATAATGCAATACCCTTTCTCATGACTACTCAATGCGTGTGACCCGTATGCTATTACTTTTTCGTAACCATTATTATCTCTTTGTGATAGTACAGCCCAAATTGTATCAACACTAGCGTCTGTATCTAGTACGAAATCTCTAGTAAAATCTGGATACCCCAAAACAGGTGATTCCGTCATATTTTCAAAAGCCATTTCAAAGTTTTCTGTCCATATTAATTTCACATTATTCTTTCCACATAGTTCCTCCAAAGTTCTGGCTTTCTTAGCATATTCTTTGATAAACCTTCTGTAATAATTACGTATAACCAGAAAGCTTCTTAGATTCTTTATACGCTTTGGCTTCTGGAATGACTTAATTGCATCTAGTTTTGATACCGTACTTGTTAAAAATATGTCCTAAAACTTTAGTTCTCACGTAAGTATGTGACATTTTTCTGGGTTTATTCTCAAACCTGCTCTTTCAATTCTTTCTAGTAACTCATTCAGAACCTCATAATGTTGTTCTTTTGTCTCTGTGAATATTAAAATATCATCCAAATAAACCACTGTTCATTTTACGTTGCCCAGTACTTTTAACTCCTTAAATGTTCCTAGCCCTGCAGTCATTCCAAATGGCATCCTGTTGAAACAATATTGACCTGTTGTTGTTGAATATGTTATCTTTTCTTTCGACTCTTCTTCCAGCTTTACCTAATAATAAGTATTTCCTAGGTCTATTGAAGTAAAATTCTTTGCTGCTTCCAATCTATCTAATATCTCCGCTATATTTGGCATTGGATACGCTTGCCAATCAGTAACCAGATTTAACTGTATGAAATCTAGAAATAATCTGATGTTTTGTTTTTCTTTCTTCCAAACACAAACCAGTGGTGTATTCAATGAATTACATTTCTTAATGTCATTTTTAAACAGATTCGTATAGCAATCCCCTCTGCTTGATGGCCTCCTAATCCATGTCTTTGGCATCTTACTTGGTTACAATCTCTCCTTGTGTGTCCCTTTACTCCACACCCATAGCATGTAATGACTCTTTTACGCCTATTTGGACACTGTCTTGTTGTCCGCATGAATAACAGGTGATAACTCTTCGCTGTCTATTCGGACATTCTCTCTGTATATGGCCTTGTCTTCCACATCAAAAACATGTTACATTTCTATACTCTTGAGTAACATTATCTCTGTATCTTTTGTTTCCAATTTCCGATTCGAAATTTTTTATGGTGACATCTCTATAGCTTTTTTTATATCTACTTCGGGTACTCTTTCTCTTACCGTATAAACCTCTTCGCTCATCTGTCTAACCTCGTGCAACTTCTTGATCTTCTTTATTTCTTCTGTTCCCTTGATTTCATCAGCCCAACTCTTAATTTTCAGTTTCCTGTCCGCGGAAAAGTGTACCAATAACTCTTCTTCTAATTTATCTGCCGTCCATTCGCGGCTCATCAGTTTGTCCATCAGAGTCTTAATTTTTTAAAACATACCTCTGGTTTTTCATTCGTCTGTCTGTATTCGAATGCAGTTTTAATATCTTGACTTATTGTGGTATTCTTAGTAAACGCTTTCCGCAGTTTTCCTTGATAGTCTTAGATCGACGGATCAACGTCGATAAAACCCGTTAATTTATCGACCCGGAAATATTTCTCACGTTGCTGGAAAAATATTTCCACATCTCCATCCTTTGTTAATTCTTCTGGTTTCAACTTCCGTAATAAAAGTTCCGGCGACGTGGTCAACATGTTAGATGCTGTGAAATGGGTAATTTATTTTTGAATGAAGAAAAAACAAAGAATCATTAGAAAATCGTATCAAAATGACTGGATCGAAATAGATGATTCCCTATGGATATGAATCGAACATGAGCAGGCAAAATCGGCTTTCGAAGTTAGAATAAGTTATATTCTAAAATTGAAAATCAATGTAAATGTTCTCCAAATCTGGGTGTTACAAAATTCGAATCCATTCATTAGATATGAATTCAACAATATTGATTTCAAAGAAAACGTATTTGATATTATATAATTTCCAAAACACTATGCTGAAAAAGAACTTTTAGAATTCTCAATATCCATGCAAACCTATTATCGACTTCTAATCAAGAAAGCAAAAGTATCGCTTTCACAATTCGGAATCCCAAATCTTTGTGAACATAAATTTTCAATGCAAACAGCAATTAAATCAAACAAAAGACAACGGTTTCTAACGGTTGATGATGTAATACGAGTTTGTTAGTCAGATATTGAGCCTTCATTAACCTAGTTTACAACAAGTAACATCAAAATATATTCTTTACATATTTTATCTTTTTGTTGTTAAATTTGCAAAACATAACTAAACTAATATTTTGCTAATAAGATTTACAATGTGTTTTTTTGATTTCATAATTAATTTCGTTGACATCGATCGATTTATTCGCATTATTTTATATTATTCCGATCCTGACCCTTTTGGATAATCGGTTGTTTACTTTATAATTAATTTATACAACATTTTGATAAATTCAATAATCTAATTTCGTTTTACAAACATTACTTTCAACAATATAAAATAAAATAAATCGAAAAAAACGACCCATTTTTAATAAAAACACGATAAATCAAAATAAACGAAATATATTTTGAGGAAATTATTCTCATAATCAGTCTGCCATAATAATCTTTGTCAAATGCTATACATGGAAACAATAATGATGTAATAGTAATGATTTATTGATTTAATTAAATATTCTCAATAAATTCGCAGCAGATTGAATGTTAATTTTAATGGATTGTGATTGAATTACCAATGCCTCACATAAAATCTCTTCTCATTTATTCAAATTTTATTTAAAATTTGAAAACGTTTTAAAATGGTTTTAAGGTTTTGTTCGTTTGTTACCACATATAGCGTTTGACCAAGGTTATGATGGTAGACTGATGATGATGAATATTTCGTTTATTTGGCATTCCCGTATATATATATATATATAATTTACATTTTACAATAATATCCTTTAAATAATATATTTAGATAATTTATACATGAAAATTTACCTAATAGCACTGAATAAAGTGGAGGTTTGAGGCAGACCATGTTCTTTTAATATTTTGAGACAAGCTTTAATCTTAAGAAAGGAAATAAAAAATAGATTCAGTAAATTCCAAAATTTACATCGATTTTAGATGTTTTTTTAAAAACTCCATTAGGATCCAATAAATCGTAAATAATAATGACTGCAGTCATAACTCGCAAACACAACATAACCGTATCTGGAGGTGTTATAAGTCTATGGTGCAACTCCGGATTAGCAACGATTCCACGACAGATTTTAGCCATAGTTGCCAAGCATTCAGTTGTTGTTTCTATTGGGACACTAACATCCTATAAAGTTATATAAATCATGTAATAATTTTATCTAATTAAAATTAACTAACATTTAAAATAAACTAAAAAAATCAATGCAAAATGTTTCGTCTCAAAAGTTGCAAGTTTAAAAAAATCACGAAAATTGTTTTAATAGTTTCACTAGAATAGAACAGCAATAGAATTTCGAATATTATAAATTCAAAGGTATTATAAAATTGGTGATTAATCACTACCAGAATTTGGTTGGGAATTTGACTTCGAATGTTCTCTTATATAATTTTATATTAATAAACAAATATTCAAATTTCAAACGAGTTTAACTGAATTTAATGCAATTGCAATCAAATAAATTTTTGAGTCAATTTCCCATTATGAACTGATGATGCTTTAAACACAACCCAATGTCAACTGTAATTGGCAAATTTTGCTAAATTTTTATTTGCTTTTATAAGCTGCATTCATTTAATCATTTATGCGTTATCTAATCAATATGACCCAGATATATATATATATACGTGTAATTTTTTTCTAAACTTTCATTTAGTTTCATTTCAAACTTGTTTGTTCGTTAATTTAAAATTTTTAAGAATTTTGTTATTAACTTTTTTTATGTTTATTTATATTATTAATAGATTGAAATATTTTTAACCGGTGAAATGATTTTTGGTGTATAAAGCTTTATTTTTATAAACTTAAACTTTTTTAATTCTTGCTTAACATTTTTTCTAGCTTTGTTTTCAGGTTTGTGATTATCAAAATTCTAAAAAGTTTATTTTTCAAAGATTTTTTGTATTGCATTGCTTTTATTCCAAAATTGAAGCATTGATGTTTTAAATTATCCACATTATTAAAATGTTTTTATAAATATTTTATAAATTAAATCATTTTAATAATATTAAAATTTAAAAATTTTTAAACATTACTGAAACAACAATTTATCACAATTTAACACACTCAAACTATTTAGAAATATTCAAAACATCGGTAGTCATAGTACTTTGCACATTAATCTTTGGATCCAATGACATTATCAACAACACCTCACATATAACACGTTCCCAATAATTATTAAAACTGTTTGACAAAATTTTAAAATCAGACATTCCTAATATTTTCATACTCTGTGCAATGTTAACATAATAACATCATACACATACTATTGTGCTCATTAATATTTGTCAAAACTTTCAATCGACAGTGCTCTAAAACTCGAGTACAGAGATGATGGGAAGTCTCTACAATGTATGTGGCATCACACTTATTACATGTAAATTGATAAACGAAATCAGAACACAGTCCAACCGGAGTTTTTGATTTATTAATAAACATATTGCGTAACTAACACAAATTAGAAACGATCTTGTAATCTAAATTTTCCATCTGTTTATTTAACTTCCTCTTATCATTTGTAAAACCTTCTGAATACGCAATACTAACACAAATTTAGGCTCATTATTATTATATACATTTTTACTATTATTTATATCAACATTCAATTCACTTTCATTTTTCAAATTACACTCAGACCTTCCAAAACATGTATAATTGTTTTGGAAGGTTTGAGTGTAATTTGATAAATCAATAAGATTGAAGGGTTTGACCAATATTAGTGAGCACAACAGAGGCTGTAAAAGTAGAATAGGAATGTCTGATTTTAAAATTTTGTCAAACAGTTTTAATAATTATTGGGAACGTTTTATATGTGAGGCATTTTTGATAAGACCATTGGATCCAAAGATTAATGTGCAAAGTACTATGACTACGGATGTTTTGAATATCTCTAAATAGTTTGAGTATGTTAAATTGTGATAAATTGTTGTTTCAGTAATGTCTAAAAATTTTTAAATTTTAATATTATTAAAATGATTTAATTTATAAAATATTTCTATATTATTTTAAAATTTTATTATAATATTATAAGAAAATTTTAATTATGTTGAGAATTTAAAACACTATGAGATTTACTTTAAACTTTCTTACTTTTCCTAAATTTTGATTTACATTTTATTAAATTTGTAATTAATTTCTGTACTCAATTTGACTTTGTAATTTTAGTTTTTAATAATTTTTCATTCTAATTTTAATTAATTCTGTTTAAATTTTAGTTCCGCACTTCTTTTCATAACCCCAACATTTTGACCAAGGGTCATTATCACATGGATTACAAATGCTTTAAAGGTTTTGGTATCTTAGAAAAAAGTCAAATTTGGCCGAAGTCGATAAAAAATTGAAATTCAAAAAAATAAATATTAATTTAATTTGGACTACAAATATAGAAGCCGATATAAAAAGCTGGTGCTCAATCTTTCTAGTTTCTGAATTTTGTATTGTTAATTTATAGTAGCCATTTTTGTTTATGTGCTCGCAGTATTTAATATATGGATTACTTGGCGTCGGCTGAAAATTTCGCTTAGCCTTTGATAATCCTATTTTGTTTGATTACTTGGTCACTTGCTCGTTCTGATGTTCCAGGTGTTTCAATAACTAATGCTAATATTGTGGTTTTACACTTCTATATTTGTCCAATCTGCATAGCTATCTCCTAAGATATGTTGCATATTTATTTCCTCTGGCCTTCTCAAAATCGCCATTGTCTTCATCCAAAATATTATGCATATCATTTCGTTCAGCTTTTGTTATTAGGTCCCGTTTGACCGTCGATGTTTTCCATATATAACAATTTATCGATTTATTAATAAAGAAATGATTATATATAATAATAAACACCCTAAACGTTTTGCTTAACTCAAGTAAATTCATATTGTTATTATTGATTATTTATTATTTAATTTAATAGTTAAGGGTGTTTATATTTACAATAGCCGAAATAATATTTACATAAACAATTTCGATAAAGAATAGATTTTCGTATATTTCAATAACAATTTATCGATTTATTAATGATTTAAGAAATAATGTAACCGTTAAAAATAAATTGATGTCAATTGATTCATTAAAAGGAAATAATTGTTTTGAAAATAAATTCTATACGGACATTTAATCATTATTTATTTAATCATTACACCTAGATCTTGGTGTGGGCTAATGTAGTATTTTCGAACGGACTGGTTAGTTGTAAGGCGCCAGTTGACAAATAACAAATTAATTTAATTTACACGTAATTATTAAAAATTTAATTTCTGCTAATATTATGCAAATGAATAATAATAAAAAATGTTTCGCAAAAAAATTATTTTTAAAGAATAGCTTCTTGTAAAACTACTTTGAGTGTGAGTTGTTTCTGGTCATTAAATAATCTTCCTTGATCTGCATATCCATTCACTTAACTTAAAACTTTTGAATCGTGATAAAGCCACATACAGTTGGCCATGTGAAAATACTGGTTTTTTTATATATTCCACTATAAATAAATTATAATAGCATGTTATAATAGAATATTACAAGAATATTACTATTTTTATTCATAACTTTTAGATGTTCAATATTTATTATTAAAATAAACTGCAAATAAAACTTGGAGAATATATTTTCATATCTTGTGCAATGTTAACATAATACAATCATAGACATACTATTTAGTATATAATATTATAACTTTAGTATACATATTTACATTACCGATAAATATCTTGTTAGATTAATCTCACAGGTTCCTTTTTTTAACTCATGAAATAAAGTAAGCTTACAACAGAAAATATGTGACTAAAATTTTATTATTGAGTTTGGATGGTAACAATTTTATTACCATTTGTGGTGATAGTTTGAATAGAATTTATAATGCATTTGATTAAATATTTAACAAGCATAATTTGGCTCATCAAAGTTAGTAATTTAAAAGAATTTATGCATTTACTTGATTTTTTTAATATTTAAAATACGAAAATAACTTGCTTTTAAACTGAAATTCCTATTTCAGTAGTATCAAATATCAGTATATTTTTGTAATTCTCTGAAAAATATGTTCAAACAATAGAAAATTTCCAGAAAATAGGAAAGCAATAAATATTTACAAAATATTTAAGTTTGTGAAATTTCTGGGATGTATTTGAAAAGCAACGCTAATTAATATTAGAAAAACTTTCGTGTTTATTACTTAATTGTAAATTTACCATAATTTCAGTTTTTCTGATATTAATGAACTTATAAAAATAGTAAATATAAGCATTTAGATCCAAAATAATATTTAAATAAAAAAAGCTATAATAAGATATTGATTGGTTAGATGGTAAACAAAATGATGATATTACTAAAGTGGAAGAGCCAAACATTCAATTTCAAAAGTTCTAGGGCGATTCAAAGCTGGAAATTGTTTTATTTGTATAAGTTGCTAATTAATACTATTTGTGATTATAATAATATGAAACTTGAATAAAAAAGACCAATATTATAATGCTTGATAAATTTTAGCGCCTGATAAAATATACGACTTGAAAGGTTCAAAAACTCTTCAATTATTATTATTATTTATATTATTATCATCGAACCTAATCTTTATATATTTTGCAAGCACAATGGGGTTAACATAAATATAAACAGAGGTGATTATTTATGAAGCCCTTATTATCGTTAAAAGGTTTGCAGTTTAATTGTATGAAGTGTGATGTCACAAATCACCAATTCGATTATTGTGATTCATTGAAAGTCAAGCAGAAAACTTTACTCAAAATACATTACTAATAAGGATTTAGTACAATGACTGGAAAAAGAAAAATGATTTACAACATGTTTCCTTTATATTTCTTGCTCTATACTAGGTCTATAAAAACTTAAAAAGCGTCGATGGCCAAAAATAGTTGAGGACTAAATTGGTATTTATAAGAAAAGAAATAATAATTACACATCGGTATCATATACAAAATAGATTAGATTAATTTTTTAAATATCAATTTTTTCTGATTTTTAGGAGCTTTCTAGAAAATTTTCACGGGTCGCATGTTGTACAAATATGCTCTATACTTCCAGTAATTTAAAGAAATGACCTCGATATAATTTAACAGCCAAATCTCACTTGTTGACTATTTATGAGATTATTGGCATAAGATTTGATATTAAATATTAATTGTAATTGTCAATATTTAGTTTGTGTACATGAATATTATATTCTACTTACAAATTTATTCTGCTTCTTTCAATTTAAATCCAATTTAAATAGTCAACTAAATTTTCAATAAGTTTAAAATTTAAATAATACAAATTTAAAATAATAGATATTATAAAATCCGGTTAAATATCAAATATGGCGATAATAATCAAATACCAGTAGCTTTATTAAAAATAATCAAATATGAAACCTGAACAACATAATCAAAAACGTGAGATTAACTACATAACTTATTATCAATACAATGACGGTTCAATATGAAAAATATTATAAATTTATTAGATAATTTACAATTTTCATAGTTTATATTTTTTTAAATATTAAATACGCTTCTTCAAATACATTGCTCACTTTATTCCCCAGTTGATTTATGTCGCTTAATTTTTAATTTCACTAATTCCTTAAAACAGTGTTTCTTAAAGAGTGGTATACGTACTCTTATGGGTACTAGAAGGGTTTACGAGGAGTTAGGGGTTAGTTTTAAAACTTCCTTTTCTCGTGTGCCAGCATACTGGAGATTATAAAAAAAATTTATTACTTTTTATAATGCATATCCTAGAGCTACAAAGTGTTAAAAATATTTGAAAAGGATACGCATGTGCCAAAATTTTGAGAAACACTGCCTTACACCAAATTTTGTTGAATTACCATAAAAACATTTTTAAATATAAAAAAAAAATTATTAATAATGCATCTATTAAATTCTCATATAGTGTTATCGTTTGGTATTCAATAGAGTAAATCTGAATTAGAAAATAATTAAAGTCGCCGAATAAATATCGTCGAGAAAGCTTTAAAATGATTTGTTTACAATTGATTATAAAAAAAATTTACACATTTTCTTTTTCAATATTTTATTACAATACTTAAATAATTATATATTTGAATAATTATTTAATTACTATTTGAAAGTGAACACGGTACAACATCAGACTTGCTAAATTTTGAAAACATCATATCGCGAGACTCTCTCTGAAATTGGGAGATTTGGCAAGCCTGGTCGGGAGTAAAGGAAAAATTCATTTATATTTGTTGTTTTATCAAAAAAAATTAATCTTCACTTCATCTGTATTGAAAACATAAAAAACAGGAAACATTGCATTACATTATTTTGATCAATATTAATTTTAATTTGATAAGTATTTTATGATCGTCCACATTTAAATGAAAATGTAAATTAAACTAAACCAAATACCAAAAATAAATGTCAAAAAAATCCATAAGGAATAAATCCCAACGATAAATTTACAGCTAAGATAGAAACACAATGAGTGAACACAAACGAAACAGTTCCATTGATTCTAATTTTATTTTCAAAACATAGTTTTGTGTAAATTTATAAAAACATTTTTATATTTTTGAAATAGGTTCGAAATCTAGAGTTATGGTTTGTATATCGGGAGACTCCTGTCAAAATCTGGAAATCTAGCAAGCCTGTATGACATATTAACCTATTACCTGCATTTGAATAATATATATCAAGTAAAAATGCAAATTTTATTGATGTTATGCTAGCAGTAATATCCAATTGAAATGAGTAGAGCACTTCAAATATGATAACGGAACAGAAGAAGCACTGGGGAGATTAGTGAAAATTCTAATTATTTCACTGGTCATTTATATAATTATTCAGCTTCCGCTTAATGATAAAAAACCAAGATTCCAAAAAATTCATGAGGAAATTTGCATACTTTGCACTTAATTTTTTGTTTTTTAATTAAAAATAACCTTAAAAATTAAAAAAAACATTTATTTTTCTAATTTCAAACTGCTTAGAATGATATTTATAATAAAAATGATTTGTTTCTACTATTATACAATATTCTCACAGCTTTACAGAATATTATTCAGAAATTTTGGAAGTAAATCATAGGATAATAAATACAAATTTAATAACCTCAGCTCGCCATCGAGAAATAGAACGAGTTATCAGCTTTAACATTGGAGTTGACTCGGCATAAAACAAAGACATATTTCCACATAATTCATCTGTCACTGCTTCTTCTTTGACTACTGTGACATCCTTTTATAAATAACAATTATAAACTAAATATAATAAGAACAAATAAAAGACTAATAATAAATTTTGTAATCTACTTATATAATTTTTTATGTAACAATATATGGCTGTAACGCTACAAGATTATGATGTTTTCAATGATAGACAGAAACAGTAAATTCTAAACGCTCTGAAATTAACATTCGTTTTTAATTAAAATTAACATATTCGTAGGTGATGTTTCATTTTGCACTTCAAAATGTTCAATTTCTTCATTTAATTCGTCCCGTCATATTTCACAACCATAAAAATCCTACATAAAATAAATAGTTTGAGTATGTTAAATTGTGATACATTGATGTTTCAGTATTGTTTAAAAATTATTAAAATGATTTTATTTATAAAATATTTCGTTATTATTTTAAAATTTTATTATAATATTTACAAGAAAATTTAAAAAAATTAGTATAATAGTATTTAAATATATATTTAAATATTTAATTAAAAATCTTTTAAAATTTGTTTAAATTATATAAATTAATCCCTATTATTTGTGTTGGTATTTGGTACCTGAAGATGGCAATTAAAATTTCGAAATATATCGTTCAACCAGTGTTTGAATGGCGCTTTCTTTTAATAAAATCGTTGTCAAACTTATTTAATTATATAATAATAATAATTATACTATAGTCGAAATGAAGATAAATTAAATATAATATATTATAATAAATAAAAATAAACCTATAGTCAAAATGAAAGTAAATTAAATATAATAATAACAATAATGTATTATAATAAATATTAATAAAAATTTTTTTAACGATATATTAATAAAAATCGTAATTATAATTATAAAGCTAATCTAAATAGGAAATATAGAAACAATGTCATACAAGGTTCACAATATTCCCCATTGCACACCGAAATAATAATTTTTAATTCATTTTTAATGTAATAAATTAATTATAATCAATTAATCACAATAATAAAATAATGAATAATACACACTATGTCTATCATAATAATTTTCAAAAACTGCAATCATCATTCATTATCAAGACATTCATTACAATTTATAATAGAATTATTATTAATAATAAAAATCGAAATGGGTTTTTATTAAAATGAAAATTTTAACATATACTTGTCCGTAATTTCTTCGCCTAGAACAACATCGTCGATAATAACTTAAATCATTTTGAATCGATGGGCTCATCATCTGGAATAAAATGTCATTAACTAATATTTATACTCAAATTTAATTAACTTTTAAACTGTCAAAATTTAAAATAAAATCCAATATATCAGCAAATTGTTTGAAAGTAGCTTGTTTCGATTCCAGATGCTCATTGATCGACTGTTCATATGAACACAGGACTGCCATTACTCTTGGAACCGTTTCAGCTAAATGAACACCAATAATAGTTTAAAATTACTTAAACTACCTAATTCTATAGCGAATTCATAACATATTTTTAATTCTTTCATAAGTGGAACAACCTCATTCCAAGCTTTTTTTTGTAAATCATTGTTAGTATAATTACTTATAGCTTCTTTAATAACAATGGCAGCACCTTTATAATTTTCCAATCGTTGTAAAATATCTTTAGATCTTTCTAACTTAGACGCAATATGATCATAAATTGGTTTTTCAACTTCCGTTGGTTGACAATCTTTAAAAATATAAATAATAAAATAAAAAAATTGATTACTTTCAAAATCTATGAAGACATTAGAATCGTCCTTTGTTTCTTCTATATTCCTGCTTAATAACTTAAGAATGTTTCCCATTTGAAACGATTATACAATTTTACTAATACTAAATTTATAGTTTTATAAATTCAACACTTAAATATTCCTAAAACTAATAATTTAATTAGCACATATAAACACAATTACTGATTACACAATTGCTATTTACATTTTAAATTTAAAATTAATTTTATATTCAAATAAATAAATTCGAAAACATATATTAACTAAAGCAATAAACATTTTCTTTTATTTTATTAGTATTTCATTATGTATTTTCTAAAAATATTTTAAGAATAAACAAAAATATTCCATTAATATAAATTTCTCATCATATTTTATGTTTTCATATTTTTACAAATCTTGAGAATATTTTGATTTTGAATATTTTAATGAGAAAAATTCAAAAAAATTTTTGGATTTAACTAAGTATTTGGCTTTTTATTGAAATGTGTTGGGCCAGAACACAAATGGCCTTGACAATTGTTTAAATATATCAGTAATACAGTACGAAAACCCAGCACCAAGATAACTTAAAATACAACATACAACATCAACTAAACACTCTAAAATTTGAGAGAATATAAATAAATATAAAATCAAAAAACACAAAAGTAAAATAAAATAAATACAAAATGCATCAAGAACCGCACGAAATTTACATAAAAAATAACATAATGTGGGGTTTGTGGTGTGGATGACCTTCACCCCAAACATACAAAATAGTTCTTACTCCCGCCAATAGTTACCCGTTGCTAGGCAACGTTGGTACCGTAACCACTGGTCACAGGACGTCCAAAGGTGAGTTCCGATATCAAAACTGCTAAGGGTTAGTCCTATGTCGGGTTCAGCGGACTGCCGTTAGAAGGCTTATGTCCGTCTTCTATTTCAGGTTCCTTTATTACTTTCTATTTAATACTTTTCTTATCTATATTATTTTACGAATAGTAACATAATAAACTACACAATTTTTATTCAATAGCAGAACAAATCAAGTTATCATCAGACATGAGTTCATTATCTCATTTGGCCACTCCTTGGGCGCGTCTTCGCAACCGTTCGGTTCGACCCGGTCGAGCGTGTGACCTGGGTTTCTTGTTAGTTGATTGGGTTTTTTCTTGGTCGCGATAGGCTAATTGTGCCGGACCGAATACCAGAGGGTAAGTCACTGCACTTCCCTCCTGGCACGCCGACAGGGCGACCTCCAGTCCTTTGATTTGTGTTCGCTGCGCCTGGTTCAACACTCTTTCCTCTTTCCAGCCCTGCTGTGCGGCAGTGAGGCGCTGGTACAATGCTTTCATTTTTTCGGGTTCGGCCCAAGTGGCTTTCAACTATTGCATCTCTCGACTCTGTTGTAGGAGTTGTCGGTGCAGGTGCTGATTTTTTCGTCTAAGTTCTTTCAACTCTTGATGTAATATTCTCGTGGCTTTCATTTCTAAAATTACAATATTTAAATGATTAGTCGTTTACAATTTTGATTCAATCCTATTGATCCTCTCTCTTAATTATTTTTACGATGTATTATCGGCTGCGTCTCAGGCTTCTCAGTTAGTTGGTGTTAACTCTCTGGTTGGTCAAAGTTTAATAACAAAAACGTTCTATCTTTTCCTATCATTTATTGTCTATAAAATATTTAGAAAGTTATTGCAAAGGTGCAGAAAATTTATATTCTTTAGTTACACTACCATCCAAGTAGTTAATTTACAAACTAAAAATTGAACAACCCGTGAAGCATAAACATTTATTGTTATCAAACTAAAACACATCGGTTCAATTCATTTATGATCATTAAAACGTTCGTTTCTGCGATTGTTATTTTTGGAGTTCCACTGGGGATGCCTGCTCACATACGTATGATCGCCTGTTTGACGGGATCCGAGTCGATTTCGGAGTGTTGACTGGACGAGTTTTTCCGGTATCACCAACTTAGTCGGTGCTGTCATCTGCATCAGCCTTGGGTCGTCTAATTCGAAGGACACTCCATATTCTGGCGGGAATCCATCGGTGCTCGGGATAGCTCCGCTTGCTATATCCCTGTTTACTTGAGCTAGTCGTTGTCTGGCTAACATCGCTTTCCGGTGGTATTTTCTTTCTAGCTCCTCCATCTTCATGGCTGCGAATTCGGCTCGATGGCGGGCTTCTCGCGCTTGATTGTGGCCCGGCTCGCGCTTAATCGTGATACTTGGTAATTCGATCTCCTCGTCTTGGTATTCTGATCTTCTTGGCCAGCTGGAGTCTTCATAGGTGGATAACAGATATCCATTATCCCACAGCGCTTGGCGGTATCGAGCGGCGGAAGCGCTCGGAATCTGTAGAGTCAATCGGGAATTGTCACTCCAACTACCAGATGTGTCTCTATAATCTGAATAGGTAAATAGTTAATTGTGAACTTGTATCAATAGAATTATTCATGGACAAGAGTACTCTGCGTTATGAGGCTAAGACATGATAACATCAGGGTTCTATGGGGTTGATTTTTGTGAAAATTAATGAATGTAAAATCGTGAAAATTACCTCGCTGGCCTTCCCCATTTGTCAAGTAGGTGTTGCTACTCGAGGGGTGCATCTGATTAGTATTCTTCGTCCGTTTATAATTATGATCGGCGTTCATTGGTCGAGCGTTCATTTTTAAATATTTTTAAGATAGCATTCAAGATTTCGCCAATGCTTTTATAGCCAATGACCAGGGTTTATGTTGACATATCCACATCAAAGATCTATTATTTATTTATATTTTTTATTTAATCAATTCGATTTAATTCATCGATGATTTTCACAATTTAATTATGATCTTGTATTGGTTTATTGATGGGTAAATAATTTATTTCACGTCGCTATTCATTTAGTACCTGTCATCTGATTTTTCTGACTAATGCCTGTGGTTCATAAATCGTACTCTGTTGGCCTGGTCAATAATTTGACGTATGATACATCCACGTATTATTTGCTAAGATCTGTATCTCATTCATATTTATTCATCGTTGATATTCCAAGATGGATTTAATTTTGGCGTTATGTTCAGTTCAAATATTTGGATTTTTATACTACTCCTACGTTGGACGAAGGTCTCTCATCTATAGCCAACTATTCGGGATTTTAGGTTATTCGACTAGCCGGTTGGTGATGGATAATTCTCCGGTCGATAGTCGTGAACTGTACTATAAAGTGGTTTAGTTTGTATTTATCTCCGTGTAGACATTTATCCTTATCATGGTGTTCGAGTATGCTGGGCTGGTTCGGACCATCAATCGTATTATGATGATCATCAGTTTATCTCGTCATGAGTTAGTTAATACATTTGCGCCTTGTTTGATTTGTTATTATTATTTTGTTGTCATTTAGTCATTATCGATAGTTTAATTATATCATTTAACTTATTCAATCATCGAATCACCCTTTAATCAGGTAATCGTACCTTTACCCTTCAATCTAATTTGTCAATCATTTTACACGGTTAACGAATCTATTAGTTACTTCTGCTCTATCAATTTATCCAGGTTCGATCCTTTCAACTATTTCTATAGTTTCGTATTCATGAACTCTATTATTTTGGCTTATCGGGGAATGATTTCATCATCGATTATTCGTAAAAATTACTTTCCTTTTTAATTTAAATAGTTTGATTATTAATTTCAATACATCGTTAACCACGTCACGATTACTTTGCTAAATTTATTCTTTTATATTTTGGTCGTAAAGTCAGTTAGGGTTCTCTCATTTTATTTAGATTAATTTATTTACGTCGCGTCGAGTTTAAGTTATGGATTCAATTACTTTAAATTAAATTAATTACCATTTAATTATTAAATTTATCTGCATCGCATCGGTTTCAAGTCCCCACTACCCGAGCCTTGATTTTAGTCCTAAGGTTCTTATGTTCATATTAGATTTTACGAGTGCCCACTGGACTACTCGGTGTTATCATTTTAGCCGATGTGTAATTAAATATTTAGGTCGATTTTACGGGAGATGGGTGAAAGAGATCTAGCCAGAAGACTAGTTCTCGATCCTCCCACCGCCCCTATAATGGGTAGAATATTTACGTTCGAGGTCCGTCGTTACGCACGACAGAGCTCTCACGGGCACACGCTATAGGCGGAAAAACCGCACTTACACAGTGTGACTAGTTGTGTTATGATTTTACTTTCTTGTGTGATGTGTGGCTGTGGGCCAGAAACATTTCGACATAAAACTGAAGATTCGTTTTTCATAATACATATATTTGTTGAAACAATTTCATCATAGTTCGTTCATAGTTCACACATATCAACATACGACAAGAGGTTCCCATACATACGATCAAGTAGAGCTTACATTAAGGTACTTGATTTCGCAGAATGAAAACAGTTATCGAGAGTTGTTCCTTTGAATAAAAATTGCTCTGACAAAAAGTATTTTATTCACTGAGTGAAAAAGTGATTAAAACTTTGTGAAAATGGATTGGTATTTATACCTGTTCTGTGACCCTAACCTTGCGTGTTATTTTTTATGCGTTAAAACAAAATTTGACCTTGCAATTATGTATCTAATTTATTTCTAATTTATTATTATTTTCCGATTTCTTTTACAATTTACTCATTTATTTTTAATTTCAATCATTTCTGATTAAAATTATTTTATTTTTGTTCGCTTTATTCATGAACTCTTTTAATTTTTCGAAAATTGTCACTTTTTCGGTCAAATATTTTGTTATCGTGTTATTTCTATGTCAATTCGTGCGTATCTTGGTGCGTTTGTTAATATTTTAATTTAATTTTATGTTTTCTATTTTATATGTTAAATTATGTGTTTTTCTAGCATTTTTAGGTGTTTATTAGATGTTTAAGGGTCCGATTTTAAAATGTGCGTGTTATGTTTGCGTGCTGTTTCCAATCCATTTAAACAAAAGCTTGTACTGGCCCAACAATAATAACAAGAAAATTTGACCGAACAACGACAATTTATATATAAATAAAAACGTAATGAATTAAATGGGTTAAAATAAAATATTTTTGGTTGAAAAAAGTTCAATTAAAAAATTAAAGAAATAAATTGCCAATTTAAATTATGAAAATAATAAAAATTTAATTTAGATAACACAAATAATTTCAAGGTCAAATTTCGTTTTATCGCAATAAAAATAACACGCAAGGTTAAGGTCAAATTATAGGTATATATACTGATGTGTTTTCACAAATGATCAACTACTTTGCAGCATTATTTTCAGCTTAATTGACACTTAAATCACTCTTATTTTTCAGTATTACCTTGGTAGCATTATTTTGCAGGCGTATTATTTTAGTTAGTGTGCATTGATACACGATTTATGAATAATGTCACAATAAATTTATTGATCGATGTTGGTTGAATGACTAGTGATGAAGCGAGTGAACAATGTTTATGCAAATGAACTTCCGACTACTATGTGAGATGTGACATGCCAAATAAACAATTTATGCATCGAAGCTTTTACCAAATTTATCTGGTAATATTTATTTATTTCTTTTTCGGCCCACAGTCAAAACAAATTGCAAAGTAGTAAAATTATAAATAACTATCGAGAAGTGCGGTTCATCCGCCAATAGCTCGTGCCCGTGAGAGACCTCGCCGCGAGTAACGACGAGCTCAAACGTCAAATCATTTAACTAAATAACGAAAGGGAGTAACTCGAAGGTGGCTCTTTTGGCTCAACTTTCCTGCACTCAATTTCGATAAAAGTGTTGGGCCAGCACACCAATAGTCTTGAGAATTGTTTAAATGTATCAGTAATACGCCACGAAAACCCAGCACCAAGATAACTTAAAATATAATATACAACACCAATTAAACATTTTAAAATCTGAGAAAATATAAATAAATATAAAATCAAAAATATAAAAAGTAAAATAAAATAAATACAAAATGCATCAAGAACCGCACGAAATTTACATAAAAAAATAACATAATAACAAGAAAATTCGACCGTAAAATGACCATTTATATAAAATTAAAAATTAATGAATTAAATGAATAAAAATAAAATATTTTTGGATGAATAAATTTAATTAAAAATGTTAAAAATAAATTACCAATTTAAATTAAGAAATAAATAAAAATTTAATTTAGATAACATAAATAATTTCAAAGTCGAATTTGGTTTAATCGCACTAAAACTAACACGCAAGGTTAAGGCCAAATTATAGGTATATATACTGATATGATTTGACAAATATCTAATCTTAATTTTCAGTATTGATTTTAAATCGTATTTTGACACTAGTTGTCAGCAGTTTCACTTTGGATTATTTAATTCGATGTTTTTAATGAATTTTTATGAATGCATTCGATTTATTTAGGAAGGATATGGATTTATGGATTTTTATGGATAATTATGAATTTTATGGATATGGATTTATGGATTTTTATGGATAATTATGAATTTTATGGATATGGATTTATGGATTTTTATGGATGTATCCGAGTTATTTAGGAAGAATATGGATTTTTATGGGAAGTTTAATTCAATGTTTTTAATTTGGATGGTTGAATTTATGAATTTTAATGGAAGTAGCCGGTAATTTAGCTTTGGTTTTAATAAATTATTATGATGCTTAAATTATTTTCTAATTGTCGAAAATTTTCCGGCCCACAGCCAATACATTGCAAGATAGTAAAATCATATACAGTATTCAGATTCGTGTAAGTGCGTGGAATACCGCTGATGATCTGTGCCCGTGAAGACCCGGCGTGCGGAACGCAGGGATCGAAACGTCAATATTATTCCGTATAGAAAAAAGGAGGAGTAAGGAAGTGGTCTTTTGGTTGCTTCCTCGTTTCTCGATTTTCTTTAAAATCGACCTAAATGATTCTACAATCGCTCAAAATCTCTAACACCGAGTAGTCCAGTGGGCACTCACTAACTATGAAATGAACATACATAGATCTTAAGGACAAAAAGAGGGAATGGGTAGCGGGGAAAATTGCGAAATCGTTGCAACACTTAAAATGAATAGCCATCGGAAAAAGATTGATCCGAACGACTCAAAATCACGAAAAATAATATTTAAATAAAAATTAAATAAATTATGTCAATTGAAACGGAAAATATGGGCAGAACGCTTCGCAAATATTTGGGAATAGTTAAAACACTTATCATAAAAAACTGTAAAATAAGGGCGGAAGGCTGCTCAAATTTTCCGAATCAACTAAAATACTTATAGAATATAGAAAAATAAAAGTGAAATGCGACTCAACGGTTGGTATAAGATTATTATGAAACTGAAAAATAAGGGCAGAATGCTGCTCAAATTTTCCGAATTAATTCAAATACTTAACAAAAATAGTAACGTAAAAATGGAACGCGTAAAATAAGGGTGGAACGCTGCTCAAATTTTCCGAGTCAGTGAAAATACTTTGTCGGAAACGGTAGAATAGGGATGAACCGAGAAATAAGGGCGGTACGCTGCCAAAATTTTCGAACCAACAAAACTACTTTGTCTAAAATTGTAAAATAAGAATGGATTTCGGCTAATGTTTTATATCAATAAAAATTATTTTATAAAGCTGAGGAATGAGGAAGGATCCCTACTAAAAACTCGATAATAATAATAATAATAATAATAATAATAATAATAATAATAATAATAATAATAATAATAATAATAATAATAATAATAATAGTAATAAAAATAATAATAATAATAATAATAATCATAATGATAATAATAATAATAATCATGGTATTTGTAATAATGATGATAATAATAATGATAATAAAAATAGTAGTAATAATCATAGTGGTAATAACAATAATTATAATGGTAGTTATAGTAACAAAAATAATAATATAGGAAATAGTAGCAACAATTAATAAAGGTAATACATATGATGGTAACAATAATAATGCTAGTAATAATAATGGGAAACATTGTAGTTATAATAGGGATAAGAGTAAGAGAGATAGTGTGTGAATATTTAACATAACAAAGGGTGTACAGGCCAAAGAATAATCATCAACACGGACGACGATAAGAAGGACTATGGGAATGTACATAACAATGAATGATATGAGAGTATAGGTTAACATTTGAAAGAGATAGGAGAATAATGGGACCTAAGAATCAAAAGCGAGCACAGGTCTTCTATCGACAGCTCGTTGGACCCAGAGATCGTTCGGTCAATTATAGCATTAACAATAACGCTCACGTTTTGCGGACGATCTACCCACTCAAACACAGTTCCAACGTTGCTTAGCAACGGGTGCCGAGTGATAAGCGAAAGAATATTTGTATGGGGTACCTGGGTAACAACCATATAGTTTCAAAATATCAACACCCAGAAGCCCACCAAAAAAGACAAAAAACTATTTAACAACAATCGGCTCAAAATCACTAACTTCGAGTAGTTCAGTGGGCACTCATTAAATACAATGTGAACACAAATAGATCATAAGGACAAAAAAAAGGCAAAGGGTAGCGGGAAAACTGCGAAATCGTTGCAACAGTTAAAATGAATAGCCATCGGAAAAATATTAATCCGAACTACCAAAATCATGAGAAGGAATAATTTAAATAATATGTAAGAATTAAGCAAAATTTTCTTTGAGTTGAGACAGAAAATATGGGTGGAACGCTGCGCAAATTTTCGGAAATAATTAAAACATTTATCATAAAACGTTAAAATAAGGGCGGGACGATGCTCAAATTTTCCGAATTAATTAAAATACTTATCGAAAATAGTAAAGTAAAAGTAGAATGCGGCTCAATAGTTGGTAGGATATTCTGATAAAACTGTAAAATAAGGGCGGAACGCTGCTCAAATTTTCTGACTCAATGAAAATACTTTGTCGAAAACTGTAGAATAAGGATGGAGTACGGCTAAATTTTTATATAAGCAAAATTTTTTTATAAAGCTGAGGAATAAGGACGGATTACTACTAAAAACTTATAATAATAATGATAATGATAATAATAATAATAATAATAATAATAATAATAATAATAATAATAATAATAATAATAGTAATAATGATAATAATAATAATAAATAATAATAATAATAATAATAATAATAATAATAATAATAATAATAATAATAATAATAATAATAATAATAATAATAAAATAATAATGATAATAATAATAATAATAAATATAATGGTAATGGTAGTAATAGGAATAATAATAATGGTAATAGCAGTAATAATGGATTAGAATAATACATATAATAGTAACAAATTAAAATACTAGTATTAATAATAGGAAACATAGTAGTTAAATTGGGATAAGGGTAAGAGAGATACTGGGATGATACCTAACATAACGAAAGGATTACGGCCATAGAAAAATCATCAATACGGACAACGATAAGAAGGACTATGGGAAAAAACGTAATGATAAATGGTATAACAGTATGGAGTAACATTTGAAGGAGATATGAGAATAATGGGACCTAAAAATCGAAATCGAGCACAGGCCTTCTATCGGCAGCTCATTGGACCCATGGATCGTTAGGTCAATTATAGCATTAGCAATAGCGGACAATCCACCCACTTGAACACAGTTCCAACGTTGCTTAGCAACGGGTGCCGAGTGGTAAGCGAAAATATTTTTATTGGGTTGTCTGGGTAACAACCATATTATTATTGTTATTAATATTATTATTATTATTATTATTATTATTATTATTATTATTATTATTATTATTATTATTATTATTTGTATTATTATTATTACCATTCTTCTTACTATTATCATTATTATTATTAAATTTTTAGTAGTGCTCCGCCCTTATTTCTCAGTTTTATCAGAATATTATACAAACAATTGAGTCGCGCTGCACTTTTACTTTATGATTTTCGATGAAGTATTTTAATTAACTGGGAAAAAGTTTAGCAGCGTTACGCCCCTATTTTACAGTTTAATGATAAAGTATTTAACTTTTTTCAGTAAATTTGCACAGCGTTCCACCCATATTTTTCATCTCAGCTCAAAATAATTTGTTTAATTCTTACATGTTATTTAAATTATTCCTTCTCATGATTTTGGTAGTTCGGATTAATATTTTTCCGATGTCTATTTATTTTAACTGTAGCAACGATTTCGCAGTTTTCCCCGCTACCCTTTGCCTTTTTTTGTCCTTATGATCTATTTGTGTTCACATGTATTTAATGAGTGCCCACTGAACTACTCGTTGTTAGTGATTTTGAGTCGAAATGTCTAAATGAAGTTTGGTCGAATTTTCGGACGAAGGAAGAAAGTGGAGCAACCAAAAGACTACCCCGATCTAACTAACGCACCTATAGGAAAGTATTGACGTTCAAAATCCGTCGTTACTCACGACATGGACCTTCACGGCACGAACTATAGGTGGAGAAACCGCATTTATACAGTTAGATTGTATATAAAATTTATTTACTTGTATTATTTACCGGCTGTAGGCAGGAAAATTAATAAATAAATATTACCATCTAAGTTCAATAAAAGCTTCGATGAATAAAAGTTGTTTATTAGGCATGTCACATCTTACATAGTAGTCGGAAGTTCATAATTTCTCTAAAAACATTGTCCACTCGCATCAATAAATTCATAGTGATTATAGCAGGTACACCTTCATTTTTAAATCATAAGTCAATGCACACAAACTGAGAGTTGTCGTGTCCAGACAAAGCACCCACCACTGTAAATTGCCTGAATGCACGGGTCACAGTTGTAACGCACACCAACTGAAATTCAGAAAATAAGACTGCAAAATAAGACTGAAAAAATAAGACTGAAAATTTATCAAAACACATCAGTATATATACCTACAATTTGACCTTAACCTTGCGTGTTATTTTTATTGCGATAAAACGAAATTTGACCTTGAAATTATTTGTGTTATCTAAATTAAATTTTATTATTTTCATAATTTAAATTGGCAATTTATTTCTTTAATTTTTTAATTGAACTTTTTTCAACCAAAAATATTTTATTTTAACCCATTTAATTCATTACGTTTTTACTTTTATATAAATTGTCGTTATTCGGTCAAATTTTCTTGTTATTGTGTTATTTTTTATGTAAATTTCGTGCGGTTCTTGATGCATTTTGTATTTATTTTATTTTACTTTTGTGTTTATTGATTTTATATTTATTTATATTCTCTCAAATTTTAGAGTGTTTAGTTGATGTTGTATGTTGTATTTTAAGTTATCTTGGTGCTAGGTTTTCGTGCTACATTACGGATACATTTAAACAATTTTCAAGGCCATTTGTGTTCTGGCGCAACAATTCAGTTTAACCACTTGACACTCTTTGCTAGCAATGGGCCAATACAAGGTTTTGTTTAAATGAGTCGGAAATAACACGCAAGCACAACAACGCAAATTTAAAATCAGGCCTATTCACATCATGTAATCAACCCTAAAATATGAGGAAAAGGTAATTAAATATAAAATCAAAAAACATTAAAGTAAATTAAAATAATAACAGATATGCATCAATATCCGCACAAAATTAGCATAAAAATAGCAAGATAACATAAATATTTGACCGAAAAATGAACTGTTTATACAAATTATCAAGTAACAAATAAAATAAAGAAAAATGGAATATTTTCAATAAGAAATAATCTATTAAAAAATTAAATAAAATAAATTGTTCATTTAATGTAGAAAAATGATAAAATGAAACTTAGATATTACAATTAAAACCAAGGTCAAATTTTTTTTAATGCATCAAAAAGAACATGCAAGGTTTGGGTCATAGAATAGGTATAAGTACCGATTAATTTTCACAAGATTTTAACCAATTAGTGAGAAATCAATTTTTCTTGCATAAAGCTAAGCTGTTTTTTGTCAGAAGAAACCAATTATCCTTTTGTGAGCGATCACCTTTTCCTTACAAAAGCTTCAAACGTTTTTGTCAGCAAAAATCAATCAACTTTACAGAATACCAACAAGGAGTCTTACGAACACTACGAATCAATTTATTTGACTCTGTGAATCTATATTACCAAGTGAGGGTAATTTCGAATGAGGAATGCTGATATGATGTATAAATGTTATGACCAATTATATGTATTCAGAAGTAAGGATGTGTTATAAAGTTGAAATTCTTCCGGAACACAGCCAAAACCTATCGCAATATATTAAAATATACATAAAAATCGAGACGTGCAAGTTAAGGTCTATCCTCCAACGTCTCGTGCCTGTTAAGATCAAGTCGTGCGTAACGACGGATCCGAATGTCAATTACGAAAACTTATAGGGGCAGAGGATAGATAGAGGATCAGTCTTCTGGCTGACCCTCAGTTACCCTCTTCTGAAAAATCGACCTAAAATATTTCTGACTCATCGGCTCAAAATCTATGACACCGAGTAGTCCAGTGGGCACTCATAAAATCTTAATATCAATATGTTTAACCTTAAGGTCAAATGTCTGATGGAGTGAGTGGGGAAACGCGTGATTACTTTGCAACGGTAAAAAATCAAATAAATCAAGATATTTAGTAATCGCAATAAATGAAAACGTGGTAATATACGGTGACCTATAAATTAATCAAAGTTTTTATCGATTTAATGAAAGTAAACTTAAATTCTGGTACTAAACGATAAGCATAAATTAATCGAGAATATTTGGTAAATACAATAGATGCGAACAGTAAATGAATTATTTAATAATTTGTAATGGACCTCAAAAAATTTAACCAAGATGTATTGTGATCTAACGAACCCCATGAACGAATTATTTAGTAATAGATAAATAAAAATAAAATTAATTAAATGATCTAGTAAATTTAATAAACCCCATAAACAAATTATTCGACGATAAGTAAACAGAGACGTGGGTCGATCTAAATATTTTGTGAGTAAACCTAGAGAATACTGCAGATAACAATAGAATTATAAAAATCAAACCCATCCAATCATCTATAATGAACCAAATTGTATGTAGAATAATAACAGGACTATCGGAGAAATTCATAGGATGCAATGAATGAAAGAGCAATAACAATACTATTCAGGACCATTTCGAGAATATGTTGGAAGTTAAAGGATAAAGTAATGAGTAAGAATAAATGGGTTTTTTGACGAGTAAACCCCATAGAAACACATACCGAAGTAGTAATGAGTGTATTCCTCACCGATAACTTCAGAGGAAATTTTCCCACAACCGTAATAACACACAAATAAAGAAAATACTTTAATTAATAAATCCAATCGATTTATTAAAGACTGAATGGATTTAAATCCAAAACAAATAACTCTTGCAAATCAATTGAACGATCAAGCCTCCGATCCGAATAAAGTTTCCAATAAATCGACGAAATTTGAAACTAAATTCTGGATAAATCCAATTAATGCAACACTCTTTACAGCCGATGGAAGAAATAGACGTGCAATTCTCGGTGCAAGATGATTTATCAAACCTTTTTAAATGAATTCAATTTTCTCAAAAATCTCCACGGCGAAAAGGTCAACTGAATTTAGAAAATGAAAATTCCAACCAGAAGAAATAAATTCGCCAGATTAAATGTCAAATGCAGAGAGTGTGTCGACCTGCTCTTCATATATATATACATAGAATCGATGAAATAATAACAGTGGTAATATTTACAACTAATTAATAGAAATCGCGGAAAATCAATGTCGAAATGTCCTTCTATTTCTTCAAGGATGGATTTAAACAACAGAATTTCAACGCAACCTTCGAAGCCAAGTAGTTCGAGGCCACAAATAGAAGATATTCCCGAGACACCGGATAATAGAATTTTCCAAGTTCTTCTGATTATTTAATTAATGTTTTATGCATCCAACCAAAATGAAGAATCCGAGACCATCCAGGAAACTCCAAACCCACAAAACCCGAGAGCAACTGACTAAGAGATATGCGATCGAAATATATGGAAAAGATATGGCCAATTATATAAAATGCAATAATATATTGAAAACTTTTTGAGGTTCAACTAGTGGTTTACATGCACACCTGAAAAGCCAGCATCAAATAAATCTTTTAAAACGGTTCGAACCAGTTCCTTCAACTTCTTTTACATCTGTTGAGTCATCTCATCTAATAGAGAAATTTTCAACCGTGAGTTCATCTTATAATATCTTATTACATTATTTCCGAAGGACTGTTGATGACTCATTTTCTGCCGTGATTGCCAAAATGGTGGCAAGAGATGGCTTGCCATTCCAAATATTTTGCACGTCCTTCTATTTAAAAACTTTTTTACCGATAAAGGCTATGTAGTGCCGAAATCTGCAATGACTATAAAAAGTTGTTCATGGAATATCGATCTAAAATTTGAAATGAAATCCGTCCAAATATTTCAGATAAAATAAAGAAAGGTGCCAGATTTAGCCTTAAGATTGGATATCGCTTAACAATCGAAGGTATATGAACATAAATGTTCATACGACTGTAAACATTTTTTAGAACCTAGGTTTAACAAGGGCAAGTGGGTCCATGAAAACTGATAGATGTATTCAACAAGTTGAAACTAAATTGAAAGAATTCGGGCTAAATTTTATGCATATCGTTTCCATACCAACAGACGGTGCAGCTGTTATGAAAAAGTTGGGCTCAACCTTAGACATACACCATAAGCTATGTTCAGCTCATGATATACAGCTTGCTGTTATAGATGTTTTATATAAAACTAATAGAGTACATTCACTATCTAGTAATTAGTATGAGGACGCAGATGATGATACGGATGTGGATGAAGATAATGATGACCTGACTGACGGATTCAGCTTATAATTTCATTCTGTGGTTGAAACCGATGTTTCATTCGAATCAAATTTACCAATTTTAACTAAAATTCGTCGAATAGTAAAGCTCTTTCGTCGTTCACCCACAAAAATGAAGTTCTACAAAACCAAGTAAAAAATGAATTTTGAAAAGAAATATCTTTGATTTTGGATTCTTAACCAGATGGAACAGTCTACTGGCTATGGTGGAACGGTTCCATCAAATAAAATCGCGTACCAGAAAAAGTCTGATTGACTTAAATATTGAAATTTCGTTTCCAGAAGATGAAATTAATTTCATTAGCATAATATCTCCATTACTTACTGTAAAATTGGCTGTAGAAGCTTTGGGTGCAGCTGACTGTCATTGCTGAATAGCGATGTCACTCTAAAGTTTATGCTTGATGAATTATTTGCACAAAATAATGCTCTAAACAGGGAATTAAAATATAAATTAATTTTACGCACAAATTATTCGGACGTCATGCAATTCTTACAATCCTTTAGAATTTAGAAATATCCATATAGGGGATAATTATTATTTATATAAATTATATAAATCTTCATTAATAAAAACTATTGTGTCGCTTATAGAACGATTAAACATGATAGAAGAAATCACTGGTCAAATGATTCATCTGATGGTGTAGAGGAAATCGCTGAAGTAACTCCGTTAACAATGAAAGACAGGTTACAATTGGCCATTAGAAATCAAAATAAAATAAAAATAAATAAAATTTTCAACGATCAATAACCAATACTGAAATTTTAACGAAACTAGTAAAAAGGAAATCACACTGCTTGAAGAGGAACAAAAGCGTTAAAGTATCTGACAATAGCGTTCAACCATCTCTTGACAGTAAATCCGACAAATGTGGAAGCAGAGAGAGCTTTGTCTGCAATGGGTTTAAGTTGCACATAAATTAGAACCAGACTTAGTGACAATACAATTGACATAATTTGCCTAACACGAGAATTAAAGAGATAGATCCTAAATTTATTAGAGGAATAGATTTTTTCAAAACGTTTAATATTATGTAAAAATTGAAAGCACTATTAGTAATAATAAGATTTAAATAACTTAACCAATATCGTGGTAGTAAAAAGTTTAGATGAAAATAAAATGATCAACGGAAAAATAATAATATTAAAAAATGGCTGGATAAATAAATGTGAAAAAGAAAGATATAAAGAACTTAAGAATATGTCTAGATGTTCGGGAACTGTAAAATATAACAGAAAGACCAAATTTCCAATTTCGAACATTAATAAACTATTGGATGCATTAAATGGAGCAAAATATTTGGAATAGCTGCAGCTCCAGCGACTTTTCAAAACTTAATGAATATAGTAGGAGAACTTAATTGGAAATTTGCAATTATTTACTTGGATGAATTTTTAATATTTTTGAAGGAATTAAATGAAAATTACAAAAAATATAGGAAGTGTACTAGAGAAGATAAGAATTGCTGGATTAAAAATTAGTCCATCAAAATGCCAATTTTTAAAAGATGAAGTAAATTATTTGGGACACATAATAAGTAAAAAGGGTGTGAAGACAGATGGAAAAAATACAAGAAGTTATACAATTTGAGAGACCTAAGTGTATAAAGCAATTAAGAAGTTTTTAGGATTAACTAACTATTATAGGAAATTTATAAAAGATTACACAAAGAATTCCAAAAATTTAGAAAAATTATGAGAGAGCAAAGAAAACTAATTTGGACTGAGAACTCCGATAACTCATTTATCGAACTTGACGATAAATTAATAAATGCACCTATTTTGAAGTTCCAAGATTTCTCAAAACCATTTATTATAGTTACCGATGCTAGTTTTGACCCTATTGTTGTGTTTTTATCTCAAATTGACGATTCTGGGAAAGAAAAGGTTATTGCATATGAATTACACACTATGTCTAAACTCAAAGTTGGTAATATATTTTTTTACAGGGCAAAGTTCACACTTCGTATGGATCATAAAGCAATAACTTATATGATGAATACGACGAAAGTCATCACCCTAAAATTCTAGGCATAGATCAACTGTTTAGGCAATTTAGAAATAGATTTTCAATATACAAAAGGAGAAGATCATTCTAACGCAGACGTATTATCAAGGAGTGAATGTGCCAAATGCATTTAATTTCAAACAATTCATAATGATCCGAAAATTGGAAAATTAAAGACTAAATTGTGAGCGATTATGACAGAAAATCCAGGAAATGAATGGCAAAGTAATTCGACCAAAATTTAAGAGATTATACAAAGCTTAAATTTGAAAAACAAAACCAAATTCAAAATAAAAGATGGGGTAATTTTAATTTTGATTTATGTTAGCCATCCAGTTGGCATGTGCTTTCGTTAATACATGAATCATGTTATTTTCCATATACACGAACTCAATGTTCATTTTAAGTTCATACTCATTAGCAAGACTCTTTAGATGCTCCAATCATTGTGGGATTAACAACTCTAAATTTGTCTTCGTATGTAATTTTCTGTCGTTTTATAATATACTGTAAATCCAGAAGATACCTGATTTACTGTTGAATTTAATTCTGATGTACTTTACGTTCCATTCGATGTATAAATTGATTACCTTCAAGTCGCTTCCAATTCTACAAGATTCATATGTCTTGGATCACCAGGGTTCCACAACCAGCACGCAACTTCAAAAACTGAGTCTTCCATCTCTATTGCTATTCCAATAGCAATTTAACTTTCATCGCATTAAATTACGATTGTCTGATTTTTAAGAACGCTCCAAATACTTGATAATGAGTCTTTTACATTCACTTTATCTAATAACCTTTTTACTTTCTCAGCAAGTTGATTTTTTATTTAATCGCCCCAATTTATAATGTGTAACTTATTGGTGTCTGAGCAAGCTGATCACAACTATCACAACCCCGGATAAATTCCAACTATCTGATCACATAACAAAATAAATTATATAGTATATAATAACTTGTGCTATTTTTAATTAATTAATTATTGTTCAATATTTTATTTACAATCTCAGTCATTATTGTTGGCTCGATATTTAATCCAAATCCCATCCTTGTAATCTTTTACCTTTCACCCTGCAAGATTGATATCGAACATGCTTTTGTTTTTCAAATTCATTTCTTAAACACATCCGCTATCGTAATTTATCTGAGCAAATATTTGCATTTTCCCAAAATACATTTATATACCTATCAATGCTTCTAAAATCGAATACTGGACGCATTTTGCTTTATTTAACTGAACTATACCATAAATAGGTATTGATCCAATCGGTTTATACTTCGTTTTCTCGTCATAATAATCGCATATAGGAACC
>CM039679.1:185154332-185328183 GCA_022537955.1 Schmidtea mediterranea | reverse complement strand
TTGAAGAATGGACTATAAGGTTGAAAGGCACAGTCGATTTCTCTCGTCTGTCAACTGTATATTCATTAGAGAAAAATCCGTTCAATATTAGCGTTATGGGGTGGATTGGAAATATATACTGTCATATTTTCATATTGACATTGAAATTGAATTTGTTGACATTTAGAATGTGTCTCAAACTTCTTTAATATATGCATGTCGAGTTTTCTACTTTAAATAATTTAGTGTCAACGATTCTTGATTATATGATAATATATATTATTACTGGTTGCTTTTTATCATAAGTTTTTAATAGTCAAACTAAACAAACCATACTGACATATGCTATTAAAAAGCATGAAAAGGGGATAAATTATACAAAAATATTTATTATTCGTCATTTCAAATTCACTGTACTATGAACAAAAAATGTATACTTTGTGATGAATAAACACATGCTTACTAGTGTATGTAGTAAAAACCGCATGATAACTAAGAAACGGTAACTACATACACCAAACTGTACTGTGATAAGCTTATAATATAAACATACAACTCACTTTGATGTTATTTTATTTGTTACTTTACACCAATGTTCTTAAGTAAGGAGCCTCCCACATGGGAGCCATAAGAAGTTTGCTAGAGAGAGCCAAATTATTATTTCTTAAACTATTTAATAGTTAATGAATAAAAAATTATGTTTTATATTTATTATATAAAATAAAACAATTAAAAAATCAATTTAGTAAAAATAATTTTACAAATATAATTATTATTTCACAAAAATAGTATGAAATATTTGGTGGCCTCAAATATAAAAAAATTAAAAACCACTGCCTCTAACTAAAAATTGAAGAAATAAAAAAAATTAAATAGTTACACAACAACGCATAATAAAAATGCGTACAAACTTTCAATATATATTAAACGCGTTGAAATGATCATGCTCTGAATGTTCGCTTAAATGAGGATATATGATCATAAGATTATTTTTAAAGTTAAAATTAAATTAGAAAGTGCTTTGAATTTCAATTTCTGTCCAAACCCCTTCCTTTTTACAAAGGCGAATAAAGGATGTCGTAAGATAAATATTTATAAGTTATAATAAATTTATTATTTCCATATAGATTCAGATATTGTCACCTATATTAATACCTGAAAAAGAAACCATAAGTTATAAATTTTATTTATAAGTTTTAAGAATTCAATATTATTATAGCATTTTGAAAATTGATAAAGTCCGAATAATAAATAAATGGAAAATGACGAAGATTATTTCAATTTGAAAAATTATTGGGATACTCAAAAATTCAATATAATCGATTTTATAAAATATAGAAAATTTGAAAAGGTGAGATGACAAGATAGATAGCAGCAATCAAATTTTCAGAAGACAAAGTTACAAATTAATGGATTTTGGAAAACTTTATCTTCATTAAAATAAAGGAAGAATTCCATCCTTTCAGAAACTGCAATGAACCAACGAAGACCATTGTATTTTTTGAACAATTTTTTGATCAAAGTTAAATCAATAAAACCTTCATCACTGAAAGGAATCAGATCGTGTCATGTAACTGAGAATACAATATTCAACGCAATTTTAGTAGTGTTGGTGTACTGGGTGGAATTAATTTTGTTAAATCTGCCAGTTTTTTGTCGTTGAAATCTATCTTGCTTCACTAAATCCTTTAATTTCCTAGGGTCGATGCTATCTCCCAGACGCCTCACAATTTTTGACCTTACCACTATTATACCATGACAAGCTCATGTTGGTATCTGTATATAGCAGCCCAGAGTCCACGAGCAGGTGAGCCCCATTTCTAAGACTACTCCTCGTGATTATCAAGCTTTTGGTTTTTGACTGTCGTTAGAAGGACTTCAGCCTACTTAACCCTCTGACTGGGTGTTGATATTTTGAAACTATATGGTTGTCCCAAACCCCCATACAATATCTTTCGCTCACACTCGTCCCGTTGCTAGCAACGTTGGAACTGTGTTCGAACGATTCATGGGTCCCAAACGAGCTGCGATAGAAGGCCTGTGCTCGACTTCAATTTTAAGTCCCAATATTCTCCTAATCCTTCAAATGTTAACATATACTCTCATGTCATTCGTCCGTGTTGACGATTATTCTATGGCCCGTACACCTTTGTTATTTAAATATTCACACACTTAAGATCTCTTACCCTTATCCCTTATACTTACAATGTTCTCTATTATTGATATTAGTATTGTCATTGTTACTATTATAGTAGTGGGATGTGTCACCTCTAAATCGTGTCACGCTAGATCAACCCTGGGGGGGGGGGGGTAAATCGTTTTTTCTAAGTCTAAAGTACAAAAAAGTAAGGGAAAGACAATGACTCATTCAGGTCAGTGAAACAAAGAACTGACCTCATTCAAGGTCATTCGATGCGTCATAATAATTTTCAAGGTCATTCAAACAAGTACCATGACTCATCGAAAAAATTTCTCAAGGTCATCAAAACTTCAAGGTCAATTATTTAAAAAAATTTAATTAAATTACTACTTATAAAAATAAGTTTTAACTATTATTATTTTATTATATTATATACTGTTTTGTGTGTGTGTATTATATATTAATATATTATTATAATATATTATTATTATATTATTATTATTATATTATTAATATATAATAAAAAACAAGACATATTACAAACAAAAAGTATTATTAATATTATATTAATATATATATAAAAACCAAGACATACAACAAAATCTTTTTATTATAAAGAAATTAATTCTACTATAATAATATTGTCGAAGAGCTTTATTCAAGCCCATTCCACATACCTCCGATATCGGGCATCGCAGCAATCACATCCTTCACACCATGGATTTCAGATTCCATATCTTTTGACAAATTGTTTTGTTCGATATCCCATAGGAACTCATCAATTACAGTAAATATCCATATTGATGTTGATGAATATTCAAGTCTGAATATCGATGCTGGCTTATCCATAATATCATGTATTTCTGGATAATAAATTCCAGACGTTCTTTTAATACTTTAAATATCATCTAAAAACAAGTATAATATAATTAAGTAATAATAAATTACCATAATATTTAATTTCATTCATAGCTTGAACCGGCTCGGTATATCCATTATAATGATGTTGGGCGCTCAGAGCCACAATTAAACAAAAACGATATAAAAATTAAAACAAAACTAAGAGTAATGATAAGTCACTGTACATAACGCACCACAAGAGATACTAAAAATCAATAAATTTTAATTAAAAAATTAAAAATATACCAAAATTAATAAAACAAATATTAATAAAACCATAAAAGCATACAGCCATACAGAAACATACGAAAATAAAATAAACTGCCAAAACCTTGCAAAAAATTTAGAAAAAACACAGGCAGAAGCGGCGACCAGAAAACAAATTTTTGGGGCTAAAATAATAATTATAGAAAATAAGAATAAAATAAATTCAACTATATATAAGTATATATCAAAAAATAGAGAAAATACACAAAAAATAATAAAATGGTTTAAATTATAAAAATAATTAAAAGCCCTAAAAATGGCGAAAATCGCTCATTGGTTGCACACACACACAAAACAGTATAATAAGGACAAATTTAATTATTTAAACTTATGCCAAAACTTGTACTTTGTTAGCTTTGCAATTTTTCAACGAATTTTGAAGTAAGGATTATTTGTATTAATTTTCTCTTTAAGTATATAATTTTATTGATTGTTCATAATGTTTTGCTTAATACTCTTATGAATTATTATAGTTTATATATATATATATATTAATATATAATATATATATATATAACATATATATTATCTTATATAAAGACCCCTTAAAATCAATATAACGTAGAGTATTTTAATAGCTATCAATGGGACGGATCGCGTGCCGACTGGTGGATTAAGTTCTAGTTGTGCTCGTGTGTCGTGCTCGTTGAACCTCGGTAGTACGCAGTAGTGGCAATGATCCGGACTCCATCACCAGTGTCGTTGAACGCCTCGTAGCGGCTACTGAAAAGTGGCCGGAACGAGCAGAAATTTAAATTACGGGAGATCGACACAGGTAAGGGATAGGAAAGGTCGCGTGGCGATCTCATAGGATGATTTTTCAATGCTCGAATAATACTCGAGTAAATGGAAGAAGGGATAAGTATAGATTCAAGCATTTGACTTTGAATCTTAAATAATTAATGAATTAACAAAACGAAGTATCAGACTTTTTATTTGTAAATTACAGAAACTAAGTATAATTACCACCACAATCACATGGAGTTAGCGCAAAATGTATCATCGGAGTTATCATGTTATCTCTCTTTTCTTTAAGTGTTGATGAATTTGATTTGAACTTCCAGGAATTTTATGATTTTATTATCTCCAAACCAGACATATTAAGGCAATTCGGGTCAAACAAAAATTATGAATAAGTAACATTATGATAAATCGAATGATTCTGATTCAATCTGTGCTTTATAATTTAATTTGTTTTGCATAAATAATTTGAACATGATAATTCTACTTATTTATGTACTAATAACTTATGTACTTACCAATCATTTACTATATATTCATAGATTTGTAATTGTACTATTGTTTAAATAAATGAGATTGAGATCTTTTTTGGGTGTCCTGGTTTGGTTTTTACGAAATATGGTCATTCTAATGGTGGGTTACTGCATTTTGCTATTTGCTTGAATCATCTTATTGTTACCCCGGTAACTCCATATAAATATTTCTTTAACTACCACTCGGCACCCGTTGCTAGGCAACGTTGGGAATGTGTTCGAGTGGGTGGATTGTCCTCAAAAAGTGAGCGCTATTACTAATGCTGTAATTGCTCGGACAATCCCTGGGTCCAACGAGCTGTCGTTAGAAGACTTGTGCTCGCTTTAATCTGTTGGGTCCTTGTGTAGGTCTCTGAACTTTTTATAGGTGCAACCTGGTCTTTGCTCATCGAGAAAAATAAATTGGAAGTAAAAAAAAATATGAACATGTATATTTAAATCACATCGTGAACTCAATTCATGTATTGGTTAGATCTTTGTTCAATAGTCGAGCAGCTCGGCGCTTCGCTCGCTCTTTTCGTCCGGGTCTGTAACTGTTGGTTGTTGTCATGGTGGGAGTTTCGATTGTTGTTGGAATCGCCGCCGGTTCACGATATGCCAATTGAGCCGGGGCAAACACGAGGGGGTGGTTACCGCTGCCCCTTCTTGACAGGTGGACAGGGCAACCTCCAACCCTTTTATCTGGATCTTCAGACTCTGAGCCACTTGTTTCTCTTCGGCCCACCCTTTTTGGGCTGTCGTAAGCCGTTGGTATAGGGATTTGACCTTCCTGGGGTCTATCCAGGTGGTTTTAACTTGCTGAACTTCTCGAGTTAGCTGTAGGATCTGTTCGAGAAGGTTCTTGTTGGCTTGTTTCACATGATTTAGTTCTATCTTCCATATTTGTGAAGGCTCCATTACTACAATGGGAAATATTAAAGTTCTCATTTATTTATTAGAAATTCTCAGACATATGATTAATTCAAACACATGGTGTAAAAGTAGGTTACAAAATAATAATAGTAAACACATATTTTCAGAGGTTACATATTTTATTTAAAATTTCATAACTGAATTTCAGGAGTCACTGGGATTCGGAGTCCCGAAAAAACTTTTCTATTCCTTCTTCGGGAGAATAGCCCGGGACGATAAACACGTATCGTTTCGTGTTGCGGGTTGGTCTCGGATTGGGCGGATAGACGTCCGCGAGTCGCCCGCAGGCGAGATCGTCTTCCACGTTTGCCAGGTAACTGCTGGATCGTTCAACTAAGGAGTTGACTCTGCGCTGGTGCTCCTTGAGATGGGTCAGGAGTGCTTGGGCCCTCACAAGGATGTCTTGGGCCGGACTATGGTCACTTGATTGTCCGTCCTTCCGGAATTGTTGCATTGTGCTCTCTTTCAGGAGTATATCCTCCCGTCTATTTTCTCCTGGTTGGGGCGCGTCGGGGTACCTCTCCCTATTGGCACGCCTCCATGCCTGACGCCATTGGTTGGCTTCTGATACGGAGATCCGAACAAAAGGTCCTGATCGGTCTGAAATAACAACATGAACGAATGGGGTTACTAATACAGCTTAAAGATTGTCGGGTTACGCTTCGATACTCATTATAATTTCCGAAAACTGATGCGCCATCGATAAGAGCCTGCACGACAACAATCAAAAGTCGGAATAAATTTAGCCGATAACAAAAAGGGATGTATGACATTGAAAAATTGACATAATAAAAATTCTCGACATTCGATAAGAGCTAAATTAAAAAGTGAAGTTATTATTATTTTATGCGTTTAACATAGGGATATGAATCCGGTTAAAAATTTAGTAAAAAAAAACAGGTTTTCAACTAAATTCTAGTTCGGAGTAACAAAATATTAACCCAGGTTGATAGAAAAACCTAAAATATTCAGCTACCTTTATCATGAATGAGGATCATTATAAATTAATAAAAAAAAATAATTTACTCTCGAAATTTAAAATTTACCATGAAACAGCTAATTATATTTAGAAACAAATTGTATTAAAAAATAAATATCCAAAAATTCCTTAAAAATCGAACATTTCATCAGCTTCTGCCTGATGTCGTGAAAACTGTCATCGATTGGGCATTTGCAATAAAATCTTTCACCTTTCCTTTATGACAAACTAGTTTCAAGTGCTAAAATGCTTGTATATTCGGCACATGGAACCCACAACCGGTAAAAATTAAACTTGATAATACAAAGTAAAAATCCTGATGAGTAGAAATCGGCCTAATATGATCAAGCCTACTTTCCAAATGCCTTAGGATAAAATGTGAAAGAAATAAGATTGCCGGTGTATACCCACTCTAAACAGCTGGTCTCATATCGCGATACCTTCAGATTATGTGCCCACAAGCGGCAGCTTTCGTTGGTTCATCATGAGCTCCGGTATGTAAGCGGATAATCGTAAGTTTAACTAAAACAAAACAATGCCTTGAAGATGAGATTCTAACTCCGAAATTCTTCCTACACTCCCAATTATCTGGTCGCACGCCTTGTTAAATAGTAAGCAATGAAATAAAATCCTAACCCAACTTTCTTGGATTTTATTAATGAACAATGAGTTTATTCAAACTAATATTTCATGAAAATCTTATCATCATAATGTCGCGGTGTGCTTGTGTGCACGGTCCTCACCCGCTAGTGTGTCTAGACGGTGAGAGAAAAGTCTGTCGTCCACTCCAGAGAGTGTTACAGTTTAGAAATTAGAACGCGATGTCTACCCACGACATTCCGGCACATCGATTTTTCGATTGACCAGCGACAGTCAATTCAGATAAAATCTTCGATTTTTCAAGGCTCACCATTTCTCTCTTTTTATACGGTGTTATAATAATGAATATTTCGGATTTAAAACGTGAGTTTAATATCGTTACTATTTTAGTTGACTGTGACTTTATTTTTCGTACGTAGTAGAGAATATCAGAAAATTTATGGCGAACGCAATGGAATCCAACTCAGGTTCCTTCCAACTCTGTCATTTGGATTTATCCGAAAACTCTACTCATCCTCGATGGAATTGTGTGTTGGAAATTTACGCGAGAACAACAATGTTAAATGCCTATTGGAATACCTTTATGTGTTTTATCCGTAAATTGAGTTTTGTTCATTGTAAGGAGTTTTTGATCTGGTCATTTACTCGAAGCGCTAGTTTAAGGGTGATTTAGTTATCAATCTTATTTATTTACATTTAAAGATCTTAACGATATTTTAAAGATGATTAAATTATCAAACTTATTTATTTATATTTAAAGATCTTAACGATATTTTAAAGATAATTAAATTATCAAACTTATTTATTTACATTTAAAGATCTTAACGATATTTTAAAGATGATTAAATTATCAAACTTATTTATTTATATTTAAAGATCTTAACGATATTTTAAAGATAATTAAATTATCAAACTTATTTATTTACATTTAAAGATCTTAACGATATTTTAAAGATAATTAAATTATCAGACTTATTCACCTATATTTGAAATCTTAACGTCTAATTAAATGATTTTTAAAGTTAATCGAGATATCAAACTTATTCATGTATATTTTAAAAATCTTAATATCTATCAAACGATAACTCGAAGTTAATTTAGTCATCAAACTTATCCATTTATACTTTAACATTTTTTCAGAATCGATAGTCCTTGAGGAATAGTCATATTTTGGTCAGCTAATTCTCCGCATGAATTAAATTTAAACTATATCATTTCAGTACGGTTTTTGTGACATCGACCTTGAGGGTTCTTATGGCTTAAATTTTTCTTTACTTTTTCTTCAAAAATCTTTGGAACCGCCCCAATTTTGCATTTATTTTGGACCTTAAAAGGACTGTCTGGGTGTTCACTGCTTCAGTGGTTTAATTTGGAGAAACTAATCCTTCATACTATATCGGTTTATATCAGGTTAACTATGAAATTTTAGCGCAAGATGACGTCTCAAAATTTACGATTTAGTTATTTTTGTTTAACGTGGCCACATAATCGGGCGTAATGCTGACTTGAAATTAGGGTTCCTTTGGGTCTGAAATCTTAGTTTAGGTTGGTTAAATGTTATCGGTTCGTGGTACTCGCTCAATATTTACGATGACTTAGGATCCTATCAGTAGTTATTTTTAAATTTACAGCGATTGTTCGTTTTTTAATATTCACAACAACGATTTCATTTTACTAATTCCCCGTCACCTTCCCCTTGATTGACCTTAGGCGCATTATGTTCATATTACAATTAATGAGTGCCCACTGGACTACTCGGTGTGGTGATTTTGAGCCGTGTGTAGAGTAATTTAGGTCAATTTTAAAGAAATCGAGGAACGAGGAAGTAGCTAAAACCACTTCCTTATTTCTCCTTTCCTCTATACGGGATAATATTGACGTTCCAATCCCTGCGTTCCGCACGCCGGGTCTTCACGGGCACAGATCATCGGCGATATTCCACGCACTTACACGAATCTGAATAATATGTTGATTTTAATTACTTGTAATGTGTCTTGCCTGTGGGCCGGAAAAATTTCGACATAAAATAATTATAGAAAATTAAGTTGAATGTTATCAATAATTTATTAATAATAAAAACAATATAATAAGTACTTGATCCATCGAACAATTCATCATACAAAATACTACTCTCCCCACGCCGTCATCCCAGCAGAGCTCCATCGAGAGTGCGAGGACGTGACGTGGAGAGAGAGTTCCAAAATAAAACTCACCCTAAAATAGATTTTTAAGAAAATTAAGTCACGATTTTCAAAAACGATTTTGATGATTTTCTTATGTGAAAATGCATCGGTATATATACCTATTTTTTGTCCCTAACCTTGCGTGTTCTTCTTGATTTAGTAAAACAAATTTTGACCTTGGATTTTCTAGTGTATTCTAATCTTAATTTTTATTATTTCGAAATTTTATTTGACAATTTTTTCTTTAGATTTTTAATTGAATTATTTCTAATTCAAATTATTTGATTTTTATTTCATTTTCATGAAACTTGGTATTTTTTAATAATTGTCAAATTTTGGTCAAAATCATTGGGTTTTCGTGTTATGTTTGTATTTAATTCGTGCGGATCTTGGTGCATTTTGTTATTATTTTAATTTTATTTTTATGTTTATTATTTTATATTTTATTATCTTTTTCTCATATTTGATAGGGTTTAGTTGATGTTTTAATAGGTTTGAATTTAAATTTGCATGTTATATTTGCATGTGTGTTACCGATTCATTTAAACATTTACAAGGCCGTTTGTGTTCTGGCCCAACATATTAGTGAAATTTTTATAATTTATTAGAATTTTTGACTTAAAATTTGATTGAGTGAATAAAATTTATAATAATCTTGAATTTTAATGTTCTTTAATATCATTAATGAATTACTTGTTAATGGAAAATTGTGAATTTGTCAAAATCAGGATTTATAATGGAATTAATGATTATCCATTAAACATAATATTTGGAAAAATTGGTCAATGTATTAGTCGTCATATTATAAGGGATTTTCACTGTCAATCAAATCCATATGCTTTTATCAAATGTACTTGCCAACCTTCCGCTAATTTATCTTCATCGACAATGGATGGAATTTATATGTGGAAAGATCAAATTAGAGTTAATTGGGCAAGTGGATCTAGTGTCATAACAGGACCTGCAGCTGTGACATTTGTTAAAATTGACTATAGTGATTCAGTACAAACATTTGTTGATGACATTGGCTTTGATGTAAATAAACCGATGTTGTAAGAAGGATTTAGTCAATGTGGGCAATTGATCGATGCGAAAGTCGTTAGATTCCATGATGATCAATCAAAGGGGCTTGCATTCTTTTTAAAGTCAAATCTCAATCGGCAACTAAAAGAGGAAATACTATTCTTAAAGTGTAAATTTTTTTTGTAATTTTAAGATTTGTAATTAAACTAAATTAAATGTATATAATTTTTTCATAAAATTTTTGTATTGTGCAGAATAGTTTTCGTCTGCTTTTATTGATTTATTATGTTTTGAACCCCAGCTTTACTTACATTGTAACCAATTGATACCCATACACACTCCCCTTTACACAAAATTATTCGACCGATACTCATCTGATACTAATTTACCCATTAATTTATATTTGCTCACCTGAACCTTAATTAGAAATGTTTTTTAATACACTTTAAATATGTAAAAATAAAAAATAACTAACTAACGGTCAAAATTTATTTACGAATACTATATTTATATATTAATTTAATAATAAATTATTCGTTATAAAAGAGTATAAATATCCAAAAAAGAAGTGATGAAATGCCTGTTTAAATGTCACTAAGTGTTTTCAGAAATAATAGATTCAACTTGTTATGACCTAAATAATATTTTTATATTGAAAATAGAAAACAAACTAATCCTCACTTACCAAAACAAAACTCCATAGACCTCATATTCTTCTAAACTCGATTTAGCACTACGCTTTTTCCTGTTCCTACAGCTTGGACAATTTCCATCTTGCCTCAAATAACAAAGGCTTGTTTTGCAAAGAACATATAACGGAACAGTACTTTGTGATATGGTTTTATAAGGCGAAAATTGAAATCTAACTTCTGTGCTACTAAACGGAGAAATGACCACGTTGTAATTTGAATTTGGGCATCTGGATAAAAACGTTCGTATGAATATTTAATTATATATCATAGGAAATTTTTAAAAAATGTTTATATTAACTTTTAATTCAATTTTAGAGTTATCCCCTAAATAAAATATCTGGCCAACTGCCTAAATTTATTTGAAATCAACATTATAACCCCTAAAATTGACCGACAACTATTTCTACGAAATTATTTTTAAAACGATTTTTTCATGAATTTATAATATTTTACCATTTTAAAAATCGAAATTGAACATATTTTATTCTAACCCTTTCTAAGGCAAAGGAAACTAAAAGTGATGTAAAACTCAAAGTTTATTGATAACAATTAATAATTACAAATGATTAGAAAAAAACAAAATAGGCTCAATATATGTCAGTACTTGTACCAAAAGTAAAAATGATTACAGACAGCGTTACACTTAGATAATTTTATTAGTTTAAAATGGTGTATAGTATATTTCCACCACCTTAGATAGGGTTAATAGTTGCTAAAATCTTTTGAATAAAAATATTTTCATTTGATCAATAAAAATATTTGTATTTAAAAAATTATTAAAAAGATTAAAATTTATTTAAATTATTATGTTAACCTCTTGCATTTCTTATTTTATAGGATCCACATGACGAAAAAGGATTCAGACAGTGCATTGTCATTGGACACCGAAAAAAATTATAACTGTTAGAACCCATGAAAAAACCTATCTTATCCATGAAAAACGATTATATTTAGCTTTATCTTATGACAATACTCTGTACAGAGAAAGTCATTGAGATTTGTGCTTTGGTTTATAATATAGTTTGCAGTTTATTAGGAAGTTGCAATGAAATTAAATATTAATAAATATGTGTCTTTCTATTTTGCGTTTTAGGATACCTTTCAAATGGTTAAAATACAATTGCTGCAGAGGCCACTCTGATGATGCAGCACTATTGTTGTTCAAATAAGACGTCATTAATATCACTTTATAACAAGATACATTGTCTTATTGGAAAACAAAGTAGATCTCGGAAAACGTTCTTATAAGTAAAATACACTACTAAGAAGATTTTTATTATCTTATTTTATTCTCTATTTTTTCTAATTAATGAAAGAAACTTTAAATTATTTTCTAAACATTACTAAATAACCTACGAAAACATTATGAAAGCGATTTTAAAAAATCGTTACAAAAAGCTGACTTTGTAAAGAATTTGTTTTAAAGGTTAATTTATTTAAATTAAAAATCATCAATAAAAACAAATGGAAACTTTTAAACATGTGATTTTTGATAATTACTTAGTTTGGAATTGTTTGAAAGTGAAAATATTTATTAATAAGTCAAAAACTCCGATAGGATTATGTTCTGATCTCGTTTATCAATTGAGATGTAATGGATGTAATGCCACATACATTGGAGAGACTTCCCGTCATCTCTGTACTCGAGTTCTAGAGCATTGTCGATTGAAGGGTTTGACAAATATTGGTGAGCACAATAGAGGCTGTAAAAGTAAAATAAGAATGTCTGATTTTAGAATTTTAGTGAAAAATTTTAATAATTATTGTGAACGCGTGATATGTGAAGCATTGCTGATAAGGTCATTTTATCCAAAGATTAATGTACAAAGTGCTATGACTACGAATGTTTTAAAATAGTTTGAGTATGTTAAATCTTATTTGTGCATTGTTTTTAAAAAATTTTAAATTTTAATATCATTAAAATAATTTAATTTATACAATATATAATATAGTTTAAAAAAATTATAATATTTATATAAAAAAAATTAGTTAAAAGTATTTAAATATTTTTTAAGTATTTATTTATTAGAAAATTAAATTAATATAAAAAATAATTTGTTTAAATTATAAGTTAATTCATAATATTTTGGGTTGGTTTTTGTGCCTGAAGATGGCAGTCAAACTGTCGAAATATATCGTACAAAGTTTTTTATTGGCGTTTTCTTATGATTAAATCATTGACAAATTTATTTAACTATTTATATATATTTATATATAAAAATTTTTTAAAAAAAAAATTTTTAAATTTAAAATATAAACCAGTTTTCAAATTTTGTATGAGAATGTTGAATGTTAAAACATTTATAATTATGCTAAAGTTATCGAAATTAGAATTATCTCAAAAATATTTGTGTCAAAAATAGTGATTTGGTGATAATTAGACTAAATTTTGATTTATTTTACTGAAATAAATTTATTGGAAACTCTAAACATACGATGAAATGATTAAATATTACATGAACAATAAATTCTCCTTGGTCATTGCATGGAGACAAAAAATCTATTGGTACCGTACACTTCATAAATCCTTATTTTCAATTGTCAAAATATAAATAAAACATGACTTACACATTGTTAATTAAAACGACACTATTATTAGTATAAATATTGGTGAAATCATTGACGAGGGATGCGTGGCAGTTAATGAGTATTAAACTGAGGTTCTTTGGAGGATTTATTACGTTTACCTTAACAAACAGATCTTTATCATTACTGATTTGTCCGTTGGATAGCAATTGAGAACTATACCTGAAAATCGTTTGTCAAATACATTTTTTACAGTATTAACTTATAACAAACCCGCTGTCACTATAAAATGTCATCTCCATTTTCAAATTCGTAGAAGAGTTAATAGGAATATTGGTAACTCCTTTAAATCCAAAAGTATTATTCGCAGAAATATTTTTAGGGAATGAACACGAGACAGTCAAAGTTTTCGCTATTAGAGAATAAGTTGGATCATATTCACGCTTAATTGTATAACTGAAATTGACATAATTGGAGCTACCCTAAATAAAATTTAAACTTGTCAAAATTTAAAAATATAAATGAAAATAAATTATCTAAAACAGTGTTTTACAAAATAGGGCATACTGCCAGTTAAAGAAGATTTTTAAAGATTTTATTATTTTTTTGGGCAAAATTGACAAGAATTATAGATTTTTATATTTCTAGGGGGAAAAGTTTTATAAAAATATTGGGAGAGACTAGCCTGATAGGTTTTTTTAATTTAAGTAATACAAGAATTAAGTGTTTAAGTAATAATAAATTACTAAAAAACTAAGCCCGTCCATTAAAGTCATATAAGGTAATTAAAATGATTAGCATCAATTTGCTGCTAAATATAAAGTCATTATAAAAACTGTGCTATTATTGCAATCACATAATCTGTACTGTAATTTTTTTCTAGGCAACGCAAATCATTTTCATTTATGAAATTACTTTTTATTAAATGTATTCTACCCAAGATCTTTAACAGAAATTGAGGAAAATTAATTATATTATAATATACTACTTATCTATGTAAGTAGAATATTTTAATATAATTATGATGTAACATATGTTCTGTTTTGACAGACATGAATTTTTCTATTTATATATTGTTCAATCCTGATGAACAGAATTTTGTCGCGTCTGTGTACGCGATAGTTATTTTTGTAGGTTTGATTTTGTGTCCGTAAACTGGCGCGAGTAGTTTTTACATCGAGCTTTAATATTATTGAATTTTTGATTGATTGGTTTGTGTTGATTATTTCTTAACAATTTAAGTTATTGGACACATTAAATTGTTTAACTCGAAGAATGGATATATATACACATATCTATTAGTAATGAAATTTAAAAATGTATTTGGTCAATTTAATTCTATTGATGAAACAAACGCAACTTCAATGGATTTGGCTAGAAGAAATTTGACTGATTTTTAATGTAAATTCTGAAAGAAAAAGAAATGCAAACTGAAGCATCTTCATTGTCACTTGAAAAGAGTAATGAACTTCTACATGGACAAGATCTTGCTATGAAAATCAAAGATTCAGAAACGGCAGATGGTAGCTTTCATGCTTGAAAATTAAAACAAGGGAGACTAATGAGATTCAAATATAGAATTCAACATATATATATATATATATATATATACACGTGGTGTGTCCAATATGTAGCAAGGAAATATTATTTTGTCATTTAATCAAATTTTTAGTGTACCTATATTATTATAGGTTTAATTTGTGTAGTTTGCGAGATTTTGAAATTTGGAGTATGCCATGATTGATTTAGTGAATATCGCAGCGTTATAAAGTTTTTGGTATTACGCCATGTTCCCAATTACCGAATTTTTCCCAATTGGAGAAGACATATGGCGAAAACTCTCCATCACGCAGAGCAATGTACAAGTGGATTGCACTGTTTAAACATGGGAGACAGTCCGTTTTTGATGACCAAAGGACTGGACACCCATGTGAAATTTCTGACAAAATTAAAGAAAAGTCTGAATCTTTACTGCGAGAAGACCGTCCAATCACAACGCACGCACTGGCTGATGCTGAGAATGTCAGCAAACGAACCATACAAGCAATTCTGCATGAATTTGGAGTGAGAAATGTGGCGTCCAGATTTGTTCCCCGCTTTCTTTCATTAGAGATGTGTGAGAAGCGACTGAAGTGCCCTCAGGGAAAACTCCTTCTTTTCCAACAGCATTGTGTGGCGTTCCTGCGTAATATCATCACGCAAGATTAAACCCCTCTTAGTCTGTATCTGCCAGAGCCTAAAAGTGAGTCAAGTGAGTGGAAATTTTCAGGAGAATCAAGTTCCAAGAAGATGAGATCTGTTACCTTCCACAGAATATGCCTGATACTGAGCATTTTTTGGGATGCCCGTGGTGTTATCTTTATCAATTTTACTGAAAAAACACCAGGCTCAACTATGCATAATACTCTGATCTTGTGTGTAAATGCCGACATGCTTGACAAAGAAAAGAACGGGGCATTCCCATGTGGTTTCTTCAGGACAACGGATCAATGCAAAGTTTGGAATTATTTTCTGCTGTTGACAGTCAAGTGGCAGACATTGCAATAAAGAAAATGAGAGGCCATCTGTGGTACCTGAGCGAGGATTTGATCGGACTCGCACTTTTTTCAGATGATGTCTGGGACAGTGAAAAGAGAGCCATGGTTGATGCCTTAAAAAAACCGAAGATGCAAACCGATCTTCGACGAGTTGATCCCAAGACAATTACAGCATTTCAGACGAAGACTTTGTCAGATTTTGTGACCGAACGATCGCTGAACTTGTTCACAGCAATGCGCATTGATCTTGCCTTCCTGACTGGACAACCGTCAACGTGGTCTGAGTGCCCAGGTTACATCAGTGGAAAGCAGAAGATCACAAGTCTGAGGGTCATCAATGACTGTGCAAAGAGGGCAGTGAAGCTGGCGACAGACTTTAATAACATGCTGACGCATGACGAATCACAGCGACAGCTGGTATTCCAAATTGTTGAACATCACCGAAAACTTATGGCAGTGCTCTTCAAGTAAAACTATAATGTTGACTAGACACTTTCACGTTGCGCTTCCACTTCCAGCTGTTACCTGATACTCTGATACTCAATACACTAGCTGAACTCAATTGTTGTGCCTATTGTACAATTAAAACATAAGATGTCAATGTTAATTTGAAAATTTTGTATTTTTCATCATTTTCTAAACTTTGCTTGCTTTGAGGAGTCATTTAAACTTAGTATATAGGTCTATAATTTGGCATAAGTGTTACTGGCCCTAAACCTCATCAGACCAGAGGGTAGCTGATAATGAAATGAAAAAAATATTTTTCGTCATTCACTGGTGAACCGACCTAATATATATATATATATGTGTGTGTGTAGTAGTAGTAGTAGGAGTAGTAGTAGTAGTAGTACATAGTATATTGTGTGAGTTTTATCCTGTTTTAGTAGTGATTAAGTAATGATTTAAGCTTATGATCTATTGTCTTGGAAAGAGAGTATTCGTTTCTTACAAAATTGTATCCAGACTCTGAGGTTAAGTATTATTGTTTCGGATTGCTTAATTAATCCCTACGTAATTATAAAATAAATAATTGATATTAGAAATTCAGAAATTATTTGTAGAACAATAATGAGTGTGAATAAAATAATAATTTGATGTTTAGTTCTAAAAAATTACTAATAGATATTCGAATTTACTTATAGTTTTAAAAGAATTTATTTAAGAGAAATATGGAATGAAACAAATCTGCTGACATCAGTTACTAAGAAGAACAAATAGACACTTCAGAAATTCCCAAAGAGGTTACATTCAAAGATGAATGGTTTCGAAGAGATGAATATTGTATATGGATGAAGAAATTCGATAGAGTTAGTGGAATATGCCTATCGTACAATATTAAATTCACAATAAAACATGGAAAAACGTTATTTTTTTCAAAAGCAAACTCACATGATTCTGGTATGTGGTTTCAAATAGACTTAAAAGTTGATACAACTTTTTATCTTTGTAATTTGATTTTTTAAACCGTGTTATCGCTCCCAACTGTCTCTAAACTTTCAAGCACCCGTTGAAAAACTCAAGTGTGCACTGCGGGCTGTACCATCCTCGTTGGGAACAATTGATTAATGCAAAGCAACAACAATTTTATCCTGATAAAAATCCTGATTTTTCGATATTTTTCTTCAATCTTAAAACTTAATAATTCTAATTTACAATTTCATTAACTAAATAGTACTTGTAATTTTTTTCAAATAAAAAGTGATTTAAGTCATTTATGGTTTAGTTTTGAGACATTTAAGAGTTTGTTTTAATAGATTAAAAAATATTTCAATACAGTAACAAAATATTTCATAAATTATTTAGTCTTTTATAAATAAGAATTCACTATTATGGTGAAAGTTTGTGTATTTTATAAGAAAATATGGCTTTTAGAGCTGAAAATAACGTATACCATTTTCAAAAGTAAATATACAATAAATATCGAAAATATTTTCAATGAGGGTTAGATGTAAACTTTTAACATAGAAGAAATTATCAAATAAATTTCAAAATAAAGACTATTGGTTTATGTTTTCAAATTTACGCAAGTGATGTACGTAAAAAAGCAGGCAAAAAGAACCTTTGCCCTTTTCATGCTCAAATATTTCTCTTATCAAAATCTGATTTATATGAATGTTGTAGATAATTAAATTCTATAATATATTCATTTCAGTGGTTTTATTTGCTAGGGTAATCATACTGTAAGAAAGTTTTCAGTGGGTTTTTCGTCATGACCAAGTCATTAAATTGAATTTTTTCCACAGCAAAACATTTAAACAAAATTTAAAAGATTAACGTTAAAAAAGGTTTCTTTGTTTTAAAAATCAATTCTTAGTTCTGATTTGACATTGTGCTAATTTCTGAAAATTGATTAGCATCAACTTGTATTATAGAAGTTTTAACTGATTGAATTTGGTGAAAAATAATTAAGTATTTTTCTGTAGATAACAAATCTACAAAAGAGTATTTACACAAACTGAATTTTATTTACCGATTCAACAGCAATCTCAATTTTATGGAATAATTTTCAATAATCCATAAGAAATCCATCGGAATATTTTCTTTTAAAATGATTTCAATCGCAATAATGATAAACTAATTTTGTAATTTTTGACTTAGACTACCTTTATAATTATGGTCATATATGCTCTGATTATTAAAAAGAATTCAAATATTTGAGAAACTCACGATGATTGTGGGAGTACAATCATTAAATGGTATATAAATTTCAGCATCACCGATGGAATTGTTTTTGGTTGATGAATCACATTGAGTTACTAAAGATACAAGTGTATAATTAACTGAAGGAAAGAATTGTTTAGGCCAAATCACTGTCATATTTTGGTTGGTGCATTTAACGTTTGGTGGGCTTTCTGAAAATTTATAGAAAATTAAATTAACATAATTTCAATATTTTACTTTTTTCAAGTGTAAACAAAGCTCACGATAATACAAAGAATAAATATAAAATTAAAAGATTTTGATAAATTTTTTTGTAAAGATAAGTGTTTTAACAGTATTAAGATAACAAAATAGTATAAAATTTAATTCGCAATTAAAAAGAATGTCAAAAACCTAAAAAAAATTTTATAATAATAAATAAATTTAAAAAGTAACATAAGTTAAAATTTAAATTATGGAATGACTTGATTGTAAATATCCATAAGTTATTCTTAGAGAATGGCTGATACCCTGCAATGTTTCAACATATTCAACTTTAGAGAGATAATTTTTATCTTGACTTGCATTGAATATTTGTTTATTTATAAGATCATTTAAATTATGTTAAAAATTCCAAAAAATTGAATAAAGCTTCTACACAAAATTTCTCCCAAGCTAATTCATCCTATGCCTTGATGCGAGGTTGTTTGATTTTAGATTTTTACTTACTCGAATTTTGAAGTCGAGGAATACTTTTCTTAGAATATGAATATTACTCAAGTTCATTTTTAGATTTCAGTTCAATTGACCACGACACCTAAGGATTAAGAAATTTATAGTCCTGTAAGTTGCTCGATCGTAAGAAACAATCGAATAAATTCAGTTATATACATGCAAATAGCTTTCTGTCATCTCCATATTCAAGTTCATTATCATTGTCGACTGAAGAGATTTATTAATATTAGTGAGCACAATGAGACACTAAAGATAAATTTGATTGCAAACAAAGTTGTTTATATTTGTATTGTAGTATTTGAAGCGGCACATGGTTAACTAATGTGTAAAATGATGTGAATGTCAAATGATTTTATGTAAAAATCATTAAATTTAAAAATAAAATGTGTTTTTCAAATAAAAATATTCGAGATTTAATTAATTATTAAGTTTGTGATTTTTAAGTAAAAAGGCTTGAAAAAGATTGCATCCAAAATTCATGAATATCAATAAAACATCAATATCATTACTGATCTCATTTTTATAATTTGTTTGAATAAGTGACTTAAAATTTATGTATTTCATTTCTACTTGATAATAATAATAAGCCTGTCGAAATATATAGTACAAGTGACGTCTGAGTGGCGTTATTTATTATCAATAAAAATTATTTATTTCTATTTAAAATTAAAGTTCCATTATTTAAGATTAACCTCTTACAAAGCTCGCAAAACTACTCAATCATTATAAATGCACTAAAAAAATAATTTTTGTTAAACAATTAAACTTATTAAAATTAAGATTTTTTGTTTTGCTATTTTTTATTTAAAAAATTATCAACAAATGTATAATTTTTTTACAATAAATTTTATAAAACAATCTTGAATAAAACAATTTTATAAAAACTATGAAATAATTACTAAAATTTATTTTTTTTATTATATTAATAAAGGCAATTGAATATTTGCATTGTATAATTTACTTATTCATTAAAATTCCCTATTTAAAAAATATTTACCGTTTGAACTCCGATATTCAATCAACTTAACCCACTTATAAGTTTGAATTTTGAAAATTTTTGATAAAAAAAGCTTGATTTAATTGGTATAGCTACTTATTTAGGACAAATAGGTTGTACCAAAAGTGTCTAAATTAAAGTTTCATTTTGGGATAAAGGGTAAATATCTATTTTATAAGTGTTGATTTATGGACTTCATTTTTGATAAATTTCTGAAATAACAATCAAATTTGCAACTAATCTGATATAACGCCGGTTATTTGATAGTTAATTTATTTTCAATTAATGCAATTTTCAATTATTTCAATTAATACAAATTTCAATTATACAATGCAAATATTATATATTGTTTATAGATATATTCTTTTTTAAATTATATTTAAAAATTAGACAAAACCAATAAAACAATAGTATTTTTTGAAATGAAAAAATTGTTTATACGTGTGACATTTATAGAGTATAAAAGGATTTCTTAATATTTCATACTATATTTTATATTAGGTTCTTACTTATTGTCAAGATCTCTTATTTAGTAAATGCATGCAAACTTTCAAAATGTAGAAATGTTCAGATCAATACAAACTCTATATAAAACTATTTTTAGTAACTTTTTAGACAATTTAATCATGAAATTTTATGAAATTTAATATTTTTACAACATTTCAGATATTTTATAAAATATCCATCAAAACTCTAGGTTTTTGAGGAGATGAAGAAATAACAATGTAAGATTTAACTTGTACATAAAATTAATTCATTTTTTACCTCATTTGCAATTTAACAGGAGCAGTGGAACCAGAACTTTCAAATGAGGAGTTTACAAAAACGGAAAACATAAGTTTTCCGATAACTTAAGTTTAAAAATAATATTTTTATAGAAGTATAAAAAATCCAAATCATTAATACCATTGTTGGGGAAGATTTTTATAAATTTGGGAAATTAACAGAAATTTCCAAAGCCGCATAAAATCAATAATTATAAAATCAATAAATATAAAAAATTTGGATTTGTGAAAAGGTAAAAAAGATGGCAGCCAAAACGAATTTCCAAGGAACAGAGAAATAGTTTATTCGAATATAAAAACTTTTTAATAATAAATTTTAGTTTTCAATTAATCGGACTTACATTTATTCGAAAATAATTCCATTAATTTACATAAATTGGCATAACTTCCTAAAAAACCCAAAGAAAATAATAAAAAAAAAGAAAAAAGTAAATTTAAAATACACGTTGAGGAAAAGTATTATTTAAGAGCTTGAATAATAATCTCATAAATATACGAGAGTAAGTAAAGTGAACCCACGATGACGTCATCGATGACTAATCGAACAAAGGAATGAGTCATAAATAACCCACCTTAACAAAGAAATTTTTTCAAAATTTTTCTAAGTCACTTTTCTATAGAAAAATTTATAATATTATTTCAAATATTATTATTATTATTATTATCATTATTATTATTATTATTATAATTTTTACTATTATTATTATTAGTATAATTAGTATAATTTTTTTCAACAAAATATTAATAACCAATAAAATCTCTTATATATAATCGGGCAATGGTATAAATAAAATTAAAAATTTTATAATTCATTTAAAAATGAACCAATAAACAATTCATATTTTAAACGGTCTGGTAACAGAAGAGAAAGGAGATGAACTTATTACCAATCTTCAATTTCTCGTGGATGAAGCCCTGAAAATTTACAGAAGGAATCCCATCGATTTTTCATGGATCCTTTCTAGATCAAAACTCAATGCAAAGGAAAATGCATTCAAAGGAGTGTTTCATGCATTATTGGAAAATATGAAATGGTCACGAGTCATTGTGGCCATGTATATGAAGATAATTTTTTAAACAGGGCGAGTATTATGAAAGATATTTCTATTGCAAAACCGAAATGTAAGAATTTAATAATTTTTAGTAAATTATTTAATAAGATTTAATTTTAACTTAATTCTATTTCTTAAAAAAGTATTATTATTTAATAAAATTTTTAGTAAAATATTTAATAAATATTTAATTTTCTATTGTTGAAATACATTTTTATATAATTCTATAATTTATATTTCATAAAAATATTAGTAATGAGAAATTATGAATAATGTTAAATTTTTTATACTTGCCCTCTTATAATTTTTAAAGATTTTCGATTTTAAGGTATATTAATCTTAATAAATTAACATAGTTTTTTTAATAAAAATCACAGAATTGTTTTACGTAACGAAATTTTTAGTAACGAAATATCCTTATAAGATATGTGTAACTTTATGATTTTTATATTGATTTTATTATCATTTGTAAATTAATCTATTTGTAAGATAGAATAGTTTTTATATTATTTTAATATAAAATTAGATTTTTAGTTTTTAGATTTTTGTACTATGCTATTTTATAATTTTTTATTTTTAACGTATATTATTCTTAATATTATCTTTATAAATTATCATATTTTATAAAAGATCAGAGAATAGTTTTATTACTTTTTTAGTAAAATATTTAATTTTTATTGTTGAAATATATTTTTATCTAATTCTATAATTTATATTTCATAAAAGTATAAAATATTATTTTATTTTTTAATGTATATTATACTTAATATTATCTTAATAAATTAACATATTTTTTATAAATATTCAGAGAATAGTTTTATAACATTTTTTTGTAACGAAATATGTACAACTTAATGATTTTATAATGATTTTATTATAATTTGTAATAAAGTCATTACGAAATTATTGAATTGCAACTATTCAATTACCTAAAATGATAATTTCGAAAACATTACTGAAAACAAATTTGTATATAATAATAATTAAAATAAAGTTATAATATTTGATGTATTAATAATAAATTAATCAAAATTAAATGTTTTTTAAATTAAAGTAATATTTATCAAATTATTTGCACGTCAAAAATTCATGACGAAAAACAATGTCATTTTACAATGGAAAAATGTTATTTAAAAAAATATTATAGTATAAAATATTATTTATGCCCATCTCGCGAAGCTCTATTCACTAACCCTTACGAAATGTTTTATAATAACCATAAGGAACACCTGATATCCTTTAAAACAGATCAAAATGAATTATTTAAAAGAGTTTTTAAAAGTAATAGGATAGATATTCAAAACAATAACATCATTGCTATAGATGATGATGTTATTATAATATCAGATGACGATATAGTAGAAGCGGTGGAAGCTGTAAAAGAGACAGAAGCGGTGGAAGCGATGGAAGCGATGGAAGCGGTGGAATCAGAAGAAGCGGTAGAAGATGATATACCTAAAGAAAAATTAGTTATTCAATCTGATTTAAAAAATTGTCACAGAATAATGACAATGACATTCAACAACAAATCCGCTGAAATTCTTAAAAACAAACTATTAACAACAATAAAGGAAATTAAATCTGTAAAAGTCCAATTCGGAATAGATACAGATTTTGAAAAGGATGGCGAATACAAAACGTCACGATTTTTTAATAAAGCAGTAAATGTAACTCCAGATAATTTTCAAAAGTCTTTAGCAGACGGTATTGAAAAATATCAGGTCCGAACTTGGAAGTGGATGGCGACTGATAAGAATAATCGAAATAAATTTCAAAGTTATCAAGGTTTCAGAAATCTACAGATTGACTGGAAGAAGCTATATTCCAACCCCGAAAGTCTTAGCCAATAAAAATCCTATAGTAAATGTCGTAAATGAGGACAATTTGTGTTTTGTTTACAGCGTACTAGCTAATTTAAAAAAAAGATGTGATCATGGAAAATAAAACAAATGTTCAAAATTATATGAGGACATTGATTGCAATACCTTCGTTTTGCTTCTCGAATCTTGGAATATCCTTTAATTTCATCGGCATATCTGATTCATCGTAAACCAATTCTGACAGAAATGGTTTACGATGAATCAGATATGCCGATGAAATTAATGGATATTCCAAAATTCGAGAAGCAAAACGAAGGTATTGTAATCAATGTCCTCAAATATAACGATAAAAATATGATTGATATCGACAATGTGGATATTATATTGAAACATCCTCATATTGATATAATACATCGGAGTAAAGTAACTGGAGTTACACCAATGTATTTGTTATTACTGGAATCTAATGGTGAATACCATTATACAGCAGTTCAAGATTTGCAGAGATTAATAAACTGTAGAAAAACCCATAATTGACCTGTACGTATCCAATGCATATGGTGTGAGACATGCTTAAATGGATTCAGAAGCCAAATAGCTTTTGACAGGCATGTGGAATTATGCAGAAAAAACCAACTAGGAACAACATTGTACACGTTGCCCGATAATAGTGACTTGGATTTTAATGACTGGTCAAAAATGGTAACTCCTCCATTTGTCATATATGCAGACTTCGAAGCGGTTTTGCGTCTGGATGAAAGAGATAATCAGAAACATTTACCGATTGCTGCGGGCCTTTTATTAGTAAATAATTTTACAGGGGCTACAAAGTATTTGCATTTTAACGGACCAGATTATGTATACAGATTTCTGGTTGAAGTTGAAAACACTGACAGAATTACCGATAACTCGTTCTGTGTTTACTACTGGGGCAATTATTAACAACAAAGGCATATTTCCTTATGATTTTGCCACTAGTCAGGATGTTTTAAAAACAACATATGAATTGTCTCCTATTTGGGAAGGTGTTACATATGAGGAGTATGAGTTAGCTCAACAAATATGGCAAGAAACGAGATGCGAAACTCTGATGGATTATTTACAAATTTATTTAAAATTGGATGTGTTTTTGCTTGCCGATTTCTTCCAACAATTTCGAGCAAGATCAAAAGCTCATAATGGACTTGAACCACTCAACTTTTTGGGAATCCCCGGTATGAGTTGGGCATCTGCGATCATGACATTAAAAGATCCAGTTGAATTGTTGATCGATATGGAAATGTACAATTTCTTTGAAGGTGGAATGCGTGGTGGTCTCACATTTGTAAACAAGCACCACGCCGCTACAGATGAAGAAACCGAGTTGCTTTATATAGATATGCCAATATTTACCATGCAGCGATTTTGAGTGGATATACAATGAAGTGGAATTATTAGCAATTTTAGTTGACTGCATTAGTTCGGATTTGTAAACATTATCATATGGATACACTGTAGAAGTGGATTTAGTTATTCCGTCTAATATTCATGATCTCCTAGACGATTTCCGGGTAGCTGCTGAAAAATGTGTTCACCAAATTCCACTGTACCGGAATTATTATTAACCCATCACCCGAAAAATAATTATGTTATCCATTGGTGTCTTTTAAAATTATATATGGCCCTTGAGGTAGAAGTTAAAAATATACATCGGCCAATAAAATTTACACAAAAACCGATTTTGAAAGAATATATCAGCACAAATACCCGAATTCGAGCTGAATCGAGAAATAGTTTAGATCGGGACTTTTATAAACTATTAAATAATAGTGTTTATGGCAAAACAGTGGAGAATCTGAAAAAAAGAATAAATCTCAGATTATGTAACAATGCGGAGAAATTGGTTAAATATAGATCAAAACCAACTTTTAAAAGGTCAATAAAAATTGCAGATGATTTGATCGCTCTTTTACTAAATAAAGATGTAGTGTGTTTAGATAGACCTAGCTACATTGGTCAAATAGTGCTAAACTCAGGATGTATGAATTGCAATATATTGAACTGGCAAAATATATAGCACAGTTCAATTGCCAAACAAATATCATAGCCGGGGACACAGACTCATTCTTCCTCGAATGTAAATATGTGAAATTGAGATGACAATTACTACCTGCATTGATAAAAGATGGATTATTGGATACCAGCAATTACGAACCAATAGATCCGTTATATAACAGAAACCTGGATTCAGTAATTGGGAAATTTAAGGACGAAAGCAAAGGGAATGCGTATCAAGAATGAATCTTCCTCAGGTCAAAATTTTATAGACTGCTCAGTGGTTATGAGAAAGATATAAATAAAGCAAAGGGCGTAACGTTAAAGTTCATCAATCTCGATTTGGTACAAGAAATCATCAATTATTTACATTTAGAACAGAGAAGGTAGCCCTTACAAACAACGATGATAAAAGGGTATGGGTTAAGGAGAATAAGAGCTTCGCATATGGGCATTTTAATATTTTAGATGATATTGGATTGAATAATATTTTCCTTGACGAATTCGCAGATGATTTGGATTTCCTTGACAAGAATGAATTCGTTTTGCCAGATAATTTGGATTTCCTGAATGATTTGCCTGATGAATTGCCTGACGATTTCGATTTCCCTGATGAATTCGATGATGTGTGAGTAATAATTAACTATTATAATTATAATTATTATTATTTTTGCTAGTTAACTCAGATTTGTTCTCCACTGTTTCCTCGAAATCAGAACGTACCACCGGCCCTCTTCAGGGCCACAAATAATGTTTGTATAATTGGTTGAGAACGGTCCTCTTTAATGAATTGAGAACGAACCAAGGGCCCTCTTCAGGGCCATAAATAATGATTGTGAACGGTCCTCTCTAATGAATTGAGAATGTGTAAAGGCCCCCTTTAGGGCCACAAATAATGATTGTTAAAAATTGAGAATGAAAACGGTTCTCTTTAGAACCACGATGTTCAGAAATAACTATTATTATTATTATTATTATTATTATTATTAATATTATTATTATTATTATTATTATTATTATTATTATTATTTTTATTATTATTAAAAGAAGTTACAATATTTATTTATAAAACAGTTAAATAATCTACAACTGCTAAAAGACAAAGTTTGTAGGCACAATCAGAATGTTCACGATAGGGACATGTAATATTTAATGGAAAATCCTTCTTGGTTAACAAATATTTTATTAATCGAAGTGTGGAAAAATATTTCTTCAATAATTCAATCTTCTATCATTAGGCACATAAAAAATTTGATTAACTTCAATATCTTACATGTCGGATAAAAGTATCCTTCTTCATACCATTCCAAAGCTGTATGATCCATAGGTTCATCTCTAAATCGCCAATGTAGTGGTTCAAAAATACTGTTTGTATTAATAATACTCCTTAATAATATTTTTATGCATCATAATATTAATAAAGTAACAAGCCATTTTTACAAAACATTTATTTAATTAGAATGTTTATACATTAAGAAAGCAAGACAATGTTGGCCACAAGTTTTAGTTAATGGATTTTGAAAATGAATTTTGTTGTATTCAACCTGTTTTCCAATTTTCCGATAGTTTTTTTATCAATAGAGGAGGATAATAATAACCCATGGGGTCGAAAACATATATTTTATCCGGTTTAACATAGACTGCAATCCAGTGTTCTCCATTAAGAGTAGATGAATCTGTGTTGATAATTATGGCTTGGTTGGCTTTTAAATAAGGAATTTTGTCTAATGGGTACACTCCAACAAACTCGTTTCCTAATATTTGAGTACCAATTCGATTTATCTGAACTGAACTATTATAATAATAAAAATAGTTTTATAAAACTTACTACATGCCAAATTTCTTCATTTCTTTACTTCATTTATACAAGTACTGTTCTATTTGCAGTTATTTGCACTTAATTTTCAAATACTCCATATATTATGACATGAACTGGTTCAGTTGTAACTTTTGAAAATTTGATATCCAGTCGCAGATTTCCATTTTGAGGTAGTTGGCTATGATTCAAATCCAAATCAGGGTCCAAAACAAAAGGGAAAAACGGGTATTTGGTTTTAAATTCTTCAAGTGTTATACCACAATTCAAGTTTTTATCCAAATAACCCATATTTCTCACTTTTCTTTGTAGCGCAATAATTATCATTATCGAAATCTTGAGTGTATGTTTCTCGATAATCCGTATTTTTCGATAATGATAATGAAGTAACATTACAATGTTTAAAAGTTGAACTCGAAGCAGTGTATGATCCCTTGTACTGAGTTTCAGATTGAAATGTTACAAGTATAAAATCGATCACCAAATATTTGTTCCTTATAGAAAGATGATACACCTTGACCAATAGCAAATGAAACTATTTTCTTAGTTTTTAACGGATAAATTGCATATCGTCAACTATTTGGCATATTGGTTTCCCCGTTGCCGAAGTTAATGATAGTGCGGAATTAGATCTTTTCAAACGCATATGGACATTAACACCAGGAAGTAAATATTTAGGCTGATCCATAAAGTCGAGTTGTAATGATGAGCACATTGTAAATAATCGAGTTTTTAACCCACTTTTTCCGATCATCATCGCTACCATAACCCATAGGAGAAAGACATGTATTTTTAGTATCAGTATTATAATTTAAAATAGTTTCAATTATCGCCTTGTGAATATATGTATTGTTTCCACCCTCAATCTTGATATTATTAAAACCAAGAATTGCATCCTTAAAAAGTGTATGAAACAAGAAATTATTCGGTATTACATCAGCAGCATCGGCCAAAGCTTTTTTATCTTTATCTATAACTTTAATTTGAACAGTTAATAAAGTATCGTTCAAGTCCAGATATTCAGTTTGAAAACCATTAATATAAAATTCAACATCATTTCTACTATCAGTAAGAGAATTCATGGGAAATACTTCTTCAAAAGCACCATATTCAATTACAGCTTGAGGTGACACAATTCGGATTTACCATAAATCATTTTTCAAATATAGTCCCATGTCCTTTCATTCGTTTGTTTATACGTAACGATCTGTGCTTTTTACGTTTAGGAGTCGGTGTTGGAGTCGGTGGTGGAGTCGATGCTGGCTGTTTTTGAAACATCCGCAACTTTCCTATTTCAGCCAATGCATTTGTTTTAAAAAAATTATTTTTAAAAAATTTTGGAAAAAAAAGTTCTTTGTTAAGGGGGGTATGTCATTGTTTGGACTTAGAAAAAATTTGAAAAATTATTTATGACTCATTCCTTTGTTCAATTAGTCATCGTGAGCTCATGAAAAAAACGATGAGTAATCGTGGGCTCACTTCTACCTACTTACGAAATCACAATCCAAGCCTTAAAATATACTTTTTTTTAAAATTTACCTGTCAACCCTTTTAAAAATGGCTAATTCATAAATTTAATCATAATTGTAGTTGGATGTTCATTAAAACTTCTATTATAGAAGTTTTAAATGAACTGAAACGGGTGTATTGTAGGCCCTTATTTATTAGCAATCGACTATTTAATGTTGATTTAGTAAATGGCACACACATTTATTATTGTCTAGTTAATTTATATTATTGATGCTCTTAGTCATTGTCATTAAGACCCTTGCCTATTCACCTTTGGTGTATTAAAAAATTTATTAGTTAAGCATTTACCAAGTATATAAAATAAACATAATTAAAAATAGCAAAATTGCAGTATAAACTGCATATAAATCAGATTAATCCTTTCGATTAAGCGGAATTTTTAAATGTTTCTGAAGAAGAGAAAACGATGAAAAAAAGATAACTCAATCCGAGTAGATGTACCTTAATGATTGAAAAATGATTTAAACCTCATAGAACATTTTTATTTTTACGATACTTTTTACTATAAAGTTTATAATAAAAATAAAATTCTTTACCTATGAATTGTGGCTCATCTCCGCATTTAATTCCAGCAATATAAGAACTCGTGAAACAACTTTGAAGATCGGATGTCTGGCACCCGCTTTTTATACAATTTGGCCTAACTGAATCATTTCTGATGCTAATATTAAGATAAGGCATAACCACCGATTCAATTTTGTTAGAACTAAAATTAAATTTATTTTACTCAACCATGATTCCACATTTAAAATCATAAAATGGACGAAATTACAGAAAAAAATTTGAAACAATGAATTTTTTATTTCAAATATTAATTTCAAAGTTAAATTAGATTATTCTCCTTATCCAGACACATAAAAAAATTCAAAGTCTATAATCAGAATTTCATAAAACTTTTCAATGATTGTTTCTATAAAAAATCTCTTTATTACACCCCTAACCCTAACCCTAACCCTAACCCTAACCTAACCTAACCCTAACCCTAACCCTAACCCTAACCCTAACCCTAACCCTAACCCTAACCCTAACCCTAACCCTAACCCTAACCCTAACCCTAACCCTAACCCTAACCCTAACCCTAACCCTAACCCTAACCCCTATAATGACCAATACATCATTTAAAACAGAATTCAAATTTTGAGTCTAGCGACTCTCTAAACGTAAAAATAAAATAAAATTAATACTTAATACACCGCTATAAAAATTTATGTTGCAGTTGCGAAGTCACTACGTGAGTCCCATAATCACTTCCTCAAACTGTCAGCTTATAAAATATTATAACTACAGTTTACAATGGAAGATTTGGATAAAATTTGTCTTACATACCAAAGTTAATACAGAATTTTAATCACAGAAGACTTTAAAATATTAATACTCGTCTTACTTATGTGGAAAAGGTTTTCGTCTTTGGCAGCTATTAGGAGGTTCATCTTGTAAAACATTAAAATCAGTTTTTGTTTCCATAAATTTTATTTCAATAAATATCAAACTCAAAACTTATCTGCTTTAATCTTTCTTATTTAAACAAATTTTCTACGAAGATATTTTTAATTAAAATATCTTCTTATTTTGTTTTTTTAAAAATTAATCTAAACTTTTTAATTTTTAAAATTTTCAATTTAAAAATTTCTTCATCATAAAACTTCCTCATATCCCCCTTCTTAAGAAATTTTTAAGTTTTTCCACATTTCTTTCGATCCTTTTTCCATCTTCATTTCTTAAGATGTATCGTCTGTCATGCACTTTCTCTATCACTTTGTAAGGACCTTCATACCTGTCCTGGCCTTTGTGCCGTGTTTCTACTTTTACTAATACTTCTTCTCCTACATTGAATTTTCTCCTTGTTTGTTCTTCTAGTTCTTCCTTTATCGGTATTTCTTTGGACCCGTACCATTTTTCCCTGCTAATCTTTTTTCCAAAAACTATCTCTGCCGGGCTTTTCCCTGTCGTTTTTTGTTTGGTTGCATTTAAAGTGAATTCGACTTCTGGTAATATCTCTGCCCAATCCGTCTTCTTTCTATCCTGTAAAGTAGCATTTATCAAATCCCGTATTGTCCTGAATTGTCTTTCTATCTGACCGTTTGTTTGGTGATGGTATGGACTCGAAAAACATAATTTAATCTCTAACATCTTTGTGAATTCTCTCATCATTCCTGATTCAAACGCCTTTCCGCAATCAACTCTTATCTCTTTTGGGCATCCAAATCTTAAAATCCACTTTTCTAAAATCGTTTTCTTTATTGTTTCTTCGTCTTGTTTTGTTATCGCTGTCAAGACTTGATACTTACTATACTGATCTATTATGCCCAATATATACTTCTTACGTCCTTTTGTTTCTGCCAACGGTCCACATATATCTACGAATATGATTTCGAACATTTCCTTCGAATCTTGTCTTTTTACTGGTTCTTTCGTTGTTATTGTTAAAGCCTTGGTTTTTTGACAAATCTCACAACTTCGAACAATCTCATGAATCTTACTCCACAGGTGTTTTCCAACATATCTATCCTTCATATAATCGGCTATCTTCTCGACTCCAGCATGACACAATAGTCTATGTATTTCCTTTATTGTTTCTTGTAACTCATTTTCAGGTATCATCGTTTTCTTTCGTACTTCTTCTACAATTCCATGTTGGATGTTGCTTCTTCCCTCTTCTCTGATCGAGTCTAGTAATCTTGTTTTTATCTTTCCTTTCTTAGCTTCTTCGTGGGCCATTTGACATTGAACACACGTGTCACATTTAGTTCTCGACACCATGTCTGCATTTTGGTGATTAATACCCTTTCTGTATTCTACTCTTATATCTAAACTGCTCAAATAATTGATCCATGTTTGGAATTGTGAAGTAATCGGTTCTTGGTTGTCATCATAAACGTGATTGCCTTGTGGTCTGTCCTGAGCGTGAATCTTCTTCCGTAGAGATAGTGCTTAAAATGAATGCAAAAATAATATACCGCCAATAGTTCCTTTCTTGTAATACAATATCCTTTCTCGTGGCTCGTCATCGAGTGTGATCCATACGCAATTACTCTTTCCTTTCCATCTTTATCTCTTTGTGAAAGTACTGCTCCAATGGTATCGAAACTAGCGTCGGTATCTAAAATGAACTCTTTTTTCAGATCCGGAAAACATAAGATTGGCGCCGTCGTGAGTGCTAGTTTCAATCCCTCAAACACGCTATTCGTTCCTTCACTCCATTCTAATTTTTTGTTACTTGGTCCGCTACATAATTGTTCTAACATCCTTGCCTTCTTTGCATAATCACTGATGAATCTTCTATAATAATTGCAAATACCTAAAAAGCTTCGGAGTTTCTTTACGCAGTTAGGCTTCCCAAAGTTCTGTATGGCCTGAATTTTAGATGGATCTGTCTGTACTCCTTCCTTGCTGATTATGTGTCCTAAGAATCTGATTTTTTCCTTTATTATTTGGCATTTTTCTGGATTAATCCTTAGGCCTGCTTCCTCAATCGCCTTTAACACTTCTCCGAGTATTGTATAGTGTTTTTCTTTACTGCTTGAATAAATCAAGATGTCGTCCAAATACACCATTGCTCCCTTTATTTTGCCTAATACTTTTGTCATCATTTCTTGGAACGTACCTGGTGCTGCTGCAATTCCAAACGGCATTCTGTTGAAATAATATTGTCCGTTCTTTGTTGAGAAAGCTGTTTTCTCCTGTGATTCTTCTTCTAGTTCCACTTGGTAATATGCATTACCTAGATCGATTGAGCTGAAAAAGACGGATCCTCCTAACAAATCCAACATCTCGTCTATGTTTGGCATTGGAAATGCCTGCCTCTCTGTTACCGCGTTCAGCTGTCTAAAGTCCAAGCATAGTCTAATATCCTTTTTCTCTTTTTTCCATACACATATTAGCGGTGTATTCCATGGAGGGTTACATTTCCGTATAATTCCATTTTCGTACAAATTTTGTATTGCTTCTTCAATCTTTGATTCCAAATTTAGTGGTTGGCGATATGGTTTTATGTTTATCGGCTCACCTCTTGTAACTATCTTGTGTTTTACCAAATGTGTGCGACCCACATCCCATTTATCTGCCATAAACACGTTTCCACTGTTTGTTATAATTTCCTTTAATTTGCTATCTTCATTGATCTTTAACTGCTCCAACGCTCGTATCAATCGTTCTTCATCCTTTATTTTTCTGCCAAATTTTGCTTCAATGTTACAAATATAGTTCTTGTCTTTTTCACTAGCCTCGATATCTTTAATTTTTAACAGTCTAAATCCAAATGTTTCTTGTAATTCGATTCCTCCAATCACGTCTGGTGTCACTTTCTCCGCCACAATGAATATAACTTCCTTCGAAACATTTCCAATGGTTACTTGCACCTTCGTTTTTCCTATTGTCTCGATCGTACTCTCGTTTGCGCATCGTAACTTATCGTCACTTTTCGTCAATTGTTGTCCTCGTAGCTTGTTGAAACAGTTCACACTCATTACATTGATTCTTGCCCCAGTGTCTAATAAACAGTCGAAATTTTCCCCATTCATCCTTACTGTTATACTAGGCCTTCCTTGCATTCTGTTATACAAAATTTCAACAACCTGCTCCGTTTCGATGGTTCCAATTCTCTCCACTTCCTCTTCAAACATTTCTCTCTTTAGGAACCTGTATACTTTCTCGCTTACCCTTCCAACATTCTCCCACTTTTCTGCCCCTTGAGGATATCCCATCAAATTTTCTGTTAGAATATGGCTCCAACCAACTCCTCTACTGGTGGAGCCCTGTTGTTTGGGTACGTCTTCCTAAAATTATCTTCATTTGTCTCTACACACGATTCCCTTTCTTCTTCTTCCTCGATACCATTTATTCGACTGTATCTGTTTCCCGTGAATCTTTGTCTCTCCGTCGCTTGCCCGTACCTCATCTTTGTATAACACTCCTCGGATCTATGACCATTTCTGCTACATCTTTCACAGCGTATTTCCTGACACAATCTTCTTATATGACCTTCTTTCCCACACCCAAAACATCTTGGAGCTTTTTTATCTGGACAGTTTCTACTTATATGTCCGCTTCTATGACATGTCCAGCATTCTATTTTACCTTTTATTGGACAATCAATTTTCGTGTGTCCTATTTTGTGGCATAACCAGCATTCTGGCATTTCTCTTCGGATACTTTCTTCTCTCTGTTCTTTCTTCTTGTATCGTACTCTTCCCTGTGGTTCCTGATAGACCACTCTGGCGTAACTTTTCATACTGTTTATCTGTTCTCTTTGCTTTTCTACTTTGTCCATCAGAGTTTGTGTTTCCTTTATTTCTTCTGTGCTTTTTATCTTCCGTAGTATCACTTCTTTCTCAACTTCTTTATTCTCCGCACATACTATTAACATCCTTGCTGTTAATTTCTCTTTGGTAAATTCTTTATTTTCGAACAACCTATCAACAAGGTCCTCCACCTTTTTAAAATACGTTTCTATTTCTTCACCCTTCCGCTTGTAATTCAACAAGTTTTGTAGATCCTTTAAAACATCTCTTTCACGATCGAATGCCAATCGCAACCTAGCCTGGAATCCTTCGGCTTTTTTCAGTGTTTTGGCGTACACTTCCAGGAGATCCTCATCAATCATGCAAGATGTTAATCTTTCCTGGTCTTTCTTCTGCGTGATTCCCTTGGCGTCGAAATAAATTTCGCATCTTTTAATGAACTTTTCCAAATCGTCCCCTTGGCAGAATACCTTTGGTAGCAATCTTTCGGTGATTGCGTCCGTGTTTACCGCTGCCACCATATTAGGAGGTTCATCTTGTAAAACATTAAAATCAGTTTTTGTTTCCATAAATTTTATTTCAATAAATATCAAACTCAAAACTTATCTGCTTTAATCTTTCTTATTTAAACAAATTTTCTACGAAGATATTTTTAATTAAAATATCTTCTTATTTTGTTTTTTTAAAAATTAATCTAAACTTTTTAATTTTTAAAATTTTCAATTTAAAAATTTCTTCATCATAAAACATCCTCATAGCAGCATTACAAAACTAATATAAAACTGCGTATGGACAAACCTTTAAAGGAAAAATCAACTCATCCATCACATTAAAAAATTAAATTTTTAAATAAGTGTATTTCTTAACAAATTTTACAAATGTATGTATTAGTTATTTTTTAAAAAAACTTTCTTTATTTTTATTTCACCAACTTTTTCATGTGACATCACGGCCCCGAATTGGAGAATCACAGATTTAGATTAATATTCATGAAAAAGAAGTTTGGTTGGAATGTTCATAGACTTTTTGTATCATCATTATTAGATGATCCACATCTTTAGCAGGCATTCTTGTAAATTGGCCGATCTGTTTCCATTAAGTTCAATAGTGAGAAATTTTTAAGACAAAGACAATGACTCGTTCAAGATCATTCGAAAAATTTTCAAGGTCATTTAAAAGTAGGTCACGGTCATTCAAAAGTATGTCATGATCATTCAAATTTTCTCAAGGTCATAGTATTTTTTAACATTTTTTAATTTTAATGTACTACTTATTTTATATAAGTAGTGTTTTAATGTTTTTTAATTATTATTATTAATATTTTTATTATTATTATTAATATTATTATTATTATTATTATTATTATTGTTATTATTTTCATCATTATTATTATTATTATTATTATTACTATTATTATTATTTTTATTATTTTTATTAATATTATTATTATTATTTTTATTAATATTATTATTATTATTTTTTTTAATATTATTATTATTATTATTGTTATTATTTTTATCATTATTATTATTAATATTAATGTTATTATTATTATTATTATTATTATTACAAGTTTTTATTATTATAATTTTCAATATTATTTTATATAAATTTTCAACAAAGTATATAAAATTAATATTGAATAGAAAAAGTTTGTACAATTTAATAATAAAATCAATATACAATATATTTGATATTCATGTTATGGCTTAAAATATGAGAAAAGTTGTATATGTACTATTTAAATAATATTTACCATTTGAACACCGATATTGAACACCGAATACATGAATCGAACAATTTCTTAGAACTGAACACCTATCGTATATTTTATTCAGATTCCAATAATATCATTAAAATTAACCAAAATCTTATTGTTATATTTTGATAACCTTTAAGTCAATGAAAATGTATCGATTTCACTAAGTATCATCTTTTGACATCGATATCCAACCGAATAAATCCCCATAAAAATATCAAAAGTTCCCCCTCTTGACCTATCGTTCCCCCCCTTAAAATAATATAAAACTTACTCTCAACCAATCATTTCTCTTTAAATGACAATATTCCAAACTATATTCAATATTTTTCATAAAAATCACCGACTTATATCAATATCCAACCGAAAAAATTTCTTGAAATCCTCTTAAAATAAAATTCATCTCTTGACCAATCATTTCCATTAAATGACAATATTTCCCATTTGAATTCTTTATTTTTTCATAAAAATCCACATTTAGATAATATTTAGCATTTAAATAACAATATTCATCCGACTCAATCCCCTTAAAAATGACAACAAACTTATTCTTAATCGACTATTTTTCACTAAAATAAATTCCACTCTTGACCTATCATTTCACCTACTTTACTATATTCATTATTTTTTATACAAATTACACTTTAAATACCAATTTTAACTAACTCACACCCCCTTAAAAAATGACAACAAACTTGTTCTTAATCGACTATTTTTCAATAAAATAAATTCCACTCTTGACCAATCATTTCCCATCAAATAACACTTTCCCCTACTTTACCAACTATGTTCATTATTTTTTATACAAATCACCCTTTAAATAACGGTATTTAACCGATTCAGAACCTTAAAAATATCAACAAATCTGTTCTTAATCGATTATTTCTCCTTAAAAGATCATAAATTCTTTTCTTAGCCAATCGTTTCCCCCGAAAATAAAATTTACTCTCAACCAATCATTTCTCTTTAAATGATAATATTTAAATTCCCTTATCTATATTCATTATTTTTCATAAAAATCACAGACATATCAATATTCAGCCGAAAAAAAAATTTCTTGAAATCATAAATGCATTCTCTTTGAATGATAATTATTCCCCTCCCTCATAACATTTACATACATATTGATATATATCCGAACAAATCCCCATAAATATATTATAAATTCCTCCTCTATATTCTCCATTTAGAAAATATTTACCCTTTGAACACAGATATTCAACCAACTCAATCCCCTTAAAAATATCAACAAACGTTCTTAACCGATTATTTCCCTTTAAGATATCATAAATTCCCCTTGACCGATCATTTCCCCTTAAAATAAATTTAATCTCAGCCAATTATTTCTCATTAAATAACATTATTTCTACCATCTTTTCACCCACATATCGATATCAATTCAAATAAATTCCTTTAAAAATATCATAAAATTTACTTCATCCGATCATTTCTCTTCAAATGACAATATTTCCCATTTGAATTCATTAAATTTTCATAAAAATCCACATTTAGATAATATTTAGCATTTAAATAACAATATTCAACCGAATCAGTCCCCTTAAAAATATCATAAAATATACTTTTAACCAATCATTCCCCTACAAATGACATTTTCCCCCACTGCACCAATAATATACATATTTTTCGTAAAAACCTACAAAATCGATAATATTTATTCCTTTAGAATTATATATTTAACTCCTTAAAAATCTATCATTTGGATCATATTTACCATATGTATTCAACCAATCAAATTCCCTTAAAACTATCATAAAAAATCTGAATTTTACAAATAGAAAATAATTTTTCTTTAAAATATTATAATATTGATATCGATACCCAACATTTTTTCATCAAAACTCATCACAATTTCATTCTGGCAACAAATTCAAGCAAATAAAAAATTCATCAAAACTGACTAAAATCAAATAAAGTCTATGTTTCCCAAATAAATTAAATTTCACTACATTATTGTAAAATCATAAAATATATAATATTGCTCAAATAATTAAAATTAATCAGTAAATCAAGTATAAATTCAATAAAAATTACCAGTCAACCTATAGAGATAATTCAATGATTTTCATAAGTATACTGATAACCACACTGAGCATCCCCTTAAAAATCTCTAAATTATACTACTTTTGTGATTGATGTCCATGAAATCAATAAAATTGAAAATAAAAGTAAATAATCGACACCTTATCTCAAAGATATTTTATTCTTTCTAAGTTTCACTAAAATATTTTTAAAAATCAACTGAATTGACAAAAGTTTGGTTTAATTAACAATAAATTTTAATTAAATCTTGTCTCTGTGTATTCCAAAAGTTGATTGTAATTTACTGTAAAATACATTAATCACTGCCCATAAACCTCTGAAAAGCTTTACATACTTTCAACTTTTCAACTTTTTAAAATAGACCATAAAATTATAATTAAATATCATTTAATATTCAAAATCTATCAGTCGAATTGGATTCTAATTGGTAAATAATTAAATTAAATTAAATAGATGTTTCATAAAAAGTTTGTTCCTAAAATAAACTTTTATTTAAAATAATCCTAAAATCAAGTTAAATCTATTAAATTATAAAGAAATTAAGTGCTTATTAAAAAATTTCAAAGTTTTTTTTTAACAAAACTATTAAGTTTTACAAAATAATTTCAATAAATCACATAAAAGACTGAAAAGCAATAAATTTTTATTCAGAGAAGATACTACAATTGATTGGGTTTCAATGATTAATAGTTTCTTGATAGCAACTAAACAATTTGGAGACATCAAGGATCGATAAAAGAGTGAAGAAGTTAATAAAATTTGTAATTGAAATTGTATTTCTATTGATTGTTCAAATTTTTATGTGCTTTTATTTAAAGATTTCTTGGTCAGTAAACAATTTTTGATATTAATTTGTTCAGTAACTAGTTATTGATAACATATGGTGAGTGTGTGAATAACCAACTATTTTAAGGGGAAATGATTGAGAGAATATTTTATTTTTAAGTGGGTTAAGTTGGTTGAATATCGGTGATCAAAGGGTAAATATTATTTAAATAGTACATATACAACTTTTCTCATATTTTAAGCAATAACATGAATATCAAATATATTGTATATTGATTTTATTATTACATTGTACAAACTTTTTCTATTCAATAATAATTTATTATACTTTGTTGAAAATTTATATAAAATAATAATGAAAATTATAATAATAAAAATAATAATAATAATAATAATAGGATAAAAATTAAAAAAAACATTAAAACAGTACATATAAAAATAAGTAGTAAATTAAAATTTAAAAATATTTAAAAATACTATGACCTTGAAAAATTTTGAATGACCTTTAAAAAATATGATAACTCAAAATAATAATAATAATAATAATAATAGTAATAATAATAATAATAATAACAATAATAATAACAATAATAATAACAATAATAATAACAATAATAATAACAATAATAATAACAATAATAATAACAATAATAATAACAATAATAATAACAATAATAATAACAATAATAATAACAATAATAATATTAATAATAAAAACAAAAATAATAATAATAATAATAGGATAAAAGTTTTTAAAAAATAACCATTAAAACACTTCTTGTAAAAATAATTAGTAAATTAAAATTTAAAAATATTTAAAAATATTATGACCTTGAGAAAATTTGAATGACCTTGAAAAAATATGATGACTTAAAATAATAATAATAACAGTAATAATAATAACAATAATAATAATAATAATAAAAATAATAATAATAAAAATAATAATAATAATAATAATAGTAATAATAATAATAATAACAATAATAATAATAATAATAATAATAATAATAATAATAATAATAATAATAATATTAATAATAATAATAATAACAACAATAATAATAACGTTAAATAATTCTACGAATGAGTTTTGTTTACAATTATGTGTAGAATGGTGTATCAAAAATTCGATTGTGCAAATAAAATCTAAAGAGGATGCTCATATTAAAAATTGATTAATTTGAGGAAAATATTTGGGATTTCTAAATTCAGTGTGCAGAATACTGTGATAAATTTGAGTAAAATAGTTTTGACTGTTGATGAAAAGCGTGTTTTAAAATTTGGTCCAAATCACAGTATTAAGAATCGCTTGGATGAAACAAAATTGTGTGCAAAAATTGAAAGTTTATATTTTCATATATCCCGATCGATGAAAGGCATTAATGGTAACTATGTGAAGAGCTTGTAAAGTGCAAGTACGATGGAGTATATCGATAAAAACAAAAAGCAGAATATTAGGGATTTTATGACTTTAAAAAACTTAGCTAAAAAAAATATAAATATCTGTAAGTTTGACAAAGGAAATGGGATAGTTATTCTTGACTATGATGTGTAAGTAAATAAGTTGAATGATTTGTTAAATTCTCCTCAGTTTGTGAAATTGCAAAAAGGTCGGAAGAATGGAAAATTGCCTCCTCTTAAAGATGAAGAGTTTGTACAAAAAATGTTAAATGGTTTTATTGAGAAGAAGCTTGTTAATGAAGAGGTATGTAAGTCTATTCATCCAATAGTATCGCAGCCAGCAAAACTATATGGGCTTCAAAAAATCCATAAATACCAGTTTTGTCGATTGTTGGTCCTGCCAGTATAAAATAGCAAAGTTTTTAGATGGATTATTAAAACCGTTAATGCGATCAGAGTTTGAATGTAAGGATAGCTTTGAGTTTGTGTCTTGTATTGCAAAGTTACAAAAACGAAGTATGAATGATGTTATGGTTTCGTTTGATGTTTGTAGTTTGTTTACGAATGTACCACTGGTTGATACAATTGACTTATGCTGTGCGTTGTGTGACGAAAATGATTCTGAACATCACATTTTGGATAGAAGGGCATTTCGTAAACTTCTTAAAATTGCTACTTCAAATGACAATTTTCTTTTCAATAATGAATGGTATCAACAAATAGATGATGTCGCTATGAGTTCCCCTTTAGCACCAACGATGGAATCAATATTTTTAGCTAGTTTGGAAAAGAAAATTGCTTCTTTCCAATTTGAAAAACCTTTTGTGTATAAAAGGTATGTGGATGATATTTTTCTTGTATTTGAAAACCAGAAACATGTAGAACCGTTTTTGCATTTTATGAACAGTTTACATAAAAACATTGTATTCACATGTGAAACGGAGAGAAAGTCATCAATTGCGTTTTTGGATTTGTTAATTCAACGCAAAGATAAACATTATGAGACAGTATAAGAGAAATATGGTGAAAGGATTGATTTATCGTTCAAGGTCTTAAGTGTTGATAAATTGGTTGAGATAATTTTTATTGTTGATGATAAAAGAGACTATTAACAAATTGATTAAAAATCCTAAGGATCCATGTTTTGGAAAGTCTGAGTGTAATTTGTCAAATGGGTGTGAATTGAGTGTTGATCTAAATAATAGTAAAAATGGATATAAAAAAATTGAGCCTAAATATGTGTTAGTATTGCCGTACTCTGAAGGTTTTACAAATTATAAAAGGAAGTTAAGTAAACAGATGGGAAATTTAGAATATAAGATCGTCTCTAATTCGTGTAAGGTACGCAATATGTTTATTAATAAATCAAAAACTCCGACAGGATTGTGTTCTGATCTCGTTTATCAATTTACATGTAATGGGTGTAATGCCACATACATTGGAGAGACTTCCCGTCATCTCTGTACTCGAGTTCTAGAGCATTGTCGATTGAAGGGTTTGACCAATATTAGTGAACACAATAGAGGCTGTAAAAGTGAAATAGGAATGTCTGATTTTAGAATTTTGTTGAAAAGTTTTAATAATTATTGGGAACGCGTGATATGTGAAGCATTGTTGATAAGGTCATTGGATCCAAAGATTAATGTGCAAAGTGCAGTGACTACGAATGTTTTGAATGTTTTTAAATAGTCTACGTATGTTAAATCATGTTTATGTATTGTTTTTTAAAAAAAACTTTTTTTAAATATTATTAAAATAATTGAAATTTTAAATTACATTAATTTTTTTAAAAAGTTATAACATAAATGAAATTTTAAATTAATTAAAAGTTATTTGAATATATTTTATAAATATTTATTTATTACAAAATAAAAATTAAAAAAAAATAATTTCTTTAAATTAAATGTTAATTCATAATATTTTTAATTGGTTTTGAGTACCTGAAGATGATATTTATGACCTTGAATGAGTCATTGTCTTTGTCTTAAATTTTTTTGTACTTTTAGACTAAGAAAAAACGTTTTACCTCCCCCCCCTTACTTCTGGGGGCGGGGGGGTTTATCCAGCGGTGACACGATTTACATCCCGAACTCGTTATGATATATATGCAAACCTTGACTTCAAATACAAACATTTATATAATTTTGAATCCTAAAATTCATTTAAATATTTTTTCAGTATATAATTTTATATTTTAAATGCTCTAAACCAGTGGTTCTCAAAGTAGTGGTCCGTGGACCAGCACCGGCCCGCGAACCATAAATTACCGGTCCGCAACGTGAGTTGAATAGGAAGAAAATAATGCCAGAATATTGTTAAACTGTTTACCCCTCATAAAATAAATCATATTAAATATTACAACAAAACTATAAACATAAAATTACAGAATGTGCATTTTAGGTTAAATAAAAAAAATAATCAGTAAATGAGGCACTGGTCCATGGTGCTATCGAAAAATTTTCTACCGGTCCGCCAAACGGAAAATTTTGAGAACCACTGCTCTAAACATTAAATTTTTTGAATATTTTTTCAATAAAATCTTTAATAATTTATCATTATTATTTATAATAATTTTTAATGTTATAATTAAACTTTATTATTATTACTAAAACAATTATTATTAATAAAATGTAAATATAAAAATAACTTACTAGCATAATTGACTACAGACAAATTTGACAATATCGAGGGTAAGAGAATAATCATCATTGCAAATTGGATAAAAAGTTCCACTTATATTTACTCTCGGTAATCCAACATTTATTTTATTTAATAGACGATCAAAACTGTATTGTGAGCTTGTTTTATTACCTAATATATTTAAACAAATTTAATATTGTTGTGACTTTAATTAAATATCTTCATAAGAAATAGTATAAAATTTTAAAAAAATAATTTTAAATTTTATGTGGATTTTATCGTTATTGCAAGATTGGTGTGCTCAATGAAGTATAAGGGTTGTCACTTCTCCAAGAATTAAGAGAGTGTTACAGAATTCATGGCAAGTAATTCTGTGTCCCAAGGAAGGTTCCAATCTCTCAGAATTTAGGAATCTATTTGAAAATTTTAGTGAAAACTTGAAAACAATTCTATGTCCTGCATAATTTAATTATGCATGAAAAGTGACCAATGATAAAATTATTTTAATGCGTTATACTTTATTTCTTTCTTTATTGGAACTTTCTTATTAGAAAAGGAAGATTTTTAGAAACTATAATCCATCTGTAAACTAAATATAATTTGATTGTCTTTTGATTCTTCGATGCAATTGCCATTTCAGTTTAATTCTTGATATAATTCCTCAAGAGTGTAAATAATGGCAAACCTTTCCCCACCAATTAATCTTTAAGTCTTTATTTGTATATCCTCAATCTCGTGCAGATAAAGAATCCCTTTATTTGACATAATAAAGTCTCCGGTTTTAAGTCATTTGTCTCAGGTAATCAACATCATGCTTAACCTCTATTTATAAAATTGTAATAACCTATTCATTCGTTAATTATGGTGTCTAATTTTAAAATATCATCTGGCACTTCAACATTATTCTTAATCAATATTATTTTTTATGGAAAATTTTGGTAAATATAGAAGAAAGGCTTCGAAAGCGTAATTTATAATTGAAATGTTAAATTTAAAGTTAACGATTTTTGAGGTATTCAGAAAATTGATTAAAAAAGATTGATAGAAACAACAGAATATGGAAAAAATTACTTAATGAAAACAATTTAGAAAAGCTTTAAAATTCTGCATTTAAATAAAAATTTAATAAATCTTAATCTTTTGCAAAGCAATAATAAATAACTTAAAAGTCTTAATAAATCCGAAACTTTATTAAAATAAAAATACAATTTAACAATAAAAATTTTAAAATATTTTAGATAAATGTAATTTTAACAAAAAATATAAATTTTAACTTACCACAGGCCCATAATATTTATCATTATTGCTGAGAATTTATGATTTACAGAATTTGGAAATTGTTTTGTCTGCTACCTTCAATTGAATTAATATCATAAAATCATTCACTATTTGTGTTAAAACGAGAAAATACCAATAGACAAGACAAAATTTATTTATAAAAAACTAACGGCTTTGATAAATGAGGAAAAATAAATTATTTAAATATTTTTTTAAATATTATAAAATTTAATAATGCGTTTATTATTCAAAGGTTGTAAGTAAAAATCTTACAAATTGTATCACCATCATTAGGTGTAACAACTTGGGGAACTTGAGTTTGAAGGCAGTAAACATGCACATCCATAATGTGGTTTGAGCATGGAGGAGGTTGAACAGATCTCCCTGAATTCACGCAATATGAAATATTTGATTCTAAACCAGTGCATTGAATATTAGCTAATAACACTGAGCCATTGATCATATTTGTATTACTATTGATGATAGACAGAGCTTGAGCTGGACTAAATATAAAATATTTAGATAACAGGATGTATAATTATATAAATAATCTAATACAAGAATTTGAAAGCATGCCCGATTGAATGGAAACAGTAATATTATTGAACATAATAAGATATTCAAGTTAAAAATTGATATTTACAATCTAAAGATGATATTGCAAAATCTCCAAGTACAATTAAAAAAGAGTAATGGCTATGATGCGAAAAGTTTTGAAGAAATTATTAAAGGAATATAGTCTTACTTCAGTATTGATAAAATTGAGGCGTTTATCAAAAAAAGAACCCCAATTATGCAGATTTCGCAAAATCAATTTAGCAGTAATAAAAGTTGTTTATAAAAAGAAATCATATACGATGAAGCAGAAAATATAGCTCTTCGAGCTCCAATTCGGAAGAAAATGAAAATGAGTATTATGAAGATATGACCATAACATATGAAAAGCATGTCGGAAATTAATTTTACGTTTATCAACATCTGTTAATCTATTAATTGAAAAAATCATATAATATTTTTAAACAAGATTACAAAGAATACGAAATATTCATAAAGGATCCCCAAATAAAATCATATATGAACATATGTTGCTGTAGTGATTTTTTGTGGCAGTGATTTTGAAGAAATGAAAGTCGAATGTATTGATGGCCAAGTTATATACATCAGCATATCTCAACGCCAATCAAAGGTTTATTAATGAAAAAAAATTGAACTTAAGAATTCATGTAGAAATTATGTCATCAAATGTCGATAAACCTTATAATTCTTATCAAAATCTCGAAGCTTTAAAAAAAATAGAGATTAGTTGCATTTGCGAGAAGAAAATCAGGAGGAAATATTTAGAATGTCTTTATCGTTGACGTAAAAATGGCATTTACAACTACAGATTGCCATAGAAAAGCTGTGCTTTAATGACTACTTTAGGTAGTTTATATTTTGTGCGCGCACATTAGTTTTCTTATTAACATAAATTCAAGAACACAGTCGATCGTTTATTAATTTGTAATTTATTATTTCAAGGATTTATTAATTCAGTGCAAAACCAACTGATACTGGTCTTCTCCAGAACGTTTTAGTGAATTTAAGTATAAGAGAAATATGGTCAAAGGATAGCATTGATTTATTGTTCATGGTTTTTATCTTCAACTTTTAAAATTTCAGTAAAAAATGTTGATAAAGAATTTGTATACGAAATCATTTTGTCATTGATGATAAAAGAGACTTTTGACAAACTGAATAAGAATTCTAAGGATCCATGTTTGAGAATGTCTGAATGTAATTTGACTTATGGATTTAAATCGATTTTTGATATAAATAATATCAATGTGTGTTGGGCAAAAACTAAGATTTTAAATAATTGTTATCTGGTACGACATCTGATAAAATTACTGGGCGCAAAATTCAAATGGACGAAAAATCATCAAATATAGCCTAGTTAGCATTAAATAATACAAAAAGTGGAAAAAAGAGTAGAAAAATACAAAAAACATATAAAATATAAATAAAAACATAGAAAAAGAATAGAAAAAGACTAAATATTAGTAAAAATAACCTATTTCATTAATTTGGCTTCAAATTCATCGAAAACGCTTATTTTCTAGAAAATAACTATGAGACTTAAGCTTAAAATGTAATTAGATACTTTAATAAAAAAGAATTATGAAAATATGATAACTAGGGGAAAAGTGATTAAATATGGTAAAAACGTGAAGGCGCTTTGTTTTGTTTTACCGCATCAAAAGACATGCGTGTAAAACCCCCCTATATAAGTCGATACCAGCTCGGCATAATTTAATGCTATTTTTTAAAAAAAGTTTTAGAAAAATTTGTTTTGCAGAATTGTACCAACTTGAAACTATTTAAAGTAAGGAACTATCTACATTCTGTTTTTTAATTTTTTTATTTATTATATTTAATGTTAGTAGACGCAAATGAATTTTGGTTTTTATTATTTTTATGCAGAAATTAAATAATTTTAGGAAATGCCCAAACCTTATGTTATTTTTGATTTATAAATAGGTGTTAGGTGTATTGAATACAAATGTTCAAATAAAATGATTTGATTTTTTGAATTTTCATCAGTTAATTAACCGAAAAACAATGTTAATGAATGACAAATCAGAATAATTTTCCTCGCATCAACCAAGTCCCAAGGAAGCTTCGATTCCATGGTACTTGACCTATACGAGATGTCTCATGTTCCAATCTCTATTATGACTAACAACGTAAAATCATCAACTCACCCAATATTACTATTGACCATTTATTCATTATTTTAATTATCGTTTTTGATTATTATTGTGCATAAAATTCTAATTACATTATTATTATTATTAAATGTCATCATATGCCGATTATTAAGCATTAAATCATCAACCGCATACACACAAGAAAATAAAATGAAAAATTTCACCAACTAGTTTACAGCTAGTACTTCAGTGTGTGCGGTACCCGTAGTGAATGGTATTTCGCCGGGTCAGATCTCCTCTTCAAGAACCTCAACGTTAAACCCTCAGTGGAGAGCGAATGATCATGAGGAAGACTTAAATAATATAAAATAAAAGAAGAATATAAAGGCTAGAAACTAGAAGAGAAAAATCGGTAGCTATTATTAATGTGCCTCATGTAGAAACAAAATAAAACGAAGCAGAAAGAAGAGATAGAAGAAAATTCAACAATCGTTATAATCAACTAGAAGCAATGAATCTAAAAATATTCAGGTTTCATTTTATAACTTTGATTAGTATTGAAAAATAATGTTTGAAATAAATAAAAGTAAAAGCGTAGATAGTTATAAAAACGAATAAAAAAAATATTAATAAATACAATTTTTATTATTATTCATCTATTTTATTTTTACAAATCTCAGCTGGCTCAGATTAATTCAACAAAAAGCAATCGATTGAAAAAAATGCACTGCGAGTAGTTCACCGTTAGCATAATATTAAAATTACGCTCACAATAGCAGAGAAGAGAAAAGAAATAATAATAATGCTGCTTTATTGATTTATTTACAAATTTCATGTTTTGATTTGGTTAAATATTGATCGAATTCTTTAAAGCTATTTCCATCTACATCACATTTGTTTTCAGGATTTTATATACATATTCAGTTTTAAATAGATTTTATTATAAAAAACCAAATTTTGTTTTTAGGATACTTAGACTCAGTCTCATTATGATCCTGATTAGATATTTAGGTCAACACCAAGACAACTTGAAGATGTTATGTTCAGTTCGTACCACCAACTACAAAAACGCTTAGTCTTAATTGATCTGATAAATAATGATCTAACTTATTTATTATAAAAATGTTTTTCTTTTATCATTATGCTACGTTATTATTATTTATCATAATTATAATATGAGCTTATCTAAATTTTTTTATCTTTCATTCGAGTGGACAAGGAGAAAGGCCGAAGGAATTAGCAAGAATTAAACAGAGATAGAAGCCTGCCTCAATCAGAAAAACAAAATGAAATTATCGCAACAAATTAGATATTGGAACCAAAACAAAAATGAATAACTTGTTCAATAAATTTTTATTTTCTTATTAACCTAATAATTCAAAGAAATTTCGTTAAATCTTAATGTTACTCTTAAAATATGCTAATTAAATGATTAACAATAAGATAAAAGGAAAAATGTAAATCCAAAATTCTTTATTAAGTAATACAAAGGTTTATCAAAATTAAATCAAACTTATTTAAATTAAATTAGCGACAGAGGGACCCATAATTAAAATGAGCGTGAATACCTTCTATGGTGGCTCGTGAACCTAAAGGTTTTCTAGAGTATTAGCAGTCATGGCAATATGGCTCACCTTTTACTAGAAACCGCCCATTGGAATACATTCCCAACGTCATTTTGACGGGTATCCAATGGTTATATCTCTTGTGCGCGCATCTGGTGGGAATCCCTTGAAAGTGGCCGCGAAAATCTTATATCTTTTACCCATCAGGTGCCCAGCAAGTGTATGCAAGAATGATGAGCCTAAATTTGTGTTGGTATTGCCGTACTCGGAAAGTTTTAAAAATTATAAGAGGAAACTAAGTAAACAGTTGGGAAATTTAAATTATAAGATTTTTTGGTTGGATTGTGTTGGTACCTCTTTTATCAATGTGCATGTAATGGATGTAATGCCACATACATTGGAGAGACTTCGCGTCATCCATGAACTCAAGTTCTTGGACATTGTCAATTGAAGAGATTGGTCAATATTAGTGAGCACAATAGTGGCTATATGAGAAAAATCAAATTTTATTAAAAAAATTCAATAATTATACGAAACCTGTTATATGTGAAGCATTGTTGATAAGGTCGTTGGATCTAAATATTAATATGCAAAATGCTATGAGTACGAATATTTTTAAATAGTTTGATTATGTATAATTGGAATGAGTAAAATTAAGTTGTTAGTGTTAAACATTAGAACTACTGATCTCTTGAAAAGATGGATTGGTAAATTTAGGCATAAATTTTATTGTTTTTGTGTAAATATTGTTTTGAAAATTTATGATAACTTTTAATATTACATCAATGAACTCACAAATTATCTTTTCTCTTGTTTATCAACCCTTTAATGTTAAGAAACAACCTAACATATTCCTATATATACCAACCCGTCAAAATGACGGAACTAATAATTTTGTTCTTATACTTCATTCATTTGAATGAAAAGGTAAAACTTATCATTTATGCGGAAATTTTTAGTATTTTATTTTCACATTTTAGGCTTTTCGGGGAATCCCAAAAAATATGAAAAAATTGCTTTTAGGTATTACTCATTTACTTAGCTGACGAGCTTTAGTTGGATAATGATATTTATTACAGAAATTTCATTTTTGGAAAAGATAACAGTTTTTTATAGCAAAAAGGTGCATATCGAGTATTGTTTCTATATCAAAATGATATTTATTTTTTTTATAATAGGGTTTTATAATTATGAAAAGAAATACTAAAATAAAAAAATTATTGAAAATACTAATTAGCATTGATGAGGACTGTTCCGATATGAATTTAGATAAAAATTATGATTTCTTATAAGATGAAATAGAAATTGAAACATTTGTATTCGATGAAAATGATGCAAGTACAGACCGTCAAAATGAAGTTAAAAATTCTGATGAAAGCGAAAAAGAAATTGAAAAATCTGATTCAGAATGTGAAAAAGAAACTGAAATTCCTACCTTTGTTTCCTACGCCGATGCGTATTTTTTCAAGGTCTGGACGTTATAGCGAAACCAACATCGATCATGTAAAGTGTAAGGATGTACAAACCGAAGTTGATGGAAAGAAATTCAAAAGTGTGGTTGTGCTGGTAGATCACCTTCACATAATTTATTCAAGGATACTTCAAGTCCAACTGGTTATACTAAGCGGAACTTAATTTCAGGTGAGGTTAGTAGCGCGTTGAAGTTATTAATTGATAATCGTATGATAGAGTACATTAAAAATTGAAGAAACACTATAATTATGTTAACAAGAAAGATATCGAGACTTTGTGACAAGTTGATGTTGAATAACATCAGGCGACGTAATTTGTAACTAATAAATTAGTTTTTATGTTTACAGTACTTTATTGCTGGAGCATTTTTATAACACAATGGTAACTGAAAAAACACTTTAAAATCAATATTAAATATAGAAATTATTAAAATTTATGAATACAATTTTAATTAAACTGTAATACACTTACAATCCTAAAGTTTTACAAATAATACCAGCACTTATTTCATTAAAATTATAATTGCATATTGTTGTAACTTCATTTGTATTTAGTTTCGCAATCACTTTTCCATCTCGTTGAATAGTGTCATTTGTAAATAAATTCGTACCTTGTGCGAAGGAAATAGATTTTATAACTAAAATCAAATAAAATTTCAAACCAAAGAAAATATTTATTACGTATTTCACAAGCGAATATATTAAAAAATGACCAGAGGCATAATGATAAAAGGTACAAGTTTTGATTTTTCATATTATATGTCGGACAAAATTATTATAAATGATACTTTTTACTGAATCTATAAGATGAATTAACAATTATACATCACTATAGTGATAATGATATAAACAAAAATAAATACTCTATATTTAAAAATTTATTTTTCAGATTCCATTTAGAATGAAAATACAACCTGTGAAAAAGTTTTAAAAATAAAAACAATATTTCTGATAAAAAAACAATCAAAAACAAATAATAATTTCTAACTTAACAAATATTGTAGTTGTTTATTTTATTCAAAATTGCAAAAGTTATGAAACAATGTTGGGCCAGAACACAAACGGCCTTGAGAATTGTTTAAATGAATCGGTAATACACACGCAAATACAACATGCAGATTATAAATTGGGCCTATAAAACATCAACTAACCCTGCTAAAATATGAGAAAGAAAACAATTAAATATAAAATCAAGAAACACAAAAATAAATTAAAATAATAACAAAGTGCAACAAGATCCGCACGAAATAAACATAAACATAACATGAGAACATTAAATTTGGCCGAAATTTGACAATTTACTAAAAAATGGAAAATCCATAAAAATGGAACAAAAATTAAATAATTTGAATTGGAAACAATTCAATTTAAAAGTTAAAACGAAAATTGTCAAATTAAATTATAAAAATAATAAAATTATAATTAGAATATACTAGAAAATCACCAGGTCAAATTTTGTTTTACTAAATCAAATTTAACACGCAAGGTTAGGGTCGTACAATAGGTATATATACCGATTCATTTTCAAATAATTTTAATCAGTTTTAACCAAAAATCAGTTTTTTGAAAAACTTGACTCAGTATAAGAAGCTCAGTGTTACTATCTTCAATGTGAGTGAAGAAGTGTTTAGAAAACTCTTCCATGTCGCACCCAGACAATCTCGTGAGAGCTCTGCTAGAGGTGTCGGCGTGGGGGAAGGTTCGAATGTTATGATGTGATGCCAAATATGATGTTATGCCAAATATAATGTTATGCCAATTATGATAATATGCTAATTATAATGTTATGCCAATTATATTTTAAAGAGATGCTAAACCAAATTTTACTTTGTGTCGAAATTTTTCGGGCCCACAGCCGAAACAACATTACAAGCAATTAAAATCTTACATAATGTCGAATTGTGTAAGTGCGTGTATAATCGCCAATAATTCGTGCCCGTGAAGGCTCAGGCGTGAGAACGTCAATATCATTCCGTATAGGGGAAAAGGGTGAAGGGGAAATAGTCTTTTGGCTGTTTCGTCGTCACTCATTTCTAATAAACTCAACCTAAAATTATTTACAACAAACGGCTCAAAATTACCACACCGAGTAGTCCAGTGGGCACTCATAAACTATTAATATCGACACAAATTTACCTTAGGATCAATTAAGGGTAGTAAATGGGGAACTTAATGCAATCAAATCGTTGCTGTGATCTCTAAATTAATTAAAATTCTATTGATTACTAATGTATTTCAAGTTTTTTTTATAGCTAAAAATTGATCATAATTTAACCTAGCCTTTAAAAATCAATGATAACTCACTAAAAACGTGTACTCATTTCGTGCTAAGAATCTATCATAATTTAATCTAGCTTTTAAAGATCAATGATAACTCACTAAAAATGTATGCTTATTTCGTTTATAAAAGAAAAATTCAAAACCCCCAAATCTCAATAAAAACTCGGTGAACCAAAATACTTCTACAGGACGCCGACGACTTCGTAAAATTAACAAGAATCTATAATTAAGAAAGTAATAATTCGAGAACCATTAAAAATTTAAATGTCCCATAATGAGGTAAAATCTACCGTAATTACTCCAAATAATTCATAAAATACTCCGAAGATAGATTCATACTATAGCCGCTCTAACATCAGTAAGTCAAATAATGATGTATACTAAGTCCCATCATTCATAACACACATTTGAAATAAAAATAACAACAATTTAACAGATGCAAATCACCAATTTATTAGAAAAATCCCGCACGAAAAAACGAGCCACCAAACTATTAATTCCAATTTCAAAATCGTCGTAGGTATGAAGAACCGCCAATAAGTATTGAGAATTCACTAGACGAACTAAAGCCTTTTACGTAAAACGCAAAACTCGAGAATCATTGTACCCAGCCAGCAAATCGCATTTTGAACAATTCCTCAGCACCCCCATGAAATCATCTGACTGTTAAGCAACACAATCCCCGTGAACATCTATCATAGAAACAATCCCACGTAAGCCCTAATGACGAATGGACATTAAATGGATATACGAAAGAAATGTAATTTTACCAGTTAATGGCATCATTGATGAATCGGGTCATTCCAAATTTCACATTTAAGTCATCATTGAATAGCAGCCTCGCTTCATTTGCTAAAAAGATTTAACCATTATCAGGGAACGCCTATATAAGAATTTCCTACTTCACATCTGAGTGTCTGAATTAACTAGCAACTGTGAGATTGGAATTTGTCGTAGTTCAGCTGAAATAGAAAATATCGAGGTAAATTTAATTTAACTAATTCCAAAAAGAAATTACTGAATTTTCCAATTGATGATTCCCTTTATGAATTGTGAGGACAGGAGAGATGCCGACTGGAATTGAAGGAATTGACCAAATACACACTGGGAACCAGCACCTCGATCTGACATTTAATAGAATCAATCGATTGAGAGAATTAAGGCACACCCATCTCTCTCACCTAGTAGAATAGTAGTAAACACACACACGGGACTTACAACCGTGATGTGCGTAACAACAATAAAAATCGATCCAATTACCGATGCTTATATTCACCCGTATATATAGTGGATGCACCCGATTCCCACATTTATTTTTCACAATTTTTTAATGTATCGGAATCCACAAAAATCAAACATGGCAGTCGAAACTCCACGGAAGGCCGAAGTGAAGGTAACAAAAATGGGGGAAGGTAATTCTAATAATATATTAACATAAAATAATTAATCCTTGCTTCCGAGCAATGGCACTGAATAATGTACTACCAACCTTGCAGACCTCAACGATGATTTTTCTTAATCAGAAACGCGATAAAGAGGACCTGTAGAAAATACGACTTAGTATTGTACACTATGATTATCCCAGCATTATCTGATTGAGCTAGTAACCATGTCCAGATCAGAATTAATAAAATGAGCCAACCCTAATTCGTTAAGGAGATTATGATTCATTTCTGCTAAGTAGGATCATGACAATGAAAAGCAACTTCCATATTAATATTTACTATCAGAACCTAATCAGAATAGGCGAGTAGGCTACCAGTTAGAGTACTACAGGGTTTTCATTCCTTGGTCTGTTCGACCTGTTAATATTGATGATGCCTATGAATTATTGAACTTAACTTAATTTATTGGATTTTATAATTAAAAGGTCTAAGGAAGTTTTTGTTCACTGAAATCTCAGGAAAGATAAAATTAATAATGATTAATTTTAGTTGTTGATAGTGATTATTTTAGTTATTAGTAATGATTATTTTTAGTTATTGATAATGATTATTTTAGTTATTGATAGTGATTATTTTAATTATTGATGATGATTATTTTTAGTTTTTGATAATGAGTATTTTAGTTATTGGTAATCATTATTTTAGTTATTGGTAATGAATGTTCTAGCTATTGATAATAAATATTTTCTTTTGATTAAAACTTTCAAATTAAGGATCTGTAAGTAATTTTGGATTTAATTTATCTATTTAACAAATCAAGTAGTTTTATATTTAGTATCAGTTATTAATAAGGAATATTCTTTTATCTGATTAAAACCTTAGAATTAATGATATGTAAGAAATTTTGTATTGAATTTATCTAGATTTATTAATAGGTACATAGGTCTATATTTAATTCCTTCAATGCTTATATATACCTATTAACTATCGAACTTTTTAGACCATTAACGTTTAGATTTTGATGCTTGGTTCAATGAACCGTTACGCCATCGATATCCGGAAAAGAATTTGTGATTAATCTAATGAATTTATAGGACATTGTCATTCCCTAAATTTGGCTCTTAATTATTTATTAGAACATCCAGTGGAAATATTCTATGCATACAGTTTATTGGATTCGTTTCGGGATAAGGTTTTACATTTTCCCTCATGGATATATATTGAGCGAATTAAGTGAAAATGACGTTTCGTATTTCCATCTGAAATCCAGATTCCATCAACACGAATCCATGCAGGCGATACTTAGAGCTAAGTTGATCGTGTCAACCCAGTTTCAGTGAGAAAATTATGGATCTACTTAAGATATTGATTTGGATAATATTTTTGTATAATAAATTTTCTCCAAACGTTCTTCTTTCATAAATAGTGATGCTTGAAAAAATCGACCCTGAACTGCCAACACTCTGGTTAAAGTGCTTCATATACTTACCAATAGCTCCGCAAACATTGGACAAGTATTCTTTAAAATTATATCCCTAAGCTTCCTGAAACGTATAGTATGAAAGATAACGGAGAACGAATTGAAACCCAAGAGCGAGATTGCGTCACAACGTTGTAGAAATTGCCGGTAAAAGACGCCCTAACCCCTAACCCAACAAATAGATGATGTCGCTATGAGTTCCCCTTTAGCACCAACGATGGAATCAATATTTTTAGCTAGTTTGGAAAAGAAAATTGCTTCTTTCCAATTTGAAAAACCTTTTGTGTATAAAAGGTATGTGGATGATATTTTTCTTGTATTTGAAAACCAGAAACATGTAGAACCGTTTTTGCATTTTATGAACAGTTTACATAAAAACATTGTATTCACATGTGAAACGGAGAGAAAGTCATCAATTGCGTTTTTGGATTTGTTAATTCAACGCAAAGATAAACATTATGAGACAGTATAAGAGAAATATGGTGAAAGGATTGATTTATCGTTCAAGGTCTTAAGTGTTGATAAATTGGTTGAGATAATTTTTATTGTTGATGATAAAAGAGACTATTAACAAATTGATTAAAAATCCTAAGGATCCATGTTTTGGAAAGTCTGAGTGTAATTTGTCAAATGGGTGTGAATTGAGTGTTGATCTAAATAATAGTAAAAATGGATATAAAAAAATTGAGCCTAAATATGTGTTAGTATTGCCGTACTCTGAAGGTTTTACAAATTATAAAAGGAAGTTAAGTAAACAGATGGGAAATTTAGAATATAAGATCGTCTCTAATTCGTGTAAGGTACGCAATATGTTTATTAATAAATCAAAAACTCCGACAGGATTGTGTTCTGATCTCGTTTATCAATTTACATGTAATGGGTGTAATGCCACATACATTGGAGAGACTTCCCGTCATCTCTGTACTCGAGTTCTAGAGCATTGTCGATTGAAGGGTTTGACCAATATTAGTGAACACAATAGAGGCTGTAAAAGTGAAATAGGAATGTCTGATTTTAGAATTTTGTTGAAAAGTTTTAATAATTATTGGGAACGCGTGATATGTGAAGCATTGTTGATAAGGTCATTGGATCCAAAGATTAATGTGCAAAGTGCAGTGACTACGAATGTTTTGAATGTTTTTAAATAGTCTACGTATGTTAAATCATGTTTAAGTATTGTTTTTAAAAAAAAACTTTTTTTAAATATTATTAAAATAATTGAAATTTTAAATTACATTAATTTTTTTAAAAAGTTATAACATAAATGAAATTTTAAATTAATTAAAAGTTATTTGAATATATTTTATAAATATTTATTTATTACAAAATAAAATTAAAAAAAAATAATTTCTTTAAATTAAATGTTAATTCATAATATTTTTAATTGGTTTTGAGTACTGAAGATGATATTTATGACCTTGAATGAGTCATTGTCTTTGTCTTAAATTTTTTTGTACTTTTAGACTAAGAAAAACGTTTTACCTCCCCCCTTACTTCTGGGGCGGGGGGTTTATCCAGCGGTGACACGATTTACATCCCGAAACTCGTTATGATATATATGCAAACCTTGACTTCAAATACAAACATTTATATAATTTTGAATCCTAAAATTCATTTAAATATTTTTTCAGTATATAATTTTATATTTTAAATGCTCTAAACCAGTGGTTCTCAAAGTAGTGGTCCGTGGACCAGCACCGGCCCGCGAACCATAAATTACCGGTCCGCAACGTGAGTTGAATAGGAGGAAAATAATGCCAGAATATTGTTAAACTGTTTACCCCTCATAAAATAAATCATATTAAATATTACAACAAAACTATAAACGTAAAATTACAGAATGTGCATTTTAGGTTAAATAAAAAAAATAATCAGTAAATGAGGCACTGGTCCATGGTGCTATCGAAAAATTTTCTACCGGTCCGCCAAACGGAAAATTTTGAGAACCACTGCTCTAAACATTAAATTTTTGAATATTTTTTCAATAAAATCTTTAATAATTTATCATTATTATTTATAATAATTTTTAATGTTATAATTAAACTTTATTATTATTACTAAAACAATTATTATTAATAAAATGTAAATATAAAAATAACTTACTAGCATAATTGACTACAGACAAATTTGACAATATCGAGGGTAAGAGAATAATCATCATTGCAAATTGGATAAAAAGTTCCACTTATATTTACTCTCGGTAATCCAACATTTATTTTATTTAATAGACGATCAAAACTGTATTGTGAGCTTGTTTTATTACCTAATATATTTAAACAAATTTAATATTGTTGTGACTTTAATTAAATATCTTCATAAGAAATAGTATAAAATTTTAAAAAAATAATTTTAAATTTTATGTGGATTTTATCGTTATTGCAAGATTGGTGTGCTCAATGAAGTATAAGGGTTGTCACTTCTCCAAGAATTAAGAGAGTGTTACAGAATTCATGGCAAGTAATTCTGTGTCCCAAGGAAGGTTCCAATCTCTCAGAATTTAGGAATCTATTTGAAAATTTTAGTGAAAACTTGAAAACAATTCTATGTCCTGCATAATTTAATTATGCATGAAAAGTGACCAATGATAAAATTATTTTAATGCGTTATACTTTATTTCTTTCTTTATTGGAACTTTCTTATTAGAAAAGGAAGATTTTTAGAAACTATAATCCATCTGTAAACTAAATATAATTTGATTGTCTTTTGATTCTTCGATGCAATTGCCATTTCAGTTTAATTCTTGATATAATTCCTCAAGAGTGTAAATAATGGCAAACCTTTCCCACCAATTAATCTTTAAGTCTTTATTTGTATATCCTCAATCTCGTGCAGATAAAGAATCCCTTTATTTGACATAATAAAGTCTCCGGTTTTAAGTCATTTGTCTCAGGTAATCAACATCATGCTTAACCTCTATTTATAAAATTGTAATAACCTATTCATTCGTTAATTATGGTGTCTAATTTTAAAATATCATCTGGCACTTCAACATTATTCTTAATCAATATTATTTTTTATGGAAAATTTTGGTAAATATAGAAGAAAGGCTTCGAAAGCGTAATTTATAATTGAAATGTTAAATTTAAAGTTAACGACTTTTGAGGTATTCAGAAAATTGATTAAAAAAGATTGATAGAAACAACAGAATATGGAAAAAATTACTTAATGAAAACAATTTAGAAAAGCTTTAAAATTCTGCATTTAAATAAAAATTTAATAAATCTTAATCTTTTGCAAAGCAATAATAAATAACTTAAAAGTCTTAATAAATCCGAACTTTATTAAAATAAAATACAATTTAACAATAAAAATTTTAAAATATTTTAGATAAATGTAATTTTAACAAAAAATATAATTTTAACTTACCACAGGCCCATAATATTTATCATTATTGCTGAGAATTTATGATTTACAGAATTTGGAAATTGTTTTGTCTGCTACCTTCAATTGGATTAATATCATAAAATCATTCACTATTTGTGTTAAAACGAGAAAATACCAATAGACAAGACAAAATTTATTTATAAAAAACTAACGGCTTTGATAAATGAGGAAAATAAATTATTTAAATATTTTTTAAATATTATAAAATTTAATAATGCGTTTATTATTCAAAGGTTGTAAGTAAAAATCTTACAAATTGTATCACCATCATTAGGTGTAACAACTTGGGGAACTTGAGTTTGAAGGCAGTAAACATGCACATCCATAATGTGGTTTGAGCATGGAGGAGGTTGAACAGATCTCCCTGAATTCACGCAATATGAAATATTTGATTCTAAACCAGTGCATTGAATATTAGCTAATAACACTGAGCCATTGATCATATTTGTATTACTATTGATGATAGACAGAGCTTGAGCTGGACTAAATATAAAATATTTAGATAACAGGATGTATAATTATATAAATAATCTAATACAAGAATTTGAAAGCATGCCCGATTGAATGGAAACAGTAATATTATTGAACATAATAAGATATTCAAGTTAAAAATTGATATTTACAATCTAAAGATGATATTGCAAAATCTCCAAGTACAATTAAAAAAGAGTAATGGGCTATGATGCGAAAAGTTTTGAAGAAATTATTAAAGGAATATAGTCTTACTTCAGTATTGATAAAATTGAGGCGTTTATCAAAAAAAGAACCCCAATTATGCAGATTTCGCAAAATCAATTTAGCAGTAATAAAAGTTGTTTATAAAAAGAAATCATATACGATGAAGCAGAAAATATAGCTCTTCGAGCTCCAATTCGGAAGAAAATGAAAATGAGTATTATGAAGATATGACCATAACATATGAAAAGCATGTCGGAAATTAATTTTACGTTTATCAACATCTGTTAATCTATTAATTGAAAAAAATCATATAATATTTTTAAACAAGATTACAAAGAATACGAAATATTCATAAAGGATCCCCAAATAAAATCATATATGAACATATGTTGCTGTAGTGATTTTTTGTGGCAGTGATTTTGAAGAAATGAAAGTCGAATGTATTGATGGCCAAGTTATATACATCAGCATATCTCAACGCCAATCAAAGGTTTATTAATGAAAAAAAATTGAACTTAAGAATTCATGTAGAAATTATGTCATCAAATGTCGATAAACCTTATAATTCTTATCAAAATCTCGAAGCTTTAAAAAAAATAGAGATTAGTTGCATTTGCGAGAAGAAAATCAGGAGGAAATATTTAGAATGTCTTTATCGTTGACGTAAAAATGGCATTTACAACTACAGATTGCCATAGAAAAGCTGTGCTTTAATGACTACTTTAGGTAGTTTATATTTTGTGCGCGCACATTAGTTTTCTTATTAACATAAATTCAAGAACACAGTCGATCGTTTATTAATTTGTAATTTATTATTTCAAGGATTTATTAATTCAGTGCAAAACCAACTGATACTGGTCTTCTCCAGAACGTTTTAGTGAATTAAGTATAAGAGAAATATGGTCAAAGGATAGCATTGATTTATTGTTCATGGTTTTTATCTTCAACTTTTAAAATTTCAGTAAAAAATGTTGATAAAGAATTTGTATACGAAATCATTTTGTCATTGATGATAAAAGAGACTTTTGACAAACTGAATAAGAATTCTAAGGATCCATGTTGAGAATGTCTGAATGTAATTTGACTTATGGATTTAAATCGATTTTGATATAAATAATATCAATGTGTGTTGGGCAAAAACTAAGATTTTAAATAATTGTTATCTGGTACGACATCTGATAAAATTACTGGGCGCAAAATTCAAATGGACGAAAAATCATCAAATATAGCCTAGTTAGCATTAATAATACAAAAAGTGGAAAAAAGAGTAGAAAAATACAAAAACATGTAAAATATAAATAAAAACATAGAAAAAGAATAGAAAAGACTAAATATTAGTAAAAATAACCTATTTCATTAATTTGGCTTCAAATTCATCGAAAACGCTTATTTTCTAGAAAATAACTATGAGACTTAAGCTTAAAATGTAATTAGATACTTTAATAAAAAAGAATTATGAAAATATGATAACTAGGGAAAAGTGATTAAATATGGTAAAAACGTGAAGGCGCTTTGTTTTGTTTTACCGCATCAAAAGACATGCGTGTAAAACCCCCCTATATAAGTCGATACCAGCTCGGCATAATTTAATGCTATTTTTTAAAAAAAGTTTTAGAAAAATTTGTTTTGCAGAATTGTACCAACTTGAAACTATTTAAAGTAAGGAACTATCTACATTCTGTTTTTTAATTTTTTTATTTATTATATTTAATGTTAGTAGACGCAAATGAATTTTGGTTTTTATTATTTTTATGCAGAAATTAAATAATTTTAGGAAATGCCCAAACCTTATGTTATTTTTGATTTATAAATAGGTGTTAGGTGTATTGAATACAAATGTTCAAATAAAATGATTTGATTTTTTTGAATTTTCATCAGTTAATTAACGAAAAACAATGTTAATGAATGACAAATCAGAATAATTTTCCTCGCATCAACCAAGTCCCAAGGAAGCTTCGATTCCATGGTACTTGACCTATACGAGATGTCTCATGTTCCAATCTCTATTATGACTAACAACGTAAAATCATCAACTCACCCAATATTACTATTGACCATTTATTCATTATTTTAATTATCGTTTTTGATTATTATTGTGCATAAAATTCTAATTACATTATTATTATTATTAAATGTCATCATATGCCGATTATTAAGCATTAAATCATCAACCGCATACACACAAGAAAATAAAATGAAAAATTTCACCAACTAGTTTACAGCTAGTACTTCAGTGTGTGCGGTACCCGTAGTGAATGGTATTTCGCCGGGTCAGATCTCCTCTTCAAGAACCTCAACGTTAAACCCTCAGTGGAGAGCGAATGATCATGAGGAAGACTTAAATAATATAAAATAAAAGAAGAATATAAAGGCTAGAAACTAGAAGAGAAAAATCGGTAGCTATTATTAATGTGCCTCATGTAGAAACAAAATAAAACGAAGCAGAAAGAAGAGATAGAAGAAATTCAACAATCGTTATAATCAACTAGAAGCAATGAATCTAAAAATATTCAGGTTTCATTTTATAACTTTGATTAGTATTGAAAAATAATGTTTGAAATAAATAAAAGTAAAAGCGTAGATAGTTATAAAAACGAATAAAAAAAATATTAATAAATACAATTTTTATTATTATTCATCTATTTTATTTTTACAAATCTCAGCTGGCTCAGATTAATTCAACAAAAAGCAATCGATTGAAAAAAATGCACTGCGAGTAGTTCACCGTTAGCATAATATTAAAATTACGCTCACAATAGCAGAGAAGAGAAAAGAAATAATAATAATGCTGCTTTATTGATTTATTTACAAATTTCATGTTTTGATTTGGTTAAATATTGATCGAATTCTTTAAAGCTATTTCCATCTACATCACATTTGTTTTCAGGATTTTATATACATATTCAGTTTTAAATAGATTTTATTATAAAAAACCAAATTTTGTTTTTAGGATACTTAGACTCAGTCTCATTATGATCCTGATTAGATATTTAGGTCACACCAAGACAACTTGAAGATGTTATGTTCAGTTCGTACCACCAACTACAAAAACGCTTAGTCTTAATTGATCTGATAAATAATGATCTAACTTATTTATTATAAAAATGTTTTTCTTTTATCATTATGCTACGTTATTATTATTTATCATAATTATAATATGAGCTTATCTAAATTTTTTATCTTTCATTCGAGTGGACAAGGAGAAAGGCCGAAGGAATTAGCAAGAATTAAACAGAGATAGAAGCCTGCCTCAATCAGAAAACAAAATGAAATTATCGCAACAAATTAGATATTGGAACCAAAACAAAAATGAATAACTTGTTCAATAAATTTTTATTTTCTTATTAACCTAATAATTCAAAGAAATTTCGTTAAATCTTAATGTTACTCTTAAAATATGCTAATTAAATGATTAACAATAAGATAAAAGGAAAAATGTAAATCCAAAATTCTTTATTAAGTAATACAAAGGTTTATCAAAATTAAATCAAACTTATTTAAATTAAATTAGCGACAGAGGGACCATAATTAAAATGAGCGTGAATACCTTCTATGGTGGCTCGTGAACCTAAAGGTTTTCTAGAGTATTAGCAGTCATGGCAATATGGCTCACCTTTTACTAGAAACCGCCCATTGGAATACATTCCCAACGTCATTTTGACGGGTATCCAATGGTTATATCTCTTGTGCGCGCATCTGGTGGGAATCCCTTGAAAGTGGCCGCGAAAATCTTATATCTTTTACCCATCAGGTGCCAGCAAGTGTATGCAAGAATGATGAGCCTAAATTTGTGTTGGTATTGCCGTACTCGGAAAGTTTTAAAATTATAAGAGGAAACTAAGTAAACAGTTGGGAAATTTAAATTATAAGATTTTTGGTTGGATTGTGTTGGTACCTCTTTTATCAATGTGCATGTAATGGATGTAATGCCACATACATTGGAGAGACTTCGCGTCATCCATGAACTCAAGTTCTTGGACATTGTCAATTGAAGAGATTGGTCAATATTAGTGAGCACAATAGTGGCTATATGAGAAAAATCAAATTTTATTAAAAAAATTCAATAATTATACGAAACCTGTTATATGTGAAGCATTGTTGATAAGGTCGTTGGATCTAAATATTAATATGCAAAATGCTATGAGTACGAATATTTTTAAATAGTTTGATTATGTATAATTGGAATGAGTAAATTAAGTTGTTAGTGTTAAACATTAGAACTACTGATCTCTTGAAAAGATGGATTGGTAAATTTAGGCATAAATTTTATTGTTTTTGTGTAAATATTGTTTTGAAAATTTATGATAACTTTTAATATTACATCAATGAACTCACAAATTATCTTTTCTCTTGTTTATCAACCCTTTAATGTTAAGAAACAACCTAACATATTCCTATATATACCAACCGTCAAAATGACGGAACTAATAATTTTGTTCTTATACTTCATTCATTTGAATGAAAAGGTAAAACTTATCATTTATGCGGAAATTTTTAGTATTTTATTTTCACATTTTAGGCTTTTCGGGGAATCCCAAAACATATGAAAAAATTGCTTTTAGGTATTACTCATTTACTTAGCTGACGAGCTTTAGTTGGATAATGATATTTATTACAGAAATTTCATTTTTGGAAAAGATAACAGTTTTTTATAGCAAAAAGGTGCATATCGAGTATTGTTTCTATATCAAAATGATATTTATTTTTTTATAATAGGGTTTTATAATTATGAAAAGAATACTAAAATAAAAAAATTATTGAAAATACTAATTAGCATTGATGAGGACTGTTCCGATATGAATTTAGATAAAATTATGATTTCTTATAAGATGAAATAGAAATTGAAACATTTGTATTCGATGAAAATGATGCAAGTACAGACCGTCAAAATGAAGTTAAAAATTCTGATGAAAGCGAAAAAGAAATTGAAAAATCTGATTCAGAATGTGAAAAAGAAACTGAAATTCCTACCTTTGTTTCCTACGCCGATGCGTATTTTTTCAAGGTCTGGACGTTATAGCGAAACCAACATCGATCATGTAAAGTGTAAGGATGTACAAACCGAAGTTGATGGAAAGAAATTCAAAAGTGTGGTTGTGCTGGTAGATCACCTTCACATAATTTATTCAAGGATACTTCAAGTCCAACTGGTTATACTAAGCGGAACTTAATTTCAGGTGAGGTTAGTAGCGCGTTGAAGTTATTAATTGATAATCGTATGATAGAGTACATTAAAAATTGAAGAAACACTATAATTATGTTAACAAGAAAGATATCGAGACTTTGTGACAAGTTGATGTTGAATAACATCAGGCGACGTAATTTGTAACTAATAAATTAGTTTTTATGTTTACAGTACTTTATTGCTGGAGCATTTTTATAACACAATGGTAACTGAAAAAACACTTTAAAATCAATATTAAATATAGAAATTATTAAAATTTATGAATACAATTTTAATTAAACTGTAATACACTTACAATCCTAAAGTTTTACAAATAATACCAGCACTTATTTCATTAAAATTATAATTGCATATTGTTGTAACTTCATTTGTATTTAGTTTCGCAATCACTTTTCCATCTCGTTGAATAGTGTCATTTGTAAATAAATTCGTACCTTGTGCGAAGGAAATAGATTTTATAACTAAAATCAAATAAAATTTCAAACCAAAGAAAATATTTATTACGTATTTCACAAGCGAATATATTAAAAAATGACCAGAGGCATAATGATAAAAGGTACAAGTTTTGATTTTTCATATTATATGTCGGACAAAATTATTATAAATGATACTTTTTACTGAATCTATAAGATGAATTAACAATTATACATCACTATAGTGATAATGATATAAACAAAAATAAATACTCTATATTTAAAAATTTATTTTTCAGATTCCATTTAGAATGAAAATACAACCTGTGAAAAAGTTTTAAAAATAAAAACAATATTTCTGATAAAAAACAATCAAAACAAATAATAATTTCTAACTTAACAAATATTGTAGTTGTTTATTTTATTCAAAATTGCAAAAGTTATGAAACAATGTTGGGCCAGAACACAAACAGCCTTGAGAATTGTTTAAATGAATCGGTAATACACACGCAAATACAATATGCAGATTATAAATTGGGCCTATAAAACATCAACTAACCCTGCTAAAATATGAGAAAGAAAACAATTAAATATAAAATCAAGAAACACAAAAATAAATTAAAATAATAACAAAGTGCAACAAGATCCGCACGAAATAAACATAAACATAACATGAGAACATTAAATTTGGCCGAAATTTGACAATTTACTAAAAATATGGAAAATCCATAAAAATGGAACAAAAATTAAATAATTTGAATTGGAAACAATTCAATTTAAAAGTTAAAACGAAAATTGTCAAATTAAATTATAAAATAATAAAATTATAATTAGAATATACTAGAAAATCACCAGGTCAAATTTTGTTTTACTAAATCAAATTTAACACGCAAGGTTAGGGTCGTACAATAGGTATATATACCGATTCATTTTCAAATAATTTTAATAAGATTTTAACCAAAAATCAGTTTTTGAAAACTTGACTCAGTATAAGAAGCTCAGTGTTACTATCTTCAATGTGAGTGAAGAAGTGTTTAGAAAACTCTTCCATGTCGCACCCAGACAATCTCGTGAGAGCTCTGCTAGAGGTGTCGGCGTGGGGGAAGGTTCGAATGTTATGATGTGATGCCAAATATGATGTGATACCAAATATAATGTTATGCCAATTATGATAATATGCTAATTATAATGTTATGCAATTATATTTTAAAGAGATGCTAAACCAAATTTTACTTTGTGTCGAAATTTTTCGGGCCCACAGCCGAAACAACATTACAAGCAATTAAAATCTTACATAATGTCGAATTGTGTAAGTGCGTGTATAATCGCCAATAATTCGTGCCCGTGAAGGCTCAGGCGTGAGAACGTCAATATCATTCCGTATAGGGGAAAAGGGTGAAGGGGAAATAGTCTTTTGGCTGTTTCGTCGTCACTCATTTCTAATAAACTCAACCTAAAATTATTTACAACAAACGGCTCAAAATTACCACACCGAGTAGTCCAGTGGGCACTCATAAACTATTAATATCGACACAAATTTACCTTAGGATCAATTAAGGGTAGTAAATGGGGAACTTAATGCAATCAAATCGTTGCTGTGATCTCTAAATTAATTAAAATTCTATTGATTACTAATGTATTTCAAGTTTTTTTTATAGCTAAAAATTGATCATAATTTAACCTAGCCTTTAAAAATCAATGATAACTCACTAAAACGTGTACTCATTTCGTGCTAAGAATCTATCATAATTTAATCTAGCTTTTAAAGATCAATGATAACTCACTAAAAATGTATGCTTATTTCGTTTATAAAAGAAAAATTCAAAACCCCAAATCTCAATAAAAACTCGGTGAACCAAAATACTTCTACAGGACGCCGACGACTTCGTAAAATTAACAAGAATCTATAATTAAGAAAGTAATAATTCGAGAACCATTAAAAATTTAAATGTCCATAATGAGGTAAAATCTACCGTAATTACTCCAAATAATTCATAAAATACTCCGAAGATAGATTCATACTATAGCCGCTCTAACATCAGTAAGTCAAATAATGATGTATACTAAGTCCCATCATTCATAACACACATTTGAAATAAAAATAACAACAATTTAACAGATGCAAATCACCAATTTATTAGAAAAATCCCGCACGAAAAAACGAGCCACCAAACTATTAATTCCAATTTCAAAATCGTCGTAGGTATGAAGAACCGCCAATAAGTATTGAGAATTCACTAGACGAACTAAAGCCTTTTACGTAAAACGCAAAACTCGAGAATCATTGTACCCAGCCAGCAAATCGCATTTTGAACAATTCCTCAGCACCCCATGAAATCATCTGACTGTTAAGCAACACAATCCCGTGAACATCTATCATAGAAACAATCCCACGTAAGCCCTAATGACGAATGGACATTAAATGGATATACGAAAGAAATGTAATTTTACCAGTTAATGGCATCATTGATGAATCGGGTCATTCCAAATTTCACATTTAAGTCATCATTGAATAGCAGCCTCGCTTCATTTGCTAAAAAGATTTAACCATTATCAGGGAACGCCTATATAAGAATTTCCTACTTCACATCTGAGTGTCTGAATTAACTAGCAACTGTGAGATTGGAATTTGTCGTAGTTCAGCTGAAATAGAAAATATCGAGGTAAATTTAATTTAACTAATTCCAAAAAGAAATTACTGAATTTTCCAATTGATGATTCCCTTTATGAATTGTGAGGACAGGAGAGATGCCGACTGGAATTGAAGGAATTGACCAAATACACACTGGGAACCAGCACCTCGATCTGACATTTAATAGAATCAATCGATTGAGAGAATTAAGGCACACCCATCTCTCTCACCTAGTAGAATAGTAGTAAACACACACACGGACTTACAACCGTGATGTGCGTAACAACAATAAAAATCGATCCAATTACCGATGCTTATATTCACCCGTATATATAGTGGATGCACCCGATTCCCACATTTATTTTTCACAATTTTTAATGTATCGGAATCCACAAAAATCAAACATGGCAGTCGAAACTCCACGGAAGGCCGAAGTGAAGGTAACAAAAATGGGGGAAGGTAATTCTAATAATATATTAACATAAAATAATTAATCCTTGCTTCCGAGCAATGGCACTGAATAATGTACTACCAACCTTGCAGACCTCAACGATGATTTTTCTTAATCAGAAACGCGATAAAGAGGACCTGTAGAAAATACGACTTAGTATTGTACACTATGATTATCCCAGCATTATCTGATTGAGCTAGTAACCATGTCCAGATCAGAATTAATAAAATGAGCCAACCCTAATTCGTTAAGGAGATTATGATTCATTTCTGCTAAGTAGGATCATGACAATGAAAAGCAACTTCCATATTAATATTTACTATCAGAACCTAATCAGAATAGGCGAGTAGGCTACCAGTTAGAGTACTACAGGGTTTTCATTCCTTGGTCTGTTCGACCTGTTAATATTGATGATGCCTATGAATTATTGAACTTAACTTAATTTATTGGATTTTATAATTAAAAGGTCTAAGGAAGTTTTTGTTCACTGAAATCTCAGGAAAGATAAAATTAATAATGATTAATTTTAGTTGTTGATAGTGATTATTTTAGTTATTAGTAATGATTATTTTTAGTTATTGATAATGATTATTTTAGTTATTGATAGTGATTATTTTAATTATTGATGATGATTATTTTTAGTTTTTGATAATGAGTATTTTAGTTATTGGTAATCATTATTTTAGTTATTGGTAATGAATGTTCTAGCTATTGATAATAAATATTTTCTTTTGATTAAAACTTTCAAATTAAGGATCTGTAAGTAATTTTGGATTTAATTTATCTATTTAACAAATCAAGTAGTTTTATATTTAGTATCAGTTATTAATAAGGAATATTCTTTTATCTGATTAAAACCTTAGAATTAATGATATGTAAGAAATTTTGTATTGAATTTATCTAGATTTATTAATAGGTACATAGGTCTATATTTAATTCCTTCAATGCTTATATATACCTATTAACTATCGAACTTTTTAGACCATTAACGTTTAGATTTTGATGCTTGGTTCAATGAACCGTTACGCCATCGATATCCGGAAAAGAATTTGTGATTAATCTAATGAATTTATAGGACATTGTCATTCCCTAAATTTGGCTCTTAATTATTTATTAGAACATCCAGTGGAAATATTCTATGCATACAGTTTATTGGATTCGTTTCGGGATAAGGTTTTACATTTTCCCTCATGGATATATATTCAGCGAATTAATTGAAAATGACGTTTCGTATTTCCATCTGAAATCCAGATTCCATCAACACGAATCCATGCAGGCGATACTTAGAGCTAAGTTGATCGTGTCAACCCAGTTTCAGTGAGAAAATTATGGATCTACTTAAGATATTGATTTGGATAATATTTTTGTATAATAAATTTTCTCCAAACGTTCTTCTTTCATAAATAGTGATGCTTGAAAAAATCGACCCTGAACTGCCAACACTCTGGTTAAAGTGCTTCATATACTTACCAATAGCTCCGCAAACATTGGACAAGTATTCTTTAAAATTATATCCCTAAGCTTCCTGAAACGTATAGTATGAAAGATAACGGAGAACGAATTGAAACCCAAGAGCGAGATTGCGTCACAACGTTGTAGAAATTGCCGGTAAAAGACGAATCAATCCGCCATGACGCCCCTAGTAGCAGTTAACGGCCGAGGAATAAGTTAGGATATGTACCACAACATCTGGTAAACCCCACTAATTTTCCATACCTCGCAAATTATTCATTCGATATTGGTACTCCACAGTAGCGAGCACGGGTTTCTTGGATGCCCGTAGCCGATGAATATTATACTTCTTAAGTTGAGACAGACCACTAGACCACAGACTTCGAATCTAATAATCTAATAGAATATTATTCGTTCAGAGAATTCCTGGATCGACGTGTCCCGGATCATCGATCGGTTCCCGGCACACTCGGCGGCCAGATGCAGGCAAGCGATGTGGGACGCGGAATTTCAATATCCCCCGTTCAAGAGACAAGGTCAGGAAATCAAGGGAGTTCGGAAGATTTTGAACTCTCTTACGTGGCCATAAAACGCGAACCTGGCGGGAATCCGGCCCGAGAGATCCGAGGCCTGGCGGAATTCATGTTAGCTCGACTAGAGGAGCACCAGAGGGAGACAGCCCGTCAAGTAGATAAAGCCAGACGATACTTGGCCCAGATAAACAAAGACATCGAGGAGGGCAGAATACCCAGTACGGCTGGGTATGCTCCTAAATATAATGTGTCTTTCGAATTAAATGACCGGAGGCTACACGAGCGAATCGCAGATATGAACGTGGTGATATCACGAGGGGTCTTCCCTCGAGAGTTGCGGAACGAGGAGGGACGTACGGAGGACCGCCGCGATCACCCATATGCGCGCGAGCGTCCGATTCGGCGATATAATTCGGGTCGCCCCAAGTTTATGGATTGATAATGTAATATAATAAATATTTAGGAAATCTTATTTAATTTTTTTTTAATTCTCGTTAGTAACCCTCGACTATAGATCTTAATACAACCACATGAGTACTTATTTAATATAGCAATAGGATGTAATTTAATGGGTACTTCTTGTTGTAGATATGTCCTCATGCAAAGTTTTACAAGAGAAACTGGGCGAAACCAGGAACACCAGGAGGGAGTTGCGACAGCAGATTCTACAATTAAACAGTGAAATCCAAAAGCTCAAAGCGACTTGGATTGAACCAGGAAAAGCCAAGACAATCTACCAGAAGATGACCGCGGCACAGCGCGAGTGGGCTGAGAAGAAACAACTCACCCAGTCACAAAAGATACAAATACGCGGCCTGAAGGTAGCGTTATCGGCGTGCCAGGAGGGCAACGCGGTAACCTACCCCCTCGTTTTCGCACCCGCCCAAATTGCTTATCAAGAATCCACGTCTGTTATGGTGCCAGCAGCTAAAGCTCCCAAACATAGACCGGGGAAGGCTAAACGTGCAAAACGCCACGCTACAAAGGCACCTGGGCAATGATTTGAAATAATCTTTGTATTAATCAATAAATGTTTTACTTAAATTAATCTTCTGAATTTAATTTTTGGTAATAATAGAGTAGAATCACAGGGAACTTACAGACAGTTGTACGAAACGAGATGGCAAAGGAGGAAAAATATTAAACACACAAGTGAGGGACCAGAGAGAGAAAATCGCACACGTACCTTCTAACGGTAGTGCGTTGGACCCAGTTTGAGGTCGGGCCAGAGCAGTTCCTACGTGGCGCTCACCTGTGGCGCTCACCTGTGGCGATCTCAAAAACTAATGGTTGCATTTCCAACGTTACTTAGTAACGGGTAACCATTTACATCTGGGGTCGAAGTTGTCAAAACCATAAACCCCACAACAACAAGAAGCTGGACTACAACAATAAGAAATTTATTTATGAATTATTTAAGGAAACGCACCGTGATCCGGGATTCATCGATCCACGAGTCGTCTAAACAAAACAATTTTAATATTTATTCAATGTACTTGGTCATCCTTCTTCTGGTAACTACTTAGACGCGTGTCGGAAAATGATGTTGTGCGCTTCATTGGTCGGTTTTCCTGAATTAGTTTGCTTAACCTTCCACGAAAGGATCAGTGCACTGCTTGACTTATGCGGCGCGATGTCGTTTTTTAGCCGTTCTTTCGCGTGTTTCATTCTTTTCATTTTACCGTAAGCGCAGTTCGATATGAGGTTATTTTTTAACAACGTGGTTCGGCGGAAGCGTGCTGTAGGGGGAATTTCGACTTACCCGACCCAGCCGTGATGAAGAGGGAATTTGAGATCATTAGTTCCATTAGCAAGGAACAAAGTTTGACATTATTACTCTTTTCAAAATTAATCTTTCAATTTCCTTTAACGTATACTATATTTGTAAACTGTGAAATTAATTTAATTTACTTATCTTTACCCTACTGCATCACTAGAGTGTTTTCTGCAAAAGGGGCATTTCATTTCATTTACTAAAGAGGTTATATTGCTCCATTCACAACTTACCTTACCTGATGATTCTAAGGTTATCGAATTACTCGTTCAATGTTGCTTAAATTACAAAAATTTAAACCTGGACTGATAAATAATGTAGGTTCATAGATTTCAGGTTATCGATATTAGTGTGCTAACTAACCGTAATGTTAGAATGAAATTCTTGTTTAAACTATACATTGAGTAACTCAAATAACAATCCTATTTTAAATTATCTAAATGAATGAGATCTATAATATTTAATATTAACATGTCAATGATATCTAATTTATTAAACTTAAAGAATACTATCCGATAGGTAATATTAACAGAATGATTCGATTTACATTAATACATTTTTTCGAATACTAATTGAACGATAACGTGAAATTTCTCGGGCATGGGAATACGTCCTTGGCAAGAGGGATATTTCATCATTTTGAAAGTTTAGGTTTCGACGTTCAAGCCAATTATCTCCATTTGCAATTTTAAATTATTCTGACACTCGGACTATCTATTCATCCCAAACGGGTCAAAGTAAGGTCGGTAATCTCTGCTCAATTTTATGGTTGTCACATATGGTAATCTGAAATCTATTCAATATTAGATATTCCCTTCTGAATTGGTTCAGGCCCAAATGTATATTCTCATGACTTTTCCCTCTTTAGGTTTGGTACGACTTCAGAAAGAAAAATAAAAGAAAACACAAATTTCCAACAATATAGAATTTTATTTTTTGTTAATTAATACCATCTGCGTTCTATCTCGGGAGTTTGGCGTTGGGATCGGGTGCTCACGGCGTTTCGTCTAAGACTCGTATTTTATGAATTATTAAGATGGATTAAAGAGTAAAGCTTACTACTTCGGGAGTGAGATCTTTGCTCCACGATTATATCTTCCTCCGGAATTCTAGCGGAAACGTTCTCATTTACTCGATTAGGATTATAATGCATTCTAATTTTTTAGAAATCAACTACCAATCTCCATCTGTCAGTAGATTTTATACGAGCTAGTATGTCAGTCGGGAAGAAGATAATTTGTGGGTGGCTGCACGCAGAGTTAATTTTTTTAGATCGACTTACATAACGGGTGTATGCCATTGCATTGATCGATGTATGGTGCCACTGAAAGGTCACGCCGACTGTCTAACTGACATTTCCGTCTTACTACTGAGTGTCAATTTTTTTTTATATTTAGCTACCACGCATCGATTTTTATTTTGAAAATTTTGCTTTTATAGCTCACCGTCGGAACAGGAGAAAAGTTTGTCGTGTGTTTTTATAATTCATCATTAGATGGTGAAAATTAGATTGATATTTCAATGGTGAGTTTTTCTCCCTTTAGCTCACTATCGTTAATGAATCCTTTGATTTCAGATGGGAGGCGTTCGGGATCGGGATCATGATCTGGACTATTCAAGTATGATTGTTGTGAATATATTTAGGGACAGGGATTTCTAGAAGAACTCATCGGGGTATTCGTGGTGGGAAGGTCAATCTATTTTTGAATCATCAATCAGTTCTTTTAGTGTTATTGTCGGTTTTATAATATATTTATTTTGTTCAGTAGTGATTTTATTCCACTATTAGGTTACCTGTTAATGATTTTATTAATTATTTGCCTTTACAACATAGTCTATTCGGGGTCAAGGCTTATTAAGGCGATTGATTTTAATGTCGGCATGAGGATGATTTCTCCAACTTATTTGATTTATATGTATAGATCCACTCACGGGAAAATGTCGAGTTGGATATGCATAAAGAAGATATTTATTCTACCGAAATCATTTGGTTTATTCTAAATTCATCTAACTATTATTGCTTCATTCGTCGTTTGGCCATTTGGATCATTCCCGTTGAGTTATTTCAAAGGTAGGTGTTTGTTATTAATCTAATTTGATGAATCATTACTTTTGGTCTTTTAGGTTTTCGACCTACCGGTGCACAAGGATTTATTGGAAGATTCTTTATGGTAGTATCCCAATTATTTGTGATATTTTTGATTAACTCCTGCTGGTGAATGTTATTAAATAAATTCTTGGAGCCTTTTGTTTGTTGTTATTTATAGGGGATTGGAGTATTCTATTGGAGTAGTTTATTTGTTTTTGGTCGAGAAGTTTGTACCCTTACGTCACATGCTATTATAATTGTTGGTGAGTTTTTGAGTAAATCTTATTTCTCGCTACCTTTTCCGTCTAACCATTTAATCTATTTATTGTTAGTAACTCGCAAGGTTATTTTATTATCCGTTAGATGTTGATGGTATTTGTGGTTGTCGAGTCGCTCTTCGCATAAGGTCGAGTTTTTATCACCATAAATATTCGAACCGCGTTGTAAGACTTATATTCTTATTGGATATTAGGGGTCCTGGTCGGGGTTTTACCTAGTTGGTTAAGATTTCGGAATTTACTTATCGAACTACTGTTTTAACTGTGGAAGAGTAATGTTGAAAGTTGTTATTTTTTACATAGAAATCGAAACTTGGATTATTCTACATTCATCGAGGATCTTTATGTTTATAACTAATAGTATGAATTATTACGGTTCGAATTTTTGTTTCGTTTAACGTCTTTATTTTTTCAAATTTGTGGGTTTAATTCGAAATTCAATTTCAGGGTTTTTTGTTAATTACATTTATTCCACGGATTGATTTTAATTAAATTTGTTTATGGCATATTATTAGAAAGTTATAGCAATGATTTTTATTCTCTAATTCCCGTCACCTTCCCCTTTAATTGATCCTAGGCGCGTTGTGTTTATATTACAAATTAATGAGTGTCCACTGGACTACTCGGTGTTTAAAATTTTAAGTCGTTTTGACGTAATGAAAGTTTAGGTCGAGTTTATGGAAAAACTGAGTGACGACGAAATAGCCAAAAGACTATTTCCCTTCAACCCGTTTCCCCTATACAGAATTAATTTTACGTTCCAGCTACTGTGTTCTCACGCCGTAGCCTTCACGGGCACGAACTATTTGCGATTATACCCGCACTTACACAATTTGATAGGATGTGATAAGTTGATATCTCGCATGATGTGTCGGCTGTGGGCCGGAAAAATTTCGACGCAAAAGAATCGTTTATTTTTAAATACCTTTATTGCTGCATAGTACAGCATAGTGACATAATTTTCTTTAAATAAATCATAACTCTCTCCCCACGCCGACGCCCAAGCAGAGCTCGTTCGAGGTTGCAAGGACGCGACGTGGAGAGAGTTTTCGAACATTCTCTCACTCACATTCTAAAATTTTTAACTTCCACTGGTTGAAACTAATTTTTTGAGTTAAAAAAGATTCAAGTTTTTCAAGAAACTGATTAAAATTATGTGAAAATGAATCGGTATATATACCTATTGTACGACCCTAACCTTGCGTGTTAAATTTGATTTAGTAAAACAAAATTTGACCTGGTGATTTTCTAGTATATTCTAATCTTAATTTTATTATTTTGTAATTTAATTTGACAATTTTTCTTTTGAATTTTTAATTGAATTGTTTCCAATTCAAATTATTTGATTTTTATTCCATTTTCATGGATTTTCGCATTTATTGGTAAATTGTCAAATTTCGGTCAAATTGTTAGTTTTTCGTTTTATTTTTATGTTTATTTCGTGCGGATCTTGTTGCACTTTGTTATTATTTTAATTTATTTTTGTGTTTCTTGATTTTATATTTAATTGTTTTCTTTCTCGTATGTTAGCATGATTAGTTGGTGTTTTATGGGTCTAATTTTAAATCTGCATGTTGTATTTGCGTGTGTATGACCGATTCATTTAAACAATTCTCAAGGCCGTTTGTGTTCTGGCCCAACATTTATTTAACCTGATTTTCAGTATATTGCCGTGTGGGTTAATGATTTCTGGCTTTGACCCCTTTACATACAAGCTTTTGCGCCCACCAATGTTTACCCGTTGCTAACAACGTTGGAACTGGAACCATTGGTTATGAGAACACCAAAGGTGAGCTCTGACTACAGAACTACTGTTGGGCAAAAACTGATTAAGCCCATATTTGTTTGACCAGCACGATAACGCCTGTGTATTTTTGAGCGGAAAACTTAAATTTAGAAAAAAATGGAAAATGTATAGAAAAATAAAATTAATTAAAATTTTTATACAAAAAAATGTAAAAATTTAATTTTAAATCAAAAGTAATTAAAAAATTATAATTTTGGAATATTCTGGAAAATTCCTTGTTTTACCGTATCAAAACACACACACACAAACAATCGTGGTATATAAGGCGATGCTGGTCGAGCAAAAATCACTTTTTTACTCTCTCACTCTCTATTTATTTTTAACTATTTACTCGTTACATTCTACTATTGTTACTATTCGACATTTAAATTCTTTTTATTTGGAAAATCTGAATATTAATTTTGAAAAAAAAGTAATTATTCTTTATGTTATATGAGTTTTGTGGTTTTATTATTTCGTAATTATATATGAGCATGAAAGCTAGTATAGAATTTTTACCCATGAAATAATTTTTTTATTTTTATGATAATAAATTTTTAATTGAAAAATTTTATTTTTACCATCTTATTATTGAGATATCTTTTTATTATCGAGCACCCATTACGAGTAAATAAAGTTTAAAAAATCTCCAGTTAGTATCAAATTTTATGTATACACCATAGTCCAAACGCTTACAAGTCAGTAAAATGAAATTTTGTTACCCCGGATCGAACCGGTGGTTAGCGGGAACCCGTGGTGAAGGCAGTAGCAGGAACCGCTCAGTATTCTCCCTTCCTAAATCCTATTGCCCAACCCTCGAAAGAGTAGTGTTGAGGTCTTGGGGAAAGGTTTAAATATAAAGGTCAAAAAATAACATACGAAAGAGAGGTAAAGGAGACTAATAAACACGAATTAAATCCACAACCGACTTTAGGATAAACGAAAAACCAAAACAATTTACCAATTTACATAAATTTAAGTTAAAGAAATAATCGAATAATTGTGGATTTTAGCTGACATTTTTAATTAGCACCTCACGACTGACCACAAACAACCATATCTGATAAAGATCAGTTTAAAGTAAGATTTAGAATGCATGTTCGTTCAGACCTATTCAGATTTTTATTATCGTTGTTGTTATTATACGTTTTTTGATATTATTACCCTAAACGACCGCATATCCATCCGTGCTCGGAATCAAGCCAGCCGCTATATCCTTGTTTATCTGCCGGAGATGTTGGCGAGCCTTATTCACCTCTCTGTTGGTTTTTCGTTCGTGAGCCTCGAGTCGAGCCAGGATGTCTTCTGACTGCCCTCGAAGTTCACGAGCCGGGTTTCGCCCAGGCTTCCGCTTGATGGCAATGTATGGTCGTTCGGCGTCCTCCATATCTTCCTGTCTCTCAAACCTGGCCGTTCGTACCGGGGTGATAGAATACCCCTCATCCCACATCGCCTGTCGACATTTTGCGGCGGAGTGGGATGGGAATCGCATCGTGATGCGCGACTTGTCCATCCAAAAACCTGTAGATACAAATCTTTCAAATAGGTTAATAAACTGAATTATTCCTAGGGTTTAACAAGTAAATTGGTGATTCATTAGTAGCAATTGTAGTGGTCTGATATTCATTATCAATGCAAATTAATTAGATTATTGAACGAATCCTTCGCGTAAAATCATGCATCAACCTATAGATGGGTTACATCTTCGTTATAGAACTTATCCGGTTGGTAGGCAAGGAGGTAGTTATGACGTAAACTTGCATGCGTACTAGGTTGTAGATTCGTTAGAGTAGTTTCTACTTTCATCTCGCGAGGTCCGGAACACGATACATATGTTGAATGCCTGATGGCGTTGGTCGAGCTGGTGACTTTACGGTGAGGACGGTAGGATAACATTTTATTTCGATAGCATTACAGAATTCTCTGAGCATTAGACAGAAGTCGACGTTCTTCGCCTCCACCTGGCATGTGATGGAGTCGATTATGGATCTAAGGTTTACCTAACATGCACTCGAGTAACGGGTATATGTTTGGATATAGTACTGATTTCGTAGCTTTGCCGTGGTCACTAGGTATTTGCTTGTTTCTAAAATGAAAACAGTCGGTATGTTTCATAAGTGAATTTGCGGGGTGACTTGGGTGGCTTCCGGTGGTTTGTATAGTGCCATATTATCATGTGGTTTCGACGCTTGTATGCCATTACCATCAATTATATGCAGATAGCGTTCGATTTCCTATACAGAGCATTAGCGCGATAAAGCTCAATATCTTTCATTCATTAACAATCCTAATTGGATGGCTTTTATGAAATTATACCGACCTTATCGCGGCAAAGCCTGAAATATTTTGTCTATTTACCAATATCTACAATTCAATAACTCGCATATGACTTCGCAATTTGACGCATGATAATTCGTTCAACTGCATGGAATAGTATCGTAGCGAAATTAACTTTCATATAACAATACAGAACATTTTTGTCATAGAACTCGAAACAAATTGGTTTATTTAAACAATCATCACAATTGGATAACTTCCGCGTAATATTACTGTAATCAAATTAGTTGCATCTCGTTTGAATGATAATCATATTGGAGATCTGCCATATAACATTGCCATAATGAAGTCCAAAAACACTTTGTTGGTCTAAACGATAAATCATATTAGAGAACGTTCGTGTGATCGTGCAGAACTCTTTCGTCATAAAATTTGATGCGTTTCAGCCCTTCACGTGCAATCGTAAAAAAACCATGGTTTTGATCATGTTGGTCCTATAGACTAATTGGCAAGTTTGGACGCTCGTTTCTCTAGTGTCGGTTGTTTCCATACATAAATATTTTTTACGATTAAAAATTTGTTAAATTGAAGAGAGAATCTTACTTCCTCGAGCATCTGTTTTTCGCTCCAGCCGAATTTTGTCCGCATCCTGATATCGCGCGTGATGGTTTCTGGACAGTAATTCGTTGGGTTGGTTACTATTCATATTGATTATGACGAAATATATGCGCATCTCGTCCGTTCGTGACTTTTATACAATATTCTGTTGAGTGTGTCAGGATTGTGTTTCCTGAACTGCGGCCTATCAGTATGTATTTTAATTCCTCCTTGTGCCGCTTGTCAGTTGGTGTGTGACAATAAAAAAATCGATTGTCACGTTGCAGATTTTTCTTCCCACTTGTTGGCTGAGTTTTACCACGTCGATCATGTGACGTTGATCTTATTGATTTTAGATATTTCTTATTTTAACAATCTGTCTGTTGTTGTTTTATTATTAATGGTTGATAATTTTAATTTCCATTAGTGGCAATATTTTCAGTTAGAACTTATTAACTTAGTATTTTACCATGATTCACATTACTTTTGAGGATCAATGGAGTTGAGGGCGAGTTTAATGAGCGTATCCACTTCTACCATCTTCAGCGGACGTCGGGTTCCTGCTACTCCTCGCAGTTGGGATATTGGTTGGATATTATATTTGGTTTTTAAGATATTATCGTGGTTTAGGTATATATCCCACATCTCTCTCACTGAATTTATTTTAGGATTTATCAGTACTTGAATTCGTGGTTGCCAAAGGTCTATCAACTGATGATATGGGTTATGATTTGTCGTCCTAATTTCTCTAGCATCGATGGATTATTACTGTGATTGATCCTGTTTATGTATGCACCTATTACATGGACTGTAAATAAAATTGTTTTTTAATATTTTCCGCGAGTAGTTTGGGTGTTTTAATTTTTTCTATTATTCGTTGAATCAGGTGGAAACCAAGTAATGATTTCTTAATTGTATTTGCGCGTTTTTATTTAAATCATTGAACTATTTAACGCCGTGATGGTAGCAACCTCAACTCTGGGTAAATTTATTATATGTTTTCATTATCAGTACAAGAAGTCCTTCATTTGGGCGGTATTTTCCTCCCGAATTTTTTTTTGGCGGCACTGTCATTATAAATACCATTTTAAAGTAACCTTTAAGTTTGTCTTGTTCATTGTCATTTACCATTTTAAAGTAATATTTTTCCACTTTATTTGATAGAACTTCCTACAAAAAAAATTGGGGTATTTTGTCTTGGATTGATTTATTACTCACGTAATTATTAGGGAAGCCGTTAATCTAATATTTTATTATTTGGTTCGTGGGTAGTCTTGTTAGCTTCGTTTAACTTTTTGTCAAAAATTTTAAATTATTCACGTTAGGACATGCAAACCTTTACTAGATATCTCACTTACAAATTTTTCCCATTTTTGGTCTAATAGTTTTAATCATGATAGTTAACGAATTTTTATGAAATTATTCTATCGAGTTAGATTATCGTTCACATAGCAAGGATTTTCGCACAAAACCACACTTTTTCCCCTCTAAGTTGATCCTAGGAGAATTGTGTTTACGTTATGATTTTAAAAGTGTTCACCGAGCTACTCAATGTTCATGATTTTTGCCGATTTGTAGAATTCAGATTTTAGGTCGAAATTACAGGAAAATGGGTGGTGGAGGAGCAGCCAAAAGACTACTTCCCCTCCTCCCAACTTCCCTATAACGGTTATGATTTGACGTTTGGGCCCTGCGTTATTCACGCCGGAACCTTCACGGGCACAGGCTATTGGCAGATAAACTGCTCCTACACAGCCTGAATTGTGTGTATATTTTATTAACTTGTGGTGCGTGAGTGGCTGCGGGCCAAAAAAACAATTATAGCATCGACGGAAAAATTTCATTTTTATATTTATATTTGACATATACTACATTGCATACACTTTCTGAGCATAAATTCATAAGGTTTGAACAGCATATAACAACACTCTCTCCCCACGCCGACATCCAAGCAGAGCTCCATTGAGGTTGCGAGGATGCGACGTGGAGAGAGTTTCTAACAATTCTCTCACTCACATCAAAATAGCGTTGTAGAAAACTGATTAGAACGATTAGAACTGATTTCAAGTTTTGGAAAATTGATTTCAAGTTTATAAAAACTGATTAGACGATGATTATAATTATGTGAAAATGAATCAGTTTATATACCTATTGCACGACCCTAACCTTGCGTGTTATTTTTTGATTTAGTAAAACAAAATTTGACCTTGCTATTTTCTAGAATATTCTGTTCTTAATTTTATTATTTTTGTAATTTAATTTGGCAATTTTCTTTTTAAGTTTTAATTTGAATTATTTCTAATTCAAATTCTTTGATTTTTATTCCATTTTCATGGATTTTTGTATTTTTCGAAAAATTATCCAATTTCGGCCAAATTTAATGTTCTCATGCTATGTTTATGTTTATTTCGTGCGGATCTTGTTGCACTTTGTTATTATTTTAATTTACTTTTATGTTTTCTAATTTTATATTTAATTGTTCTCTTTCTCGGATTTTAGCAGGGTTAGATGGTGTTTTAATAGGTTCGATTTTAAACTGCATGTTGTATTTGCGTGTATTTTACTGATTCATTTAAACATTTTCAAGGCCATTCATGTTCCGGCCCAACAATACACTATATAATTCTAACAACCCAAATTATCTTTATTAAACCCCTTCGGAACCATTATTATCATCGACGGCATTAACATTTTTATTATCATCGCTAATATGATCGTTACCATTAAAATTATCAACATTCTAATTATTATTATTATTATCCTTATTAATATTATTATTACTATTATTGATATGAATATTATCATTATTTTTGTTATTAATATTATTATTGCCATTATTATTATTAATATTATTATTATTATTAGTAGTAGTGATATTATTAGTGTTATTATTTATTACTAAAATTATTATTACTAATGATTATTATGGTCAGTATATTGACAAATCCGTGAGCATTAATATTATCGTTACCATTTGCATTATTAATATTATTATTATTAGTATTGTTATTACTACTATCATTATTGCTATTAAATATTGTTGACAGGGCATTATTATTTTCATTATTATCATTATTATCATCCTTATTATTATTATCAATATTATTACTATGATTATTATTATTATTATTATTACTGTTAGTATTATTATTATAATCTTACTATCATCATTATTAATATACGAATACTAGTAATGGTTTAGCAACTTCTTTAAATCTAAAATTTTACGAATGTTGGGCCAGAACAAGGTTTTGTTTAAGTGAATCGGTAATAGCACACAAACATAACACGCAGATTTAAAATCAGACCCATTAAACATCAAATAACCACTTGAAAATATGAGAAAGAAATAATTAAAATATAAAATCAAAAACATAAAAATAAATAAAACTAATAACAAAATGAAACAAGATCCGCACGAAATAAACACAGAAATAACAAGAAAACACAAAAGTTTGACCGAAAATTGACAATTTAATTAAAAGAACAAGAGTTCATGAAAAGGCGAAATGAAATGAAATAATTTAATTGGGAATAATTTAATTAAAAATAAAAGAAACAAATTGTCAAATTAAATTACGAAATAACAAAATTAAAATTAGATTAGACAAATAACTTCAAGGTCGAATTTTGTTTTACTGCATTAAATTTTACAAGCAAGGTTAGGGTCACACAATAGGTATATATACCTATTCATTATCACAGTATTAAACTTGTTTTTAACGAAGATCTTGTTGTAACCTTATTTTCGACTTAACTCAAAATACAGTTATTTTAACTCGTTTTTTAACGAAACAGAACCAGAAAACAGTTTAAGCAGCTATCTTACTTTGTAAGTGGGCGATTTTTCGAAACTTTCTCCACGTAGCGCACAAACAACCTCAAGTGAGCTCTGTTTGCGCGTCTGCGTGGGGAGATGTTATTACGTATGATAATAATGAATGCTCAGGATGATGCCAATTATGCGATGATATTAATTATGAAGTCAATTGTATTATGCCAACGATGGTCAGAATAAATGGTTCAAACGAATACCATGTTTATGTCAAAATTTATAGCGGCCCACAGCTGATACAACACCGCAAGAAAGTAAAATATACACAAAATTCAAGCTGTTTAAGTGCGGTTCATCCGCCAATAGCTTGTCAAGGTTACGGCGTGAATAACGCAGGACCTAAACGTCAATACTATCCGTTATATGAGAAAATGGGACGGTGGAGGGGTAGCTTATTAGCTGCTCCTTCATCACTCGTTTCCTATAAAATCGACCTAAATCATTCTCACACAACGACTTAAAATTTCAAACACCGAGTAGTCCAGTGGGCACTCATAAAATCATAATATCAACATATCTACCCTGAGGTCAAATAAGGAAGGGAGTGTGGGAAAGAATTCGGAGATTGTTGTTATGTCATCAAATAAATAATTATTTTTACGTCCAAAAACAAAGTACTTAAATGAAAACCCTGACAACTAAATTGATCTTGAAGCTAGGATAGGAAGACAAACAAAATCACACTTGAATTGACTGCTCCACCAAAAACGATAAACTAAAGCGAACCTAGAGACTTCTACCATGTCTTAATTGAATAAATGGCGAGAACGAGCCAATACAACGATTAGCGCAATAATAATTCGAATTGAACATAGAAATCATAAGGTTCTTGCATAAATCAGGTTAATTGTAGTTTAATGTTTAGATCACTAGAACCTAGGTATCAATTCCCAATAGAAATAAAAAAAATAAAATTGTTATAAGAATCTAAGCACCACCCTAAATTATCCTAACACCGATCATGAGGTCGACGGAATTTATTTAATTAATCGAAAATAAAAACCTTTAATATCATATTATCCAAGTTATAATAATAATACCAACAGAAATCGGCATTCATAAAGTCAATAATGAAAACTAATAACCAATGATAAGCATTAGATAATACATGAAGAAGTTGAGTAGATTACTACTATGATATTGAATGAACCGAACCCAGGAAATGATTGATATCGCAGGATGTACACCAACGTCATGATTATGCAGAATCGATACTCGTCTCCATAAATGTGCTGGAAACTCGAATACGATACAACAATAGATCCTAAATGAGTTACCTAAGTATGACTTCTAGAGGACAATAGTATAAGAAATACCCGATAATTTGAATCCGAATTTGACGAGCTATGGATACGAACCACCATTCGCGAAGATGGAGGAGGAGTAGGGTAACCGATGGTCCAGGTAATGGTAATTATAAATAAATTCCGGTTGCGGTCGAAATAAAAGCAGTTAATCAGACGAACTATTTATAAAAATAATCCACGATCAATGAAATTTGTGAATGGTGAATTATTTTAGAAAGTGAATGAATTAGTGGAAACGCACACATTCACCACACCGCGAGATTGTTTGACCAGAATAGGTAGAAATTGAAACGTTGTAGAGAGAATGTCAGGTAAATCAATGAATCGCCAACCGATAAATTATGTACACACTAACATATACCACTCCAGAAGTTTAGCCACGTCAACACGCGTGAGAAAATCATTCTAAATACCAGGCATGCCTATTAACAGCAGTATAAATGGCATAACACTTCTCAGTGTAGACAGTTAATTTTAAAATCAATAAATATGAACATGAACGCCAACGAACAGAAGAGGTATTCCCGCCAAACGATCGGTCGACCAAGAATTCGAGGCAATAGTTATGGAGAAGAAGACAAACAATGGAGAAGGTAAAGAATTAAGTTCAATTATCACCCATGATTTAATCATTATTTTATGCTCATGACCAAGACAACAGCACTAGATTTAGGCTCGACACGCCCCTTCTCTTATTTCCGTCATTCAAAAGGAAACTACTCCATGAACTAATAAACTACAGGGATAGTGTACAATTTTTCTTGGCTTGAGAGAACGAAACTCATGGAATCAGAGAAGATCCGATGTTTTTGTGAAATCAATGTTCCTTGTGATGGTCTTAATATGTGTTTTATATCGTTGCCTTCGCTAACTAAAATATAATGAGAAATTAAAAAAATGAATAACTAATATTCAGACGAGTGTCTTCTGTGGCCAAAGATAGAGCATTCATTCTGTACTGAAAGTTACATTGAGAATGAGTTTATTTAAATTTTTGTCAAATGAGTCCATAATAAAAGGCGACCTCATGAAACGACGTTTTCTACTAAATCAAACTTACCAATGTTCCCTTACCAAATAGAATCCATACCAACCGACCTTCTGTATCTAACTCCTTATCGCATTACCGACCTCATAGCATACCGTGATCCTACTTCATCGACACCGTATCCTTACTTAGTCGCTACTGACCGTCGACTTACTCATTAGAACCAAGGTCGATCAATCGCATATGCCACACCTCACCCCAGTTTTGATGATTGGAAAATTATATAAATGTCGGCGATAATGATTATCAAATTTTGTTTAGACGACTCATGGATAGATGCATCCCGAGTCACCAAACGATTCCCATCTCACTCCGCAGCCAGATGCAGGCAGGCGATGTGGGATACGGGATTTTCAATTTCTCCCGTGAGAGAATCGAGATCGATTCGGCAAGAAGATTACGAAGACCTTGATCTACCACATGTCGCAATCAAGAAGGAGTCAGGCCGCAACCCGGCTCGAGAACTTCGGAGTCACGCCGAATATGTTCTGGCTCGCCTTGAGGACCATCAAAAGCAGACACACATGCAGGTAGAAAGGGCTAGAAGCCACCTGGCTCAAGTAAACTCAGATATCGCTGCGGGAAAGATCCCGAGTACGAATGGGTATGCCCCATCGTACGGCATCTCATTCGATCTCAACGATCCGAGGCTAGAAAGACAATCCACACCCATGAATGTCATAGTTTTAAGACAGATCCTTCCTAGAACATTGTGGAGTGAGGACAGAAGCCCGAGTGAGAAGCGAGATAACTCATACGCTCGCAACCAACCAAGAAGAAGCTCTAACGAATACCACTGAAATTCGAGATGGCATTAAGTTTTATAGAAATAAACATTACATTTTGTCGCTGTTTCTTTACTCATAAATTATTTACCCATAACAGTAAGGAATTAGAATAACCATTATAGTATAGTCAGACGAATAATTAGTGAATTTATGTCACAAACCGAACTTTAGGCTTTAAAAAGGTCTTAATATAGTCATAGAATAAAGAATTTTATCAAATAAAGTGCACCCTTTTATAATGATTTTGTCTTATTGTAGACATGGACCCATACAAAATTCTGAATATAGAACTTCGAAAGATCGCGCAAAGAAAATGTCGAACTGCATCAGCAATTATTACAGCTGAGGGAGATCACGCAGATTAAGTCAACTTTGGTGGAGCCTACAAAAGTAAAAACACTGTACCAAAGGGTGACCGCAGTACAACGTGGATGGGCCGAGGAAAAACGGTTTGGCCAAGCTCAGAAAACCCAGATCCGCGGTTTAGAAGTGGTGTTATCGGCTTGCCAGGAAGGCAATGCCGTAACGTACCCACTCGTTTTTGCGCCAGCTCAGTTAGCCTATAGGGAGGCGACCGAAGCAACTAAACCGGCAGTTAAACCTGTTCAGCGTCGCACAGGAAAGATGGAACGCGCAAAGCGTCGAGCCTTGCAAATTAAAGGATATCAAAATATAAAATTGTTGAAATATAATAAATGATCGTTTTAAATGTTTTCAGTTCATTTGTTCATTGGTAAGGATAGAACTAAACCCATTAAATTGAAACTATAAAGGGGTTCGGATGAAAGATAAAGTCTGTCGAACATGATGAGAAGGGACCGTTACAAGAAATCGCACATAGACTCATGTCGGTAGTGCGTTGAACCCACTATGAGATCGGGCCTTAGCAGTTCTTTGGTAGCGCTCACCTTTGGCGATCTCATAACCAGTGATTACATTAAAAACGTTGCGTGGCAACGGGTAACCATTGGGGGCAAGGAAGATTATATGTAGGGGTCAAGGTTACACCAACCATAAACCCCACAGTGTAATAACGGGGAAATAAGTAAAATTATAATTTTGGTGGGTTACTGGGTTTTGACGTTTGTTTTATCTTTTTGTTGTTACCCCGGTAACGCCATACAAATATTACTCTGACTACCACTCGGCACCCGTTGCTAGGCAACGTTGGAAATGTGTTCGAGTGGATGAATTGTCCGCAAAAAGTGAGCATTATTACTAATACTGTAATTGCTCGGGCAATCCTCGGTTTCAACGAGCTGTCGATGGAAGACCTATGCTCGCTTTGCAATTTCCCCTGTGTGAGAAAGTTCAAGGTCAGACTTATATTGACCAATAGAAATAGAACGATGTTCAGGTTACGTGGTGGGAATACTCTCGACTTTTCGACGACAATTCCGTATTAATCATATCTTATGACATGCTACTTTAGATTTGTTTAATAAAAAATACAATTTTATTTTATAACAAGAAAGGACGATTGAAATACGCAAGGTCTATAAATTAATTCGATGTCAGCACAGTACTGGGTATTTAATTCGATTGACTTGCTAGACGGGCCGCTCTGCGTCGGGCACGATCCTTGCGTCCCGGCCGGTGATTACTTGACGGTACTGTTGATGGATTCGCTGCCAGCGCGACATTGTTGATGGGATCCCGGTACGCCAACTGAGATGGGGCGAAGATGAGTGGGTAAGTTACTGCCTCCCCTTCCCGACTGGCTGCCAGGGCGACTTCCAATCCCCTGATTTGCGTACGAAGACTCTGATTGAGTTGACGTTCTTCCGCCCAACCCTTTTGAGCAGCAGTGAGTCTGAGGTAAAAAGCCTTGGTCTTCTTCGGGTCCGACCAGGTGGACTTGATCTGTTGGGCTTTCCGAGTTAATTGAATTACCTGGTCGAGAAGGTTCTTGTTTGCTCGTTTGGCATGGGCGAGCTCCGCTTGTAATATTTGTGTAGATGCCATGGCTACAATAAAAATCTTTTAACTCTGCTATTACTTGAATGATCAAAATTATGACTAATATTAAACACAGGTTGTGAAATCTAGTGTAATGAATCATTGAATAAAACGAACGACATTTATTTATTTTTTAATTTAACTAGTAATGCAAATTGATGTTCGTGGTTTCAATAATCCGTGAAGTCAGGGATCTTCAAAAAATATCCTGACTCCTTCTTCCGGAGAGTAACCTGGGATGACGAACACTGGTCGCCTTGTGTTACGGGCCGGCCTAGTCGGATAAACATCTGCAATCCGTCCGACAGAGATGTCGTCTTCGACATTGGCTAGGTACTGCCTGGCCTTAACTACCTGTAGGTCGACCTGCCATTGAATTTCTTCCCATCGGGCCAGGAGGTTGCGCGCGTGATCTCGGATCTCCTCGGCCGGGTACTGATTGTCATCTCGCCTGTTCGTCCAACGGATGTCATTCTCCATCCCAAGCAACTGCAAGGCAGTCTGATGAGGTTTCCTGGGTCGGGGCTCCTCGAGGCTTGTTGCAGGCCGTGCTCGCTTCCAAGCCTGACGCCATTCTTCCGCAACATGGGCGGGAATCCACTCGAGAGGCCCTGGCTTTTCTGAAATATCATTATGATTATGTGAACAGGTATATCGTAGTTTCAAAGTATCTCATATTAACTGCTATATTCGTTCTCGCGGGTTTAGGTTTGACTGGGCACTAAATTCTCTTTGGAGCTATTGATTTAATTCAATTTAAGTTAAGTCTACTCATTAAATCAGCATACCCTTTTACTTCTCTGTTTCCTTATTGACGTCCGTACCGACTCAATATTATAAAAGTTATAAGCATTTATTGACATAATAATTGTTGAGGGTGAAAATTTTCCAACTATACTTTACGATGTGTAGCGTAGGAAATTGGAGTTGGATATCTATTTGGTTCTGTCTCGCACGAATGTCCCTGAATTACTATGAACGTTTACAAAATTATTCCTTAAGAATGAGGAGAGGGATAATTTTGGCTCTGGTAAAAACGAACTTCAATATTTCCGCGGATAGTTTTGTAACTGGTCCACCCAATGACTACAACTATGTATCATGTCCTTTCCAACTGGCCTCTACGATTGTCTACCGGTTTATCCCAATCATCAGTGGTAATTTAACAATTGATAATGTATAATTCATGAAAACGAAAATTTATTATCAGTTTAAAGTTTAGGTAAGGGAATACTTGTCGATTTAAAATTGATACAATAAACATAATAATCCATTTGACATTCATGGAATGAAAATAATCATCAATTTCAAATTTATGGAATAAAATACTTGTTGAATTAAGATTTATGAAATTAAGAATAACTATCAACTTAACATTTATGGAACAATAGTAATTATAAATCCTAAACTTCATGAAGTGAAAATAACTATCGATTTGAAATTTATGAAATGATATAACTGTCAAGTTTTAATTTATGAAACCATACTAACTATCAATTTATAATTTATGAAACAATGGCAACTATCAGTCTCATAATCCACGAAACAATGACAACGACAGGTTTCATGATCTATGAAACCATATAATTATCAATCTTATAATTCATAGAATAATAAAATCATCGATTTTAAAATTTATAAATAATAATGACTATCAATTTTAAAACTCATAGAAAATAATAATAACCATTAATTCGAAATTTATGAAATCATGTAACTATCAATTTCTAAAATTTATGAAATAACAATAACTATCAATTCGAAATTTAATGGAATCAATTATATGAAATAATAATAAGTTATGAAACAGTAATAACTATCTACTTTAAATTTATGAATCAAAAATAACTAAAATTTATGAAATGAGATTTTAATATAAGTTACTTTGGGTGGTGGGACTCGATTCCCTTGGTGTTTTTTCCTTCTGTCGTCGTGGTTGTTGGACTCATATTTCCAAAATGAAATTAATAAACTGACCGGTTGGTATTCATATCTAATCATATAAACCGGTGTGGATGTGTGCGCATCCGCTGCACCATGGTTAATTTAGGAGGGTGGTGATGGATATTCGCGTGAGAAAATTTTTGTTTATGACTATTAAATTTAATCGATATTTGTTGTCTAGCTGAAGTGTTTACGTTGACTAACGGAAAATCCAATCTCGACGATCGCGATAGTTTTCGGTTTATATAATGAGATTTATGGTTTCCGATTGATAGTAGCCCTCATTCGAACAATTCTTTAGGTTTATTTTAATTCTTATCTATTTGTATTTGATATTTCTTTAGTGTATTACCCCGTTTTGTCTGTTATTATCACATGTACTTATGACGGGATTTGTTTGGAGGTGAGTAAGTCGGGTACGTTTATTTCATTTAATTATGCTCTTATTAATCTATTCCAGAGAAGTTCTGATGTTTAGTTCAGTCATGATTCGGATTATCGTAGAACTAAAGACAATTGTTGGAGTCTCTTTATGATTGAGCGAGTTCTGGAGGGTCTATCAGCTCGCACTCAACTTTGGAATGATATGCGTTTTCTACTGGATTATCTTTCTTTATCTGTATTTGGAATTTTATCATAATAATTAGTTAGTTAGTTTTGCTTTAAATTATTTTAGTCTGCGTTTGGAATTAACAAACTATATGCATATTTAATTATGAAGGGTTTAAAGAACTTGAGTATTATTTTTACGGGTGGAAAAATGTTGTCTTGATTCTGTAGGGCGGTTTAGGTTTTAACAATTATCATTGCCATTAGGTCCTTATCAGGTTTCCCAATAACTATTTATCAATAACTTTAATTTATAATTTGAAACTTTCATATCGAATTTAAATTTGTGAGAAATGATTATTTTAATTATATGGCGGTGATTTTGGTTTTATCAGGGTGTTCGGAAAGGCACGTCTAATCTCGGACTTAGAATCTGATTAAATTCTTTACTTTATTAGGGGTTTGAAACGATTTATTTGATAACGATTAGAAATCTATAGTTATGGTTAAGTTGAATTTGGTGGGTTACACGGTTTCAAATCTTGCTTATCCTTCTAGTTGCCCTCGTAACGCCATACAAAATGATTCTGATCCACTTGGCACCCGTTGCTAAGCAACGTTGGTAATGTGTTCAAGTGGTGGATTGTCCGCAAAAATTGAGTATTATCGCTAGTACTGTAATTGCTCGGACAACCCTCGGGTTCACGAGCTGTCGATAGAAGACCTGTGCTCGCTTTTGATTCTTAGGTCCCATTATTCTCCTATCTCCTTCAAATGTTAACCTATACTCTCATATCATTCATTGTTATGTCTATTCGCATAGTCCTTCTCCTTGTTGTCCATGTCGAAGATTATTCTTTGGCCTGTACACCCTTTGTTATGTTAAATACACCCACATTATATCTTTCATCCTTATCCCGATTATAACTACAATGTTTCCCATTATTATTACTAGCATTATCGTTGTTGCTATTATATATATTACCTTTCTTAATTGTCACTACTAATACCTTTATTATTAGTTTTATAGCTATAACTACCATTATATTTATTGTTATTGTTACTATGATTATTACTATTATTATTATCATTATCATAATTATTATCAATCATTACTACAAATACCATGATTATTATTATTATTACTATTATTATTATTATTATTATTATTATCATTATCATTATTATTATAATCAATATTATTATTATTATAATTACCATTACCCTTATCATTATCGTTATATTTATTAAGATTTTGTAGGGATCCGTCCTTATTCCTCAGCGTTAAAAATTGTTTATTGATATACAACATTAGCCGTAGTCCATCTATATTTTCGGTTTTCGATAAAGTATTTTTGTAAACTAGAAAATTTTAGCAGCGTTCCGCCCTTATTTTACAGTTCATCCCTATTCTACAGTTTTCGACAAAGTATTTTCATTGACTCGGAAAATTTGAGCAGCGTTCCGCCCTTATTTTACGCATTCCATTTTTGCGTTACTATTTTTGTTAAGTATTTGAATTAGTTCGGAAAATCTGAGCAGCGTCCCGCCCATATTTTCCGCCTCAACTCAAATTAAATTATTTAATTTTTATTTAAAAACATTATTTTCATGATTTTGGTCGTTCGGATTAATCTTTTTCCGATGGCTATCCATTTTAACTGTTGCAACGATTTCGCAATCTTCCCCGCTACCCATTCCCTCTTTTTGTCGTTAAGATCTATTTATGTTCATATTATAGTTAATGAGTGCCCACTGGACTACTCGGTGTTAGAGATTTTGAGCCGATTGTTGTTAAAAATTTATGTCAATTTTACAGGAAACGGATGGTGAAGGAGTAGCCAAGGGACTACTCATTTACCCTCCAATTTCCTCTATGTACGGATAATATTGGCGTTCCAACTCCTGCGTTCCGCACGCTGAGCCTTCACGGGTACATATCATTGGCGATTTTCCACGCTCTTACACAAATCTGTACTATGTAGATTTTACTTTCTTGCGTTATGTGTTGGCTGTGGGCCGGAAAAGGAATAACAAATAATATTTTACCATAGCATTTGGAATAGAAGTTTCGATGCACTAAGGCTGTAGATATAAAATATTTATTCAGCATATTACATCGGCTACATACATTTGAAATTCATCGTATCCATTCCATAAAATTTACTTCAAAAATCCCATAAATTTAATTCGATAAATCATCTATAAATTCAATTGGAAAAACAAAATTATCCATAAATTTAATTGAAAAATTACCCACAAATTTGATTCAAAAAATCATCCATAAATTCAATTTGAAAAACAAAATTATCCATAAATTCAATTTGAAAATCAAAATTATCCATCAATTCGATCTGAAAAGTCATACATAAATTCAATTGAAAAATTACCCATCAATTCCCTTCGAAAAAATCAATTAATAATATTGCACCAGTTGAGAGTGATCGTGTTCAGGCAAAACACTTACCCGTGTTAATTGCCTGAATGCACGGCTCTCAACCAGTTATACAACCAGTTATACAGTTCTATAATGAAAATTTTCCTCCGAAAAATAAGACTGAAAATTTGTGAAAACACATCGGTATTTATACCTATAATTTGGCCTTAACCTTGCGTGTTAGTTTTACTGCGATTAAACAAAATTCGACTTTGAAATTATTTATGTTATCTACATTAAATTTTTATTAATTTCTTAATTTAAATTGGTAATTTACTTTTAACATTTTTAATTAAATTTATTCATCCAAAAATATTTTATTTTTATTCATTTAATTCATTTATTTTTAATTTTATATAAATGGTCATTTTACGGTCGAATTTTCTTGTTATTATGTTATTTTTTATGTAAATTTCGTGCGGTTCTTGATGCATTTTGTATTTATTTTATTTTATTTTTATGTTTTTGATTTTATATTTATTTATATTCTCTCAGATTTTAAAGTGTTTAATTGGTGTTGTATATTGTATTTTAAGTTATCTTGGTGCTGGGTTTTCGTGCTGTATTACTGATGCATTTAAACAATTCTCAAGGCTATTGGTGTGCTGGCCCAACAAATTTATTAATTTATTTCATTTCATATCAACGATTTCTTATTAATTTATTCCCCGTACCTTTTCCCTTTAATAGGTCTTAAACGCATTTTATGTTTATGTTATAGTTAATGAGTGCTCACTGGACTACTCGGTGTGATGATTTTGAGCCGTGTGTGGAATATTTTAGGTCGAATTTAAAGAAAATTAGAAACGAGGAAGTAGCCAAAAGACCTCTTCCTTATTTCTCCTTTCTTCTATACGGAATAATATTGACGTTCCAACCCCTGCGTTCCGCACGCGGGTCTTCACGGGCACAGATCATCGGCGATATTCCACGCACTTACATGAATCTGAATTGTATGTTGATTTTACTGACTTGTGATGTGTCTTGGCTGTGGGCCGGAAAAATTTCGACAAATAAATTAATTAATTTTATGAAAACAATTCGATTTTAACATCATAAATATTTATTAGTATATTAAAAACAAAGTACAAAATTACTTGACCATATCAATCCAATAAAAATTCATAAAAACACATCTCTCCCCACGCCGACATCCAAGCAGAGCTCTACTGAAGTTGCGAGGATAGGACGTGGAGAGAGAGTTTCCAAATAAAACTACTGCTTACCTAAAAAATAATTTACAATAGATTTTTAAGAATTAGCAAAAATTTTAAAATTGATTTGAAAAATGGTTCTAAATTGGTTAAATTTTATGTGAAAATGTATCGGTATTTATACCTATTTTCTGTCCCTAACCTCGCGTGTTCATTTTGATTTAGTAAAACAAAATTCGACCTTGTTATTTTCTAGTGTATTCTAATCTTTATTTTTATTATTTTTTAATTTTTTTTGATAATTTTTTTTATTTAGAATTTTTATTGAATTATTTCTAATTCAAATTTTGATTTAAATTTCATTTTCATGAACTTTTATTGATTTATCAATTTTCGGTCGAATTTGTTGGGTTTTCTTGTTATATTTGTATTTATATCGTGCGGGTCTTGTTGCATTTTGTTATTTTTTTAATTTATTTTTATGTTTATTATTTTATATGTAATTATCTTTTTTCTCATATTTGATAGGGTTTAATTGATGTTTCAATAGGTTTGAGTTTAAATTTGCATGTTATGTTTGCTTGTGTGTTACCGATCCATTTAAAAATTTTCCAAGGCCGTTGTATTCTGGCCCAACAATTTTAAGTAGTCGATGAGATTTGTCTTTTAAAATTAAAAAAATCAAACACTGATTTTATTTACTAATAAATTTTGTTTGAATTTTTAATTTCTTATAATGATTTTTAAATATTTTTGATATTGTATTTGATCGGAACTATTTTTCGATACATGCAAGTTATTTCAATTTAAAATATTATGATTGAAACCTCATATGGAATATATTTATTTTTATTTCCTCATTTATTTATATAAAATGTCTTCAATTTTAAGCAAATGTTTTGAGTTTATTATAATTTATTAAATTAGTTGTGAATGTTTCATATAAAAAAATTGGGATCTTGAATGATATCTTCTTTGAGTTGCCATCAAATATAATATATATTCCTTGTTTTCAAATCAATTGATATCTTCGGGCTTTCTCATAAAAGAAGATTTGAGATAAGCATCTTCATCAATATAAATATCATAAATAAATTCCATTTTGTACGCTAACGATAATTGCTTCTTTTCAGAATCTTTTAAATATTTTTCCTTTAATAATAATTTCATTTCACATAAAATCTTTAAAATCCTTAGTTCTAATAAATTTCTAATAATAAAATTCGAATCGACGAAATCCTATCTTTATTTTCAATTAAAAGCTAATTCTGCTCAATTCATTTTAAACAACCAAAAATCAAAAGATTAACTTTAATAACACATTTTTACAATATTTATTTTCTATTCAAAATTGACCAAGCTGTTTTAACGTTTTATTTTATATAAATGGTTTCAAATATTTTAGATTTTAGATGCTCATCAATATAATTCATACCAATATAGTAGTAGGATGTGATCCCGTCAGATACAAACCCCTTTGGCTTACGTAATTAGTCCATAACATTTTACCTCTGTCCACGCTGCTGATGTTAACCAAATATTTGAAAGCTTTATTCGACAAATTCCTCACTTAAATAAGTTCACTGAAATTAAATCCCACGAACCATACCTAGGAAGTAAACAAAACTCAAATATAATAAGTAAATATAAAAGTAGATCAGAATTTTTAATTAATATTAAATTAAATTTTTATAAAATTATTAATGACTTACCAGTCACTGTCCGGCCTGAAATTCAGGATATTCTGAACCAATTTAGCCACGAGAACCCAGTATCGAATTCATGGAATAAAATTCTTAAAGATTGTCGAAGCACGACAAATATTCTCAATCTTGTAGATATTTTACCGTTTGAAGTTATTTACGAATTAAAGAGAGCTGATGACACTTCACCGGGTATTGATGGTATTCAATACAAAGATCTTGCTCTTCTTGACCCTGAAGGTATCTTGTTATGTTTCCTGTTTAAAAAAAATCATCAGTAGTAAAATCATTCCGACTAGCTGGAAAACATTCAAGACTATATTAATTTTGAAACCTGATAAGACAGATGTTGGGCCAGAACACAAATGGCCTTGTAAATGTTTAAATGAATCGGTAATACACATGCAAATATAACCTACAACTTTAAAATCAAACCCATGAAAACATCAATTAAACCTAGCAAAATATGAGAGAAAAGCAACTACATATAAAATAATAAACATAAAAATAAATTAAAATAATAACAAAAAAGCACCAAGACCCGCACGATGTAAATATAAACATAACATGAAAACCCAACAAATTCGACCGAAATTTGATAATTTAACAAAAATGAAAATTTCATGAAAATGAAATTTAAATCAAAGAATTTGAATTAGAAATAATTCAATAAAAAATTTCAAATAAAAAATTATCAAAATAAATTAGAAAATAATAAAAATTAAGATTAGAATACACTAGAAAATATCAAGGTCGAATTTTGTTTTACTAAATCAAAAAGAACACGCGAGGTTAGGGACAGAAAATAGGTATATATACCGATGCATTTTCACATAAAATTGAACCATTTTCAAACTATTTTTGAATCATTTTTAAAAATTATATTTTGAATCACTCGATATTTTAAATCTATTTTAGGTGAGTGAGAGTTTTATTTGGAAACCCTCTCTCCACGTCTTGTCCTCGCAACCTCGGTAGAGCTCTGCTTGGATGTCGACGTGGGGAGAGAGGTATTTTTATTTGGTATGATGTATGCTTTAACAAGTAATTTGTTATATTGCTTTTTAATATATTAATAAATATTTATAAAACATAAAATCAGTTTGTTTTTCATAAATTAATTATTTTATTGTCGAAATTTTTCCGGCCCACAGCCAAGACACATCACAAGTTAGTAAAATCCACATATTATTCAGATTCGTGTAAGTGCGTGGAATATCGCCGATGATCTGTGCCCGTGAAGACCCGGCGTGCGGAACGCAGGGGTTGGAACGTCAATATTATTCTGTATAGAAGAAAGGAGAAATAAGGAAGAGGTCTTTTGGCTACTTCCTCGTTTCTAGTTTTCTTTAAATTCGGCCTAAACTGATCTACACACGGCTTAAAATCTCCACACCGAGTATTCCAGTGGGCACTTATTAAATACATTATAAACATAAAATACGTTTAAGGCTTATTAAAGGGAAAGGTGACGGGTAATAAAATTAATATGAAATCACTGCTATGAAATTAAATCAATTAATTTTATGAATTTAACTCAAATGCGAATTTAGACGAGGAATAATAATTTTAAGTTATTATTAAACGAATTACCCTGACTCCCAGTAAAGTGGTAGATTTAATCAAATTCCAAACCAGAGTATATTTTATTAGTAGAGGTGATAGAAGAACTTTTTCCAAACTCCCGTATAAATAAAAGGTAGTCATTACCAAGCCCAAATGTTGATCAAAAATAACTCCCGCATAAAAGTAAATTAACCTTAATAAATAAATTTCAAACACAAACACTGATAAAGTAGAGGAAAGTTTAACGTAAACCAAATAACATAAAATTATCCAACTCCTTTTGGGCAGCCAACTGAACTAATGAAAAAATCCACCTGTTATCTGTCACCTTTGAACCACTTCAGCATTAACTAGAACACTACGACACCGGCTTCCCATGTTTGATACCGATCCCACTGTCCAATCATTTAACTTTTGACCGAAAAACATTCGATGAGTTCATAAATGATTTCTAAATCTCGACCATCATCATAAGTAAATCCACCATTTCCCAGAAGCTTAAGTCGCGGACATTTCTTAGAGTCGAACAATTAAACTTGAAATCATATGAAATAAAACCGTTTAACCGTACTGTATTTCGCAACCACGTGAAGTGAACCATAGATAAATAGTTGACCCAAGTAACAATCGTAACCCATAAGGATTCATTAAGGAGAAGTATCAGTTAATAAAATAATACCCAACACTTGCGGCTCGGAAGATGTCTCTGATCACACATAATTACAATATCACAAAACTTCTAACTCCAAAGAATGAATTAATTAAATATTAATAGAATAAAATGAAATGCCGAAAATTGGAAGTAACATGGGAACACTCGCAGTGAAATTGTGAAGTTGACAATAACACAATGCCGGTTTTCCGATGTCAGCATCCAAAAGAAAAACTTACCCGATTTTTAATTCCGAATTCGAAAAATAAATGATTAATATCACGATGAATGTTGTCAAAAATCCAAGGGGATGTCGCAATTGTTTATATAAACAGAAAATCGTCAAATTAGAATAATTCCATCCTAATGTCGATTTTCTAACATCTGACTGGCGATCAACACCCGTCGTCCCGCACACCGATAGACAGTGTGTAAAGCACATCCAATTCAGCTTATAAATCGATAGTTGGAATTCTAAATTCATGTACAAAATACTTGGTCAATCTCTCCATAACGATGAATTACCAATACCCCCCGTGGAATTTATGGAACCTACTGTGGATGAGACAAGTAATATTAATTCTTGATGTAATTAAATTAATTCATACTTAATGATATCTCTCAAATAAAATCATTTTGTTCTTGTTTGATTAACTATAAATTGATAATTTAATTATGATTTGCTTACCGGATGAGTTAATCCCACGTTAGTTTTTGATAAACCATTTATTAATAGTTATTCTGATTAAGGAAATAGATAAGCTAACCAGGATATTTTGACCCTCCTCATGAAAGTTCGCCAGATAGGAGCTCCTTTAACCCGGAAATTTTAATTAAATGAAATATTCAGCATGAACCCAATCATAAGTTATCTAGAAGTTTTTGGGCGGACCATTTATGATTATCCCTAATCAAACGATTCGTAGAAACGAATATTATTTAACTCTAATAAGTTGATGATTTTAGCAGAAATTTCTAAGGAATTGATGTCTTAGCTATAGTTTCGAGATCGCTGTCGTGATTGGGAGGTGTCGCTGACATAGGCTATAGACACATTGAACTATATTAAAAAACTTTTTATTTGTTTTAAAGATGACAGATTGCAACTATAGTTAAATTTTGTTTGTTTTAAAGGGAATAGATTGTAACTACATTTAAATTATTATTTGTTTTTAAATGTCCTTAAATGTTGATTAATAACTATCCATCATTAAATTACGCTCAACCGCACTGTTTTATAACTTGAAAATGCCCGTGATGAATGTTGACTAATCATAAGGTTGGTTTTCGGCGTACATCTTTTATTAGATGGCCGGTTACGGAGCATACCTTGGATTTATTTGCATTATTTTTACCATGAACGCTATTAAATTGAACATAAAAATATAATAACATTTATGTTTCTTCCTAATGCAGAGAAACCCAGCTCGATGGCCTGCGTTTCAACCCATCTCGCGGACCGATGGAGATGGGCATGGGAACGTTTCCGGCATGAGAAATGCCCCGAGTTTCCTCAACCGGAGCCTCACCAAGTCGACCGGCAATCGGGAAGTGATCATGGTTCGTGGCTAGCCGATAGCCCATGGGAGGAATGAAGCCCGGCCTAGGAGATCCATGAGCTGGCCCGTCGTCTTCTCGAGCGGCTCGAAAGCCACCAACGGCAGGTGGATGTGCAAGTGGTCCGAGCTCGCTAATACCTGGCGAATGTCGAAGAAGACTTACTGGCTGGTCGGATCGTCAGCAATTATCAACATCCGCGGCAAGGCCCGGTCGCACAAGGCACCCGACCGAAAACCACACGCACCCGCAATACCAAGCGGCCCGTAATGACGATATCTGGTTATTCTCCGGAAGAGTGGGTCGAAAGGGGGTTTCCTGCCTCCTGAATTTCCAGCCCATGATAAAGACTTCATGTAACTCCTGATTTAAGTGAATTTTGATTAAATAAATAGCTTGTTATTTTAGATGATTATTTTTATTTGTATGAATGTTTTAATAAGAGAATTTCTTTTGTTTATTGCATAAAATTTTATTGTTGTCTATAACAAATCATTTAATGTCTCTATATATAGCTATGGAACCTATTCAACTATTGCAGAAAGAGCTGACCCGTGCCCAGCAAGCTAACAAAGCCCTGTATGAGCAAATCATACAGCTCACCAAAGAAGTACAACAAGTGAAAACCACATGGGTGGATCCAGCCAAGCTTAAGCCCCTACGCCACCGGCTCACCGCCGCTCAAAAGGGCTGGGCCGATGAACGGCAATTAAATCAAAGCCTCCGGACGCAGATAAAGGGGTTGGAAGTTACCTTGTCCGCCAGTCGGGAGGGAGAGGCAGTGACCTACCCTCTTGTCTTCGCTCCATCCCAATTGGCTTATCGGGACTCAATCAACAGACCAACACCCACGGTAACTCCTGCCACAACACTATCCAGCAGTTATAGACCGGGGCGGAAAGAGCGCGCCAGACGAAGAGCCGCTCGTCTGTCGAAAAAACTCAATTGATTTAAAATTCATTTCATTTGTGAATTTAATTAAATTATAAAGATTGTTTAATTATTCAAATGACGTTTTAAACTAGAGGATTAAAAAACCGTAGTTATCTCATGAGTACTCACCCTTCGTCAAGTAGTCACTGTCTTATCTCTAAGGACACTATCACCGAATTTTGCTCTCACCATGACGAATCTTTAATCTTGATAACCAACACACGAGGGACATTGTAAAGCGAGCATAAGTCTTCTATCGACGGCTCGTTGAACCCGAGGGTTGTCCGAGCAATTACAGCATTAGTAATAGCGCTCACTTTTTGCGGACAATCCGCCCACTCGAACACATTTCCAACGTTGCCTAGCAACGGGTGCCGAGTGGTAGCTAGAAATATTTATATGGCGTTACCGTGGCAACTATAGGAAGATTCAAACAAATAGCAAAACCCAGTAGCCCACTACAGATAATTATGATAAAGTTTCATCTTGTCGACCAATAGCTCTGCTGTCTGTTATTTATAAAGTCTTTGCGTCTATTTTAACTATACGTCTAACATCATGGGTGATTTGTAACGATACTTTGCATATTGGGCAAAAAGGTGGCTCTGTCCATGAAGGTTGTGTCGAGCACAATTCTATACTTTCCTCTGCACTTGAGCGTTCGAAATATAGCAAGGATTCCCCATTAGCTAATGCTTGGTTAGATATTAAGGACACATTTGGAAGTGTTCCTCATGACTACTTGTGGAATGTTCTGAAAACTATTAGTGTTAGCGAAGAGTTTATCACTATTGTCAAATTACTTTACACCGACACTCAATCTTTCTACAGCTGTGGCCCAATTGTAACACCTAATCTTTCAATCAAAAAAGGAGTTAAACAAGTATGTCCTCTTTCAATGATTCTTTTCTCGACTGCCATTAATCCTGTTCTTGAAGCATTAAGTAGACCATGTATTGAATCTTTCATGATTGGTGATTCGCCCGTTCAAGTTCTAGCTTTTGCAGATGACATTCCACTTGTTGCAAACAATGTCGATAACCTTCGAAAAATTGTTGATGTTGCTGTTGAAGCTGCTACAGAAATAGGATTTGAATACCGACTGGAGAAGTGTGGCTACATGCAGCTTCCCAGAGTTAACATCAATGGTGAGATCTTGATAAATGAAAAGGAGATCAAAAAGTTGTTGTCAAAAGAATTTTATCAATATTTTGGTGTTCTAGTAGGCGAGGACAATGATCAAAGTCCATATGCAATTCTTGATAAAGTTGTTAGTGACACAAATAAAATTGCAGATTCCGATTTATTTGGTTGGCAAAAACTCAAAGCCTACAAGATTTTTCTCGACTAACCTTTGCATTCCGAACACGTGAAATTAAAACTAGTGCTTTATCAGCTTCTCAAGGAAATACTAATCCCTGTGGCAATAACTCAAGTAAATTGCGTGGCCACCTGAGAAGAATTTTGAACTTGCCGCACAATTCTGAGACAGTTTATTTATACAACTCAACTGAAAATGGTGGAGCTTCGTGTGTCGATTTGCTTGATGAATATCATACTCAAACAATTGTTCACTTTTTCCGACTCTTAACTTCCAATTGCGATTACTCGAGAAAAGTTAATATTAACTCTCTAAAGTTTGTAATGGGTCCTCGTCTTGGAATCAAAGATCCTACATTACAACAAAGTTTTGATTGGATTAATGGTGCTGAAACTAAATTGAATCATGGTGGAAAGAAAACGAGATTTCAACGTGCACGTACTTCAATAATTTACTTTAAAAGAGAACACTCAATTTCCCTATTTTTTCATATTGTTAAAGAGCAAGTATTTTTATATCTGATAACAAAGAGTCATGGAACTTTCATACTTACGACTAAGTTTCGAAAAGCAATTTCTAAGATATTTCACTCTGCATTGTATGACTCATATATGCAAAAGTGGCAACTGAGCAATAAAAGCGACATTATTGCAGCGGCTATAAAATTATCTCCTCAAATAAATAAAGCAATTTTTAAAAGTAAACTTGGCGAATTTTACATCGAGCGCGAACTAATACACTTAACATCAATGCAAAGCCTAATAGAAAAGGGGATAAAGGATAGACTTTGTAGACGTTGTGAGAAAGAGGATGAAACTATGTCTCTTGCCTTACAGTCATGTAAGATTCACCAAATACTGACATTAGCGAGACACAATGACTGCCTTAAGATAATAACGAATAATCTAAAAAATCCTAATTTTATTGTCGTGGTTGACCATTCTTGTTTTCTTGTCCTGAATTCTAAATAACGCGTCGATCTTATAATAACTGATACTGAAAGAAAAAGAATATTCATGATTGATATTAAGTGTCCAATGGATTCTGTTTCACATTTTGACTTGACTGATAAGGCAAATATTGAGAAATGTAGCTTGCTTCAGAGTGAATTACAGGTAGCCAAACCTGATTATCAGGTAGAGCTTTACACTTGTATTATTGGGGCATTAGGGTCGATTCCTCCATCAACTTATGATCTGATTTGTAAACTTGGCATTGAACCACTTCAAACAGAAGGTCTGCTTAAAGAATGTGCAATGAGCAATATCCTGCACTCAGCTAAAATATGGTATTACCATGTACACGGCATTCTACCAGACTTCTGCAATTAATTTAAAATTATGGATATTTAAACTAACTTAAACTTTTTCATTGAGATCAGTATTATTTTTTTTTTATTTGAAATGATTCAGACTACATTCGTAATTTATCTATAAATTTAATATTATTAACCTGACTTTTGCCTTTGTAAAAGTCGTAATTGAATTTAGAAAACTTAGAAAATCAAATCAAAGCTTAGTTCGTAGTATTTATTACTGCAAAATTTATATTTACAATGCCGGATGACGACGCCGATGAATTATCATATCAGATCAAGCAAAAGAAAATTCAGAAGACGCCGATTGCAGAAGAGACTAATTGATCAAATACTTGATAACTTACATTTGAATTCATCCTTCTCTACTACGATTCCAGTATGAATTGCATGCTTCATTTTGAGCATATTCTTTTCACTGTGAAACAAACTTGTTATATTTAATAAAATTTTGAATAGTACTAGTGAGTGATTTTGTTAAATAGACGTAGTCGTAGGCGATGATTGGCGATGTTGGGTGCTGACATGTGCGGATGGGTATGTATGGGTGCGGATGAGTATGGATGGGTGCGGATCGGTGATCGTTGGTTGGTGTGTGTGTGAAATGTTTAAGAACGGAAGGTTCTAGAAGGTAGGTGTGTGGAAGGTTCTAGAAGGTAGGTGTGTTGGTCCACAACTGCATGACGACATAATAACAATAAGGCAGGTGTGTGAAAGGTTCTAGAAGGTAGGTGTGTGGAACGTTCTAGAAGGCGGGTGTGTGAAAGGTGTGTTGGACCACAACTCAGTGACATAATAACAGTTAGATAATAAGTGTGTTTCCGGGTAGTGACCAGTGGTCACGTAATAAGGGTTAGGTATTAAGTGTGTGACTGATCAGTGACATAATAAGTGTGTCTCCTGGTAGTTACTGACCAGTGGGCACGTGACATAACCATGAGGTCATTGATCAATGGTCAATTACTAGGTAGCAACTAGTGGACAGAGGTCAAATGTTGTGTAATAATTACGTACGCCAAGGGGGGTTGTATCTGACGGGTTCACATCCTACTACTCAATATCATAGTCGTCTATTAACATAGATGATATAGGTGGGCTGGTACTATGCCAGATTTTAGAAACAAAAATACAAATTTTAATAATAATAATAATAAGAATGATAAAAATAAAAAGAATAATAATAGTAATAATGATTATATTTTTTGTTTCAGATTTTTTTAATTTAAAATATTTCAATTTAAAGTAAGTTCTAAAGCGAATTGATTGAAGCCATTGGCATGTTGATGCGTCTCAAATATCCCATTCTTATTGAATTGAATCTGCAAAAATGAAATTCGCGGTGACAACCATATAAATCAAATTTCTGAATATTAAAACATGATCACACTCATTAATTATTTAATAAATTTTGATAAATTTTGTTTTAAAAAAATATTAAAACTAATATTGTTTATTTAAAATAATTTTTGAAAATAGAAGAATTAATAAATGTTTATTAAAACGCACTGGCAGTAAACTTTCCATGGGAAGTCAAATTTCTTTATTAAAACTATAAGTAAGGGGCTTTTAAGATATTTTTATCCTCGATTTGGTCCCAGTGGCTAGGAGTTGTATAATCACCAACATCTGAAACTCAACATTCTGAATTGTTGGATTAATTATTATTTAAGTAGGTTATTCTCTGAATCTTCGTGTAGTTTAGAAATAAATAAGCAAATCCAACACAGAAAACTTTATTCACAATTTATCACAAATACAAGTTGTCAACTAATTTGCATCTGCTTTTCAATGATAATTATTAGTTATTGTGAGGTAGGTTGGACAATGGATAATCCACTTTTTGGCACGATTATTTTTATTGTTTTCTTTAATTCTACTAAATCCGATACTAGTTTCGTTGATATTGCTCACAATATTTTTCTTCGCCCAACTGGCAACTCGTTCAATTCTGATCTCCATTTTTATAGTCAGTTGAGAGGATAATTATCTAATATTTGGTAAAAATTTATTCCCAAGTTTCTAAAGTCCAATGGACATTTATCATAAATTAGGTAAACATAAATCATAAATTAAGTAAACTCCTCTCAGAGGATTCCTCTGAAAACCATAAACACTTGATTTATTTTTTGCGGGTGAAGATTTCTTTATTCTCTTGTCTCGTGTTTCCCATTAGCGATCTTAATTTTATCATAATAATAATTAATCCCAAAAAAATATAAAATAAATAGAAAGCAAGGAGTTGTACACAAAGATGGATTGGGGGAATTGTAGACACAATACAGTAGTAAGCATATAATATAGTTAACTTTTCAAACATCGTATCAAACCAAAAATAAAAAAAACAAGATGTACTATTACAACCTTTAATAGTGAAAATTATTATCATTGGTTAAAATCTATTTACCTCTAAGCAAACGGAGAAATATTCGAGTGTCCCACAAGAAACACAGATGTCATTTCTAATACATTTTGTCGCATTAACCTTTTTGGTAAAATATTTTTTTCTTTTGGTAACTGGCTCCTAATTGGTAAAAATATTTAAATAAAATAAAATCTACATCAAAAAAGTTAATCAAAAATATAAAATGTATGTCATTATTAAAAATGCAACAAAAATGTAGATCACCATTCAAAACTGATGAATGAATAAATTGAAATTATAACCATAAAAGTGCTTTTGTTTTCATGCCCAATATCCTGTTAAAGAAACCTTGGTCTCTACTAAAAATCGTTGTCAATGAATACATTTGAACTGCTTAATGAATTGTGAAAAAGTTTTGTCTCAAATGCAAAAAGGTGTACTACCAGATACCGACTTTGAAAAATGAGGATGGCAATATTTTTCTTTGGGGAACATTTCTAGAACTGCAGCTGATCCATTGACACAAATCACACGCGTCATGCATGGATATATTTATCAAACTCTCCTAAGAATATAATTTTGTCATATGTGAAAGTAAAACTGTTGCGAAGATGGATGTTTTAGTAGTACAAGGACCCTAAACATTTGTCAAATATTCAACAAAATTGGTTTACAAACAAGAAAATTAGCGAGTTCAGATAAACAATCTTCCCTGGCTTAGTTTTAAAGAGCAACCCTGGAATTATGTTTAAAGATGTTTTTAAAACCGAAATGTTAAAATGAATTGTAACTTTATGAAAAACTAGAGAAATTTGAGTTGACATTTGTGAGAATATAACGTCTCATTGTTGTCAAACAGTTTTGAATGCTCGTGGTTACATAGCAAAGTATTTAACTTTTTACTGTGTACCATATGTTGAATATACAAATGCTTAGAGCACAAAAAAAGCGTTGTTTTCTTTTTTAAGAGAAAAGCATTTTGCAAACCTTTCATAAATTTTTAAAAACTCAGGAACAATTTTTTCTGAATTTTATATTAAAATTTCTTTATTTTTATATTAAAGAGATTTTAAAAGAAGTTATTTAAAATTTTTTAAAGTTTTAAAAATGTTAAATTCAAAAAAAAAGTAAAATGTTTTATTTGGAAACGTTAAAAAAAATTTTTATAAATTTTAAAAGAAAGAAAATTTAAATTTAGGAATTTAAATTTAAAGTTTAAACCATTCACAAAAACAGAAAATAAATTTTAATTGAAAACCAGATTGTATTTTGGTACTTTGTCACTGAAGATAGCTATTCCACAAGAAATTGAATAGGATTATTAAATAATCGAATTTTTTTTTTCAATATAATTATTGCTTTGAACTAAAGGCTTATTTTATTATTCACTTATTTGATAAAATAATAATAAATATAATAATAATAATAATAATAATAATAATAATAATAATAATAATAATAATAATAATAATAATAATAATAATAATAATAATAATAATAATAATAATAATAATTATAATAATAATTCTGCAAGAAACTGAAAAGGATTATTTGACCATCGAAACTTTTATCAATAATATAATTATTACTTCGCAGCAAAGACTTATTTTGTTATTCACTTATCTGATATATTAATTTATGCTGCTTACCAAGGAATCACCGTTTTATAATAATAATAATATTAATATTAATAATAATAATGATAAAAATAATAATAAGAATAAGAATAATAATAATAATAATAATAATAATAATAATAATAATAATAATAATAAAAATAAAGCGCCAATTCAACATATATTATACTACAATATATTTCGACAAAATTACTGTCATCGTCAGGTAGATATGAACTTGAAACTATAAAGAATAAATTACTTTTTATTAAACAAATTTCTTGTTTTATATTTTAAAAATAATTTACTAAAAATTATAAATTCTGTCCTTATTGATTTTTTAATATTTTGATATTTTTCAAAAAACCGATTTTAGTCATTTAAACTCGTTTTTATAAAACATATAGAATAAATTTTATTTAATTAAAAAAATAAAGTTTTTAAATTTAAATATTAAAAAATTCAACAAACAAGAATATTTTAATTTATCTAGATATTAAATAATCAAACTATTTAAAAACATTCAAAACAATCTTTAATTTATTTTTTGTCGATATCGGAATCATTTATATTAATATAAATTAGATAAATAACTGTGTAAGCCAATTTCTGCATAAACTGAAATATTTCGACCTATAAAAAACCTGATCACTCATTCCAAAATATAACAACTCTCACTTTTTGCTTCTTCCTCTTTTATTGGTATTTTCTCTCACTCAACTTTTTTTAAAATATATATTTATTCAAACAAAATTTCCAAATGTAATTCACCAACATAATAAAATCTTTTAACAGAGTAGAGTAAAAATTAAAAATTATTTGAAAAGAACTAAAAAAATGTTTTTAAATATTTTAAAATTCAATTCGCATTTAAAAAATTTAAATAAATATTCATTTAACAGATTTAGATTTTTTTACTACATTTTGGATTTTCGACAATTATCTGGTTGGAGTTTGTTTAGATAAACTTTAAATTATTATTTTCTTTGTTAATAGCGGAATCATTTATATAAATATAATTTATATAAATAACTATGTAAGCCAAACAATCGCATTAATTAATAAAATAAAATATAAAAATATATATTATTTGACTGCCATTATATTCTTTTTGGAACAATTATTAAGAATATTATTTTGAGTTAAAACTTTTTAATAAAAAATATATCAACATTATTAAAGTTGACTAAATTAAATGAGATAATCACTCTGAAAAATTTTTTAATTGAGATTTTCGAAAAAAAGAAATAACTTAATTTACTGGCAACCTGTTTCCTCAACTAATTGTCCAAGCCCAGTAATCTTTCAGCCAAAATATACTCGGGATTATGTTTTAATTATTCCTTAATACAGACATCTAATTATAATTATAATGTTTTCTTCTGTATCAAACTGTCGATTTAAAAAATTGGAATTAATTCCATTCTTATTGGTTGTTAAGTTTATAAAAGTGAATTATTTTGAATAAATGATTCATTTTATTAGAAAACTTTAATTTTTAAACTGCAAGTAGGTTTAGAGTTTGACAAAATTTAAATTTTTTTAATAATTATTTCTATTTAAGATTATAATGCTATTTCCATATTTTTTGATTATGTTAAGCTTCGGCCTTCAACAGTTATCAGGAATGCCTTACGATTCATTCGATCAAGAGTTGGCGAATTTTGATTCAAGGTTAATAAATCAAATTTTAAGTGGATTTTTGTTTTAATAATTATCATTGTATTCTTCAAAAGCATTTCTAGGTTTAAATTTAACTTATTAATAAAGCGGACATTATTTTTAAAAAATTATTTATTTTAATTTATACATGTTCTTCAAAATAATATATTTCCTTATTAATGAGAATATATAAATACAATCTTAAACAAACCTATACAACCTTTGGCAAACAGAATGGCCTTTGGTAGCACGACCTTAACTTTTGGCGTTTGATTTTAGTAATAATTGAGATTAATTTTAAGATAAATTTGTATATTATATAATTTATATGTATGATTGTAGTATGCTGACGCAAGAAATATACTACACACTCGATTATAAGTCGTCTACTTGAAAACCTAAGAAATGAGTATAAACTCAAAAAACCACAAACTTTGAACATAAAAGACATCATTAATGTTTAAATATTGTGCTTTTAAATGTTTTATCATTGTGTGTTTATTATAATATGTCATATCTAAGTGAAACTAATTTTTCATATATAGTTTTAGTTTATTTTAAATAAATATTTAAAATATAAATTTTAATAATAAATTCTAAAATTCTGAAAATTTTATTTTTAGACTGTTACGAAAATTAGTAAGATTTTTTTCATCATTGATTTATTTATATTTTCAATTTCCTTTTAAATTAATATATTTTGTTTTAATGTTTGTCGCGATAAAATAAAATATTTGTATAGTACCTAAGAAAAAATAAAAATAATAAATTGATATTTTAAAAATATATTATATTTCAACCGTGTTTCGCCGAAAATAAACCCTAGCGAAGATTGTTAAACATTTTTAAATATAAACCTTACTCGAAAATAGACCTTATATAAAACAGTCAAATATTTATATATTAAAAATATCCAATTTTAAATTAATTTATTTATATTATAAAATTTAGTTTTGAATTTCTCCTAAAATAAACTCTATGTTAGCTTTAAAATAAAATTCAGAAAAACACAGTAGATGTTACTATTATTTTTTTAAAATAGATCAAATAATAAAGTGATGAAAATATCTATTAAATTGAAAACATAGATCAATGGTCAAAACAAATGAAGATAAATAAAATCGAAAATGAAAACAGAGTTAAGTTAAAAAAGATAAGGAGACATTCTTCATTTAATAAGAAAGTAGTTTATATATTTTTATTCTCATTTAAATTAAACAAGTTCTGAATGTTAAACACTGAAAATAATGATTTTAACAAATTAAAATTCTAATAAAGAAATCAGTTGATTTTACGAACAATTATTCATTGTCCAGTAGACGTATGGCAGTAGGAAATTTTTTTGGAAAACTTTTTTTCCCAGAATCGACCAACAATCGATTTTGGTGGCATCAGAAACTGTATATTTCACCATTGATTTATTTAATGTTTCTGTGAGAGTCGTTTAAATTAATTCATTTCCTCTGATAAATTTTGGAATTTTACAAAAGAAATAAATTTAATTCGAACATAATGACAAACTAGAAATTTCAATTCAAAAATTCAGCTTGTAAAAAATAGCAGAAAGTTGCGGTGGAAATTTAATTTAATTTAAATTATTTTTGGTTTTATTCTTATTGCTATTGCTATTATTATGATCATAAACCGGGCCGACTAAGGGTCCCTTGGTATCTAATGCTTGAATTTTCGGCAAAGTTCCTTACACATTTTTATATTATAGTTTTCTTCAATTTGTGGAGATTATTTTGTTATCTTAAATTACAAGTTTAATACTAGACAAACAAAGGAGGAACAAATGCATATTGATGGAGCTGAAATGTATTGCTTTAAATTCAGTTTGGTTACCTTTATATACACGTATGAAGCATCACACTATTTCCCTATTTGCACATTTAATTACAATTTATTATGCATTATAATTAACTAAAAGTTTGTAATAAAATTCTGTGAATGTAAATAAACTTTAATTTCTAGAATTTTCTAAAAAATTGGTCTTTCTCCTAAAATAGCCTTTAGTTATAATTGAAGATATCTCACTTAATTATTTTGAGAGCATAGTTTTAGATGTAAAAGTTGACTAGAATAATAAGAACTTTTTAAACAAGACATATTTAAAATATTCTAAAGATGCTAATGTATATAAAAGAAATTGAAGATCTCCATTAAGCTTTTAAATTAACTTATTTTGTGTGAAATCATTTATATAAATATAATTTAAATAAATAACTGTGTAAGCAAATTTCTGCAATGTTTATTCATAAAATGAAATATGAAATATCTCGACCTAAAACAGTCCCGGTCACTCAAAACAAAAATTTAATAATAATAATAATAATAATAATAATAATAATTAATAATTAATAATAATAATAATAATAATAATAATAATAATAATAATAATAATAATAATAATAATAATAATAATAATAATAATAATAATAATAATAATAAAAATATTAATAATAATAATAATAATAATAATAATAATAATAATAATAATAATAATAATAATAAGAAGAAGAAGAAGAAGAAGAAGAATGATAATAATAATAATAATAATAATAATAATAATAATAATAATAATAATAATAATAATAATAATAATAATAATAATAATAATAATAATAATAATAATAATAATAATAATAATAATAATAATAATAATAATAATAATAATAATAATAATAATAACAATAACAACAAGAAAGCGAAATTTAAACACACGTTTTGCGATAAATTTGACATATTAACAAACTATTAGTTTTTTAATATCATGTTATCTTTTTTTAAAAATTTCAAATCATTTAAATAAGTTTTTAAAACCATATGTTATTTGTTAAAAATGTTTTTAAATAAATATTTAAAATTTAAATTAAGAAAAACTTTGTTCAAGAACTCGAGCATAGAAATGACGGGAAGTGGCATTGCAACCATTAATTTGAAATGATTGTATTCATTTTATAAAATAAAATTTTTGCACTTCTTTTGCAGTATTACAAATTTTAAAATAATAAATAAATATCTTAATAAAACTAATTGTTTAAATTTTTCATTAAATTATTATTATTTTAATTGTTTTTATTTCTAACAAATAGGTACATTGGATTAAACAAGCGACTTTTGAGTGACATGAGATTGGCAGAAATCTTGAAGTCATACAAAAGACCGATAGGCCATGGATTGGATGTTGATAAAATGTAAATTTTGTACTATTTTAAGCTAAAATCTTTTAACTTTTTCATCACTGATTTAATTCGCAATTGTTTTTTATTTCTATTTCTTTTCAGACCTAAAAATAATAATGAATTTTGGTCTGAAAATAAATAATTGATTATTTTATGTTATTTTTGCAATTTTTTTATACATTAATTACAATTTATTGAAAAAAAAAGGTTGACTGATATATCATTATTAGAAGTCGAATAGGTCGGCCAGATGTAATCTTCCAAGATTTATTCTGGTAAGGAAGATAAATACTTTTCTAAACTGAAAGTAAAAGATATACATGAAAACATTTTCAAACAAAATATGATCAGACCTTTCGATGTTAATAATGAAGCAGTGTTAAGTATTTCGTAGGATATTTCTAGTGAACTATTGAGATTTGACCATGTTACAATTAACAGTGCTATAAATAATAAATTTTAATTATAGCTTTGTCAATTGTAAATGGTCGAATATCATGGTATCAATTGTGAACTGGGTCAATATTCATAGAAGCTTTATTTCTCTAGATATATCAAAATAAAAAACCCATACACAAATGCTGAAAACATTGTTTATATACCTACAGTGAGAGATGAAAACTAACTTCTAAGAAAACATGTCTCCGGTTTGGTGTTTTGCAAAATTTAACCTAGTTACAAAAACTGAATGATACTCAAATATTTTGCATCAAATTAAAAATCATCCTCTTTTTTCATAATTATTTACAAACCATTGTGAAGAAAAGGATGAATTTGCAAACCTTTTACCCTTCATAGTGAGTAAGATTGTTTCCTAGATTTTGAATTTTCCAAAAAATAGTTCAGTCGTTCGATTCTGTTATTAATTTCAGATATGCGAAATCTTTAAACAAGAAAAATAAGTTGAATCTAACATTGCAAATTATATACTATAAAATAAAATATTTCGATCGGTTTTTTTTATTTATTAATATTGTCTATTGAAAAAAACAAAGAAATTGAAAGAAGTTATTAATTTCTTAACCGAATTAGAGAACAAAAATATTACAATAGTAACTTTTTTTGTACATTTCATTATATTTATAAATAATTTTTTATAATTGATTAAAAATAAAAAATATTTTCTAAATATAAATAATTGCAAAAAAAAATTTGGTAATTCACGAAAACCATATGATAATTACTATCGAAGAAGCACATGAACAAGTTTATTCTTTTTAAAAAATTTAAAAATGAAACAAATAAAAGAAAAATATTTTAAATAAAAACGAAAAGAAAATATTTTTAAAAACTTTTTATTTTAAGTAGTCGTGTCAGTAAAACTTTTATTTATTTTAGTGACCTTTGATTTGTTTTCTTTTCATAATATCTCATTTATTTTCATTGTGACAAAAGATCAAAAATTAATTTTCTATGCAACAGCTTACGTCTATTAAAAATTAAATCTGGTTGAAGAAAAAACAATGTAAAACATTAAAAATTTTCGGTTTCTTAGAATATTATTGAGTTTCTGAAGTTTTTTGTATAATTATAAGTTATAATTAAATAATGCAGAGTCAGATTATAGTTATAAATTATCACTATAATCTGACTCCGTGTATTCTTTAATTAGTAACGTAATAACCAACAAGTAACAGATTTTATTCTCACGAACAAATTAAATTTTTCTCAAACTTCTCCAGCTTGACAAGCTTCTATCGTCTTTGTAAAACAATTTTAATTAATTAATTAGTTTGTATTTTTGTAATTACATCTTCTAAAGTTTCAGCAGTGGTGTCTAATAAAATTTGTAGGTCATGTGCTAATTACAAGGCGCTTTAAAAATTGTTGTCGGATTTACAAATATAAAAAACATAATAAATTTTTAAAAAATATTGCATTTACAAAAATTAAAAAACTATTCATTTTAAAAGAAAAATTTCATTCAATTACAAACTTAAATAATAAATAATAAATCAATATAGATAAATAAAAATATAAAAAAAATACTAAGCTTAAGATGAATAAAAATAAACACAGTTCTTTGATTACGTAAATTAAAACATTAACTCACATCAATTATTAAAGTTTATACATACATTTAATATATATTTAAACTTAATAAAAAATAGTAACTTTAATTTTTTCGACATTTTTTTACATATTCATTTGTAATAATAATTGTAATAATAATTTATTTATTATTTGCACAGACGCCCCCATTTTGAGTACAGTTATCATAGTGGATAAAACGGCTCTGGGTCTCTCTGCATCATTTCAAATTTTTCAATTAATTCCTGTTTGCGCCAATTTCCCTGAAAAAAAATTGATTTTATGTTTTACCTAAATAATTAATTAATGTTTAAATAACCTTTTGAATATTTTTGATAAACCTTATATTGTTCTTAATTTGGACTTTTTTTACACAATTTTTTAACGCAAGCTGTTTTATTTTTATCCCGCCTTAGCCAATTAATTTTCAGAATTTTTTAAATATTTGTGAAATTAGTTTTCACTAACAAGGAATTACATAAAGTGATAATTTTAATGTTTTCTCACAAAAATATCTGGTCATTCGGTTTTCTTTACTGAATTTAATATTATTTAACGCATTGACTATTCTTAGGCGATGGCCATCCATAAACAATGAGTGTCATAAAAATTATCTTGACTTGTCACATTTGACACAAGTAAAAATTCAATATGGAAGACTTTGAGGACTTTTCGTCTTATGAGACAGATCTAAGCAAGTTCTACTAAAGTGGTATATATGTATGGGCAAAATATATGATTTGCTTTTAATAAATTTTGAGAACTTGAGCAATAAAGTGAAGTCATACAAATCACAAATAATTAAATTTTCACTATTATGTTATATCACTATTATGTTTTATAATTTTTTTACAATTTTTTTATAAATATAACCTAATGATCATATTTTTCAGAGGAAAGTAAACACATTCTGTATTTTTCCAGCAAGAGTTTTTATCAAAAACAAATTATTGATATATGTTTGTGTTTTTAATAAAATAATAATTTTATTGTTTATTCAGAATAAAATTCAATTATCATTAATTAATTTGATCATAGCAGGCTCGCCGTATTCTGTATTAGGCATCCGCGGTTTGAAAAGAAATCACAAATAAGTCTTATATTATGATGGTGTTATAATTTTTATTTCTTGTAAAGGAGTCGGTGATATAAAAAAGGTTGGGAACCTAAGCTCTAGACAAACTTATTTCTACTTTATAGTTATGATTAAAATATGAGGATAAATAAACTAAATTCTTTTTAGTGTGAAATTGACAGAAACTAAATTGTCAAGTGAAAATTCCTTAAATAAAGATACATCAATTTTCAAGTTTGAATGAAAAAAATTCTTGCCGCGTCAAATTTATTTCACCGATTATTTCTATAAACCTAAAAAGTAGTATTATTTGCTTGATCACGAGCTTAAAATGATAGCAGATAATTTTTAACATATTTAAATTATGAACATATCTTTAATCAATGTATATTTATTGTGTTAAAGATTTTCTTTGAATAAATGCAAGTATACAATATACACATTATTATCTTACCTGTCAACTTCACAATGAAATGTTTGTTATGTAAAATTGCATTATTAAATTATATAAGTTTTCATATTTGGTTTTTATATGCCGTCACCCAAAAAATGTCGAGAACTACTGCCCTAAAGTAATAAGATTAATACAAAAATTATCAACAAATAATATTGTGAGGATAATTGAATAGAAGGGTTAATTTTTATGTTAAAAATCTGTAACGAGCTTTAAGTCTTCTATGACAGCTCATGGACCCGAGGGGGTTAGGGCATTAGCAGTTCTTGAGAAGGAGCTCACCTTTTGCTAAACTTTCACCCACTAGTTCACAGCACCAACGTCAATTTTTGACGGGTGACTAGCGGTTCAAATTCTTATGTAGGCGCTGGGTGGGAAATAGTAACCTTTAGGCAGTTCAAACTAATTTAAGGACCCATCAGTGCCCAGCAATTGTCATAAAAATAAATAATCTTAAAATGGAAACTCCAAATTAAAGGCCTTAACATCGATAAAGTTAGCGTCGAAAATCACTGAATAATTTAAAATTTAAACTCCAAATTAAAGCCTTAACATCGATAATGTTCACGTTAAAAATAAATCATAAAATTGAATAAGCAAAAGTAAAACGCCAAATAAAAAGTCCTAATATCAATAATGCTAACGTTAAAAATTAATAAGGAAAATAGACGATAATCGGAATTGAAGCCCTTCATAATGATGGTGTTGAAATAAAATAAATAACCTGATACAACGACTAGAATCATTATCCGCGGTAGAATAAAAATGTTCAATGACGATACGATTAAAATGAATCCATAATGACGGTAAATAAATTTGGATAAAAGCATGGCAATAAGTGGTGCAAGGATATTATAATTAATTAAATGATCAAGTTTTGACATACATATTACCACGATGCGTGTTTTTTGAGTAAAGAGGTGGGTTAAATGAGTTAGGGGAATAAGGTTACGGTAATCAATAAACAATTAACAAAGGAACATAACTAAATAATATTCAAAACCATAATTAATTTAAGGAAAAATAAAATTAATAATATCAAACTTCGTCAGTGGTAGAATAGTGGTTACACTAATTTATATAAAGTAAAATAGTATAGCATCGTGCTATACCAATCATACTAGCATGAGCAAAGTTCCGAAAATTTAACCATCCATTATTAGATAAGGAAATCGAAATATCTTGGTAACGTACATAAATACCAATCATAATAATTTACATCACACAGAATTAATGAAAATAAATCAAAAGATCATCCATAAACGAAAAGCATAGCGTATTACATTTCACTAAAATCAAATCGAGGATCAAAATAGTCTATGACATTATGCTTCATAAATAAACGGCTGCTGTAATACGTTCGATCCCAGACAGTCGATGTTTTCATCCATAACACTGCAAGTAAGAATAAGTTCGCTAAGTACCATCTGAAATTCACAACCATCGATGACATTCGGGAAGCTCGAGTACAGAGAAGTTGTATTGAACGCGAGATTGTAGAGGACCACGGCAGTAAACGGACTTAAGAACTGGCAAACATAATTTACTGAGAAAATATGTAAAGAATTCTTACCAGAATTTGGCTTGAATGGAATGATTAGGAAAGTAGAATACAATAACTAAAAAGAGAGTTGTTCTAATATGAATGGACAAGCATAAACACACCGATCATGTGATCAATTATGGATTCGACACGTCAGCAAACAATGAATGTTGAAGAAACACACTCTTTAAACAAAACCAGAAAGCGAGAGAAAAATAGAAATGCCACGTCACCGAGAGCAAGAAATTATTCCGATCAATATCAATAAATTGACATGCTGACATGAATAGATATATATAGTCAACCATAATTAGATTTAGTCATTTACTTGTCGACAAAGCAGAAACGAGAAATTAATGTACCAGAGGACCAATTACTCATGACTCCGAAGATGAAAAGGACAGCCATGCTCGTCGACGAGAAGTCCAGTGGGAGGAACCAGCAAGGGGAAGAGAAAATAGATATGAAGGTAAAGTCGCATTGATTAATAAAATGTTCTTTTAACTATTTTTGTCCATGAAAATTATATACGATGTCCCGATTTGAATGAACCAAACTTCAGAAATCTACCCGAGGAAAGAATACCGAGGAATTTGAGTTGGAAGGAGCGAATAACAGTTTTATGGATGAATTTGTTATCGGATTTCATGGGTTAATTAAAATAAAATAACTAGATTTGTATAAAATAATTTTTGGAAGATTTGTTTACTAATGCGTAATGTAATTTTACATCGAAAATAATTAGAGCACTCAATAAGCTTTGTAACTCTTTAAATACAGTCGACGTGTAAGATAAAAGTAAGCGATATTAGTATTGGTTTATAGACAAACGTCGGTGAGGAAACGGAGCCAAAGGCCTTGATAAACAATTGCCGAATTACTGACTGAGCGATAAAGACATTCTAAGAGCCAAGTCGGATGACTGTGGATGAGACCTAATCACCAGGATCCCTTGTTCGGATACCACCACCCAAATGTAATATAAATAGTTCCAACATTACGATAATTACTTACAAAATCGAGAGATCTGCTAAGATTTTATACGAAAGTCACAATATTTTTTATTAATTGAGAATCATATCGAGAACCATGTATATTATTATTCATTTTCATAGACAGGTCTTGGATCGATGCGTCCCGGTACACCGTGCGTTTTCCAGCACGATCGGCCGCTAGATGCAGATAAGCAATGTGGGACGCGGGATTTTCGATTTCCCCCGTGAGAGAATCTAGGAAGGTCATCTTAACAACTACGAGGAAGCAGATCTTCTGTACGTGGCTATCAAGAGGGAGCCAGGCCACAATCCAGCCCACGAAACCCGACAACGTGCGGAATTCACTCTGGCGCGCCTCGAACTTCATCAACGGTAAACGAACTGACAGGTGGCCATGGCTTAACGGCGCCTGGACAGGATAAACGTAGATATTGCTGCCGGGAGAATCCCCAGCACCAACGGATATGCTCCATCCTACGGCGTATCCTATGAATGAGACGATCCCGCGTTAGCAGAACTTACAATGCCTATGGATGTAGTGATCCCTAGAAGACTACTACCGAGAGACATGCAGGACTCTGACAGAATTCATGTGGGACGGCAAGAGCATTCATATGCTTGGGATCGACCCAGGTTTTATTCAAACTCTTGTCGCCGGAATCAGATGCGAAGATAAGAAACTCATGTCTTAAAATAAATCTTGAAATTGTAAAATCTTAGTTCTTTGATTATTGGTTACTCGTAAATGTTTAACCCTCAAAGACTGACACAGTGGTGATGGACTGGGACAATTTAAGGTAGATACCCAGTAGATTCTTTTGTAATTTAACCTTAGGCAAATAATAATATACTAACGTAATAATAAAAATTTCATAGTCAAAGTTGTGAAATTTATTAATGAATAGCTTAATTGTAGATACGGGTTCACTCAAGACTCTAAGCAAGGAGTTAGTAAATTCACGCATGGAAAGTGCGGATCTTCACCGCCAGTTACTCCAGATGACACGTGAGATTCAGAAAACCGAGCATCGTGGGTGGAACCCGCAAAGGTGAAAGGGATTAACCAACGATTGTCTGCCGCACAGCGGGGATGGGCGGAAGAAAAACAACTAGCACAAACTCAGAAGACACAGATACGCAGTTTAGAAGTGGCACTATCGGCTTTCGAGGAGGGCAGCGCCGTAACGTATCCGTTAGTGTTCGCGCCAGCCAAACTAGCATACAGAGAGGCGACGAGCACGACCAAACCAGCAGAAGCAAAGTGCTTCCAGCGACGCCCAGAGAAGGCAGAACATGCGAAACGTCGAGCGCAGAAAAACGGAGACAAACATTGAGTTTGACTGGTTTAACTATTTATTGGCGTGCTGATAAATAAATCATCCTCTCTATTTCTTCCGTTTTGTTTCGTTTTGTTTTATTAGTTAATCAAAATCGTGTGAGTGGAGTTCGTACAATAATTGAGTCTGAAAAGTATCGAACATAGACAGAAGGGATCAAAGTGAGAAATCGCACTTAGACCTTCTATCGGAAGTTCGTTGGACCCACTATGAGGCCGTGCCTTAGCAGTTCTCCAGTAGAGCTCACCTTTGGAGGTCTCATAACCAGTGGTTACAGTTCCAACTTTGCCTAGCAACAGGTAACCATTGGAGGGCAGAAAGCATTGTATGTAAAGGGGTCAAGATTAGAAACCACTAACCCCACAACTTTCTCATTTTTCTCTTCAAACTCTTTTACATCCGCTTCAAAACCGTATGTTAATTCATTTTGTTTGAGTTTTTGTACCACTTGGTCATACCTACTTTCTCCATCTCATTCTGATAGATATTCAGTAAAATCTGCGCATCTGATGCTCTAATTTCATTTAAGCAACTGTTCCGAAGTTTTGTGAATCGGTATTTAATGAATCTCTTGTTCGTGAATCTTTTTTTGAGCTCCTTTCCATCTGATTCACTTCCTCCTTTCAAACTCATAAGTAAATGCATCTTAGACTCCTTTTGTTTATTATAATAATATAATGTAAAACCTTTGTTTAATTGTTTTCCGGTGAAACTTAGTCGCTGTTATTCGGGTGGTACTCTTTATTTATCTTAAATTTTATCCTTTACATTTTCAATGGTATCATTTGATTCTATTTCTAAAGTTATTGTTTTCCCCGAAGTCAATCTGATAAAAATTTGTGCAATTGGTTTTTTAAAAGAGTGCTGGGTACAAATAAACTCAGTGAGGTGTATCGCCACAATCAAAATCTTTTTCCTTTTGGTAAGAGTAGCATTTTCATTGGTATCCATTAAATTTAAAAACATATTTTATCACAATAATAGAATATTTAAAAAAATATCAATATTATAAATATTGATAATGCTGCAAATATCGTCACTCTTCTTCATTCAGCCATTCGATTCTTTTGTATTTCTTTTCATCTGGATATTCTAGTTCAACTTGGTGTTCTGTTGGAAAACCAATGATCTTGAGAGGGCCCTCGGAAAAATTAACATTTTTTGATATCTTTTGTAGGTCAACTTTTACTAGATCTAATTCAAATTGCCGATGTACCTTCTTGTTAGCATCTCTTGATCTCATTTTATCTGGAACTATCATAAGATTAATCTGTGCCTTCAACAATACTTGTTCTTTATTCAGATCTATGAATGCATTCTTCCCATGTATGTTAACCTTTCTTCCGAATAGTATTTCCATTGGCGAAAATTCTGTAACATTCTGCGTGTTTAGTTAAATAAATATTCAATCCTTGGCATAATATCGGCCAAACAACCTCCAGTTTACCCGTCATTCAAAAATGCTACGATCATATCACGAACTGTTTGTATGACTTATTTTGCCAAACTGTTAGACCTTTGATCGTATTGGGAAGTAGATATCCATTCAATATTATAAGTATTGAATAAGCTTCTGATCTGACTTCCTTCGAAGACCTTAGCTTTATCTGAAACTATGTAATTTGGTCTACCAAATTTCTATATACAGTTGCGTAAGAGCACTTAATATATTGTCTTCTCATCTTGCTTCTGAGTAGGTGTTAAACTAACCATCTTGCTGAACTGATTAATTATTACAAACAAATACCAGTTTTGATTCCTGGTTTCTAATCATACGAGCAATATTAATTACAATTTGTTCCATCAAATTTATTATCAATCTGGGAATAAGATACTCTGATGTATTATTTGTTATAACTTTCCTTTTCATACACAAATCGCATTTACTGATAATATCCCGGATATTGGTTACCATGTGTATCCAAAAAAATTATTTGACATATAACTTGTTGTTTTTTTAACTCCTAGATGACAAAGTTTTTTGTGCATATGCTGCACGACTTTTGCCACCACGTTTTGCGGAACTAGTATTTTTTGCTTAGCATCATTTACTATTAATAACATGTTGTCGTCAGCCAATATCTAATCTAATCTTTTGAAATAGGGTGACTCCCTCATCAATTAAGGCACATTGAAGGTCGGATTTAATACATATTTCTTTATTGTAGAAGTAATAAAGTGTCTGTTTCCTGAAGCTCTTTATATGCTTGTATATTATATTGGCCTAAAGTAGTAACATTTAAAAATCTTACCTGGCCCTTCTTCAATTTCCCATCCTCGTGTTCGCTTTGACATTGAAAGCAATAACTTAGTAATATCCTCGATAAGCCATCGGCGTTATTAGGATCTTCACCCTTCCAATATTTAAGATCAAAATTGTAACCTGATAATTCACTTAACCATGTTTGGAATTGTGGGCTTATTGGTTTTGATGTTGATTGTAAAAACTTGAATGTCTTATGATTAGTACTTATATCAAATTTCTTTCCATAGATATAAAGCGCTAAAATATAAAACATTCTCATATATTGCTAATAATTCTTTTCTAGTCACACAATACCCTTTCTCGTGAGCACTTAAAAGTCTTGAGCCTATTCACAAGAATTTTAAGCTTGACTCAAAACAGCACCGATACCATCAAAAAAGTGTCCGTATCAAAAATAAATTAATCAACTTTATATTGAAACGCCAAAACTGGTGCACTTAATAATGCTTATTTAAGTTTTCGGAAACTTTACTCACACTTGTTGTTCCAATTAATTTACTTTTGGTGTGCTTTTGTGGCTTCGTACAACGGTTTAGTCATATCAGCAAATTATGGAACAAACTTGGGATAATAATTAGCTAACCCTAAAAATGAACGTAGTTGTTTGATGCATTTCGGTATTTAAGCTTCCATAATTTTCTTTATCATACTGTTATTTGTAGATATTCCGTTTGCTGAAATTTTATGACCCAAGAATATTAAAGTCTTGTTAAAACTGCGCTTCTTAGGATTGAGCCTTAACCCTACTAGTTTAATTCGTTTGAAAACTTCTTCCAAATTTTTATTATGGTTTTCCCTGTATCCCACAACATCTCTATCCATATTCCGCAATATTAAACTAAACTAATTCATCTTCCATCACTCTTCTTGAACATAGTATCAATTCGATTTCTAGTGTTTTTCACATTTAATTCAACGACTCCACAGAAGGAATGTTTGCTATGGAGCATATTTCGTTTAAAGGACGGTTTTCTGTATGACCACATGTAATTTATTATACTTTATGTGCATCAGATTTTGAAATGATTGCACTTTCAAGGTCTTCATACAAATAAGTCAGGTTACCCGAATTATTTTCTGCTTGAATACAATGAATTCTTTTGGTATGATTCCTTAATGGAGAGTTATTAAAAAATGCTCATTTTTACCACATATTAAACAGAAATTATTTAAAGGACAACTATTCCAAATATGTCCTCATTCACCACAACAGTAATATTGACCATGTTGTAAAGGTTTATATTCGGATTCCGGTAATCTTTGTACTCTGTTGTTGGGGTTGTAAAATTAATGATATTTTAAGGATTAGCAAGGTGGAATATTATCAAGTCAGCCAATGCAAAGGTATAGAAAATTAATAAATTATCAAATTTGAACAAGAAAAACGAGGGAGATATAGATTGATCAATGGTGGAGATGACAGTGGTATTGGATTCTTTATGTAATGTTTAGAAATAGTACAAAAGACAAGGAAAGCCCAGAAACGTAGAATTGTTAATTAATTAATTAATCAAGGTAAACCCGAGTTTGGTTAACAGCAAGAAGAGTAAGCAAGAGGAAATAGAAAAAGTTATTATCATAACAATAAGAATAATAGCAAAAGTGAAAAAGAGATTATTACGAGAAAAGCTATGGGTATATCGATTAATCATCCTTAAGTAACTAAAAACATGAAAGGGACCGCAAGTCCAAGGTTCTCAACAGTTGTGGATTTGGTTAATAATCATTAATCAAAGTGATTATTACGACTATATAAGGAGAGCCAAAATCAGAAACAGCTGGCATTATTGCCTCAGTTAGGGACGAACGAATTGACATTACGATTTGAGGGATAATTGTTCAAACTAGGAAAATTAAATGATTGAAGAAAGAAAAATCAAATTGAGTCGAAGCCAGAGTTAAAAGGTGAATATTATTGTAAACCACGCGGCAACAAAGCGATCACAGAGATAGTTAAATCAGAGATTTTATTGCGATATTGGAATATTATAATTCGTGGGTTGTCTTCATTAAATCTAAATACAAATATACGTTGTGTGTTTTTTATATAATTTAATTTAATAGAACACGTGGAGACAGTGACTCCGACTCTTATTATTGCATTTAATCAGAACCCAACACTGTTATAGACTCGCCTTGCTATATGTTTTAAGCAAACAAAGGGTCTATTGGGTCTCTCATTATTTAATATTCTTTCTGTATCTTTTCGTCTTTCAGAGCCAAGTGGTTTCCTATTATAATTCTTGAAATTTATTTGCGGACCATCTCTAAAACGGATGGTCAAATCACTGAACATCTGCAAATGCAACCACCTCTCTGCTCTATTTGGTATGCGTAATATTTTCTGGTTTAATTTCTCAATTTAGATTCAATCAATAACTGAATTCATTGCTTTGAACTCTTTCACTTTAACAGAATACATATGTCTGATAATTATATCCTTGGCAATCATGTCTTCTGTTTGATTCGCTGATAAAACTGCAGGCACTAGTTTTTTACTCTGATCACCAAATTATTAAATCTTTTGTCAGATCTCTGCTTAATCTGACTCATATCATAGATAGTTTGCAAGAAGCTTTTACATTTGACATACTATAAAATTAACCAACCTTTTTACATATTCATGCGTCCCGAAATAATAATAAATTTAAAGCTGCTTCTAAGTTGAAAGAATTTATTGTTACAAATTCTTAAATGGTTAATAACTACTTTGAATCTTCTTCTTTTCCTCCAGAAAATTTTTTTATCATTGGACAGTTTGATTCTTAAATGTTCTTTGGGAGTGATTCCACAGTTTTCTGCCTTTGTCGTGATATTTTTAGTGCTGTGATTTCGGTGTGGTATCCAGTAACAATTACATTGTATACATGAAATTCAAAAATATATTTTATTGCAGTAATAGAATATTTAAACAAATATCAATATTGTAAATATTGATAATAATACAAATATCGTCACTGTATGTATAATGCATGTCTTATAAACCTTACAAAATAGCTTATAACTCTTAAGCAGAGAAAAGGATGTATTACAATTTTATATTACAAAATATAAAAAACTTATATTCAAGAGCAAAAAATAATATCCATGGCAGTAACAGTTTTTTGCTTGGCATGTACAGAAATTCTTTTGACACCTCTATGTTGATCTTTTTTTATTGCAGACTTAGCGATATCTTGGATGTTTTCTCTCTGAACTTTTCTGTGGCGTTTTGCTCCTTTGGCTTTTCTCCTTGGCGGACATATTTAAAATTTAAAAAGTGTGCGGCTGAATAGTATCAGCAAGTTTACTCACATGGGTACTGGAACACGCACTGCTATCAATTTTTAGTTCTCTTCCATCTTTCATCATCTCTTTGAAGTGTTTAAGTAAAACTGTAACCTCTTCATGTTAGAATTTTCATAAAATAATCTGTCAAATCTTTGGTAGCTAAATTGGATGAGGTAACGCATAGCTTTCATAAATTAGCACAGTATTAAATACTCCATATACAGACCCCAAAACAATCCCCGTTGCACTTTCAGACGCTTACAAAGAAAGAACTATTCGCAGAGCCACATACATAGCTGGTGAATTCATAGTCTCAAACATTATTTGAATTGTCTTTTCATGTTTTGCCTTGAGATTCAACGATGCTTCATTCAACAAAACTGAATATTCTGATGTTACTTTCGACTCAGTACATTGAGTAATACCAGCTATTATCCATGTCATCACAATTTATCTCATAACCGAGTTCAATCGTATAATTCAAAGGTAAGATTCCTATCTTATCTTCCATTTTTAACACAAATAAACCAACGAAAAAAAGTCATTATTTGAACTCCATGGATTGGCTTTTTTATCAATTATAATTAATGTAAAATTTAAATAATCATAAGTTTTTTAAATTAATTTGATAAACTTAAAAAAGCATTTATTTTAAATACACAGAAGATTTTATATTTATATTTAAAAATAAGAAAATCAAATCGAAATTCTATTTATTAGTAGCGGTCAAGCAAACACTGATTCAAACAATTTAACAGATCTGACTGGGAGCAAATTATGACTCCAAAATATCTCTAATTATTCCTTTGTGAAAATTAGATAGCGAGTTCACAATTTAAAATAATGATGAATATTATTTTTATATATTTTATTTTTTAAAATAAATTCAGAGTTTCGGCTATACAAATCATTTCAGAAAGCAATTTATTTTTCAGAATTTTGTTTTGATTTTAATGGCTTGACTAAATTTCGGAAATAATTAATGATTATAAAACACAGTCAAAATATAAATTGCAATCTTAGACTTGTGTAATTTTAGTTAAAAGTCTGCAAGTTTTAGCATGAAATTATGGAATAAAAAATTACTGAATTCAAAATGAAATCCTAAAAGTCGTGAATTATTGTCAACATTAATGATATTTACAGTCATATTCTTGTACTTCAAATTAAATTTTTTTAATTAAAAAGGCTTTGTTAAACTAATTGTAAGATATATTTGTTAATTAAAAATAATTTGTTATAAAAATACATCATTTATTTAATTGGATTATTTAAAAATTTATTGACCAGATGTTTTAAAATGATTGTTAAAACAATTGTATTACTGAATTCAGGTATTAGTTCGTAATGATGGGTCATTAAGAATAAATACATAGGGGATGGGTAAAAGAATAAATAAAAACTCATCAAAGATCTTCATTATTACGCATAAAAACTTCCTGGCATTTCCATTAATTTATGCCTTGAAAGAAATTTATTAGTATCGCGACAATTCGTCTACAGACATCTGATCTATCGAAACTTGGCCGATGTACCAAAATAACTCCTCAACAAAATTCCTCCCTTTTTTATTGTTTCAAGACCAAATTTTATGATATAATATTTAAAAAATCTGCCGTTGTCTTATTAATTAAAACAGCTCAACTAATTTCTCAATAATAATGCTTACGTCATCAACAGTTTTTTGTTGTACAAGTCTTAATTTAATTTAATTTTTTAAATTTAATATATTATTTAATTATTTTTGTGGGGTTTATTGTTTCGATAACCTTGACCCCAGATGTAAATATTTGCTTGCTCCCAGTGGTTACCCGTCGCCTAGCGTGTCGTTGTTGCGTCATTTCCGTTTCTCTATTTCTCGAACCTTCAACTCTTTGCATCATGTGGATATTTGATTGTTGTTGTTGTGGTTGGTTTGTTCGCATCATTTTTGTCATCATGTCTTTGAGGTACGATATTTCTTGAATCACGTTAACTTGTTTCGTCTGTTCGACATTTGGTTTTCTAGGTGCCAATTGTACATAGTTGTTGTTTCTTGGCGGTCCTTGATTTTGATTGTTTCCGCTTCTGCAATCTTTTGATACGTGGCCTTGTTTTCCACACGTATAACAGGTTCTCGCTTCGCATCGGTTAATAGTATGCCCTTTTCTTCCGCATCTACCACATGGTACATTTTGATAACGTTCCTTGTCCCAATGTCCGACTTTCCCACAAGTTCTACATTGTCTAATTTGATTTGGGTTGTTCATATTATTGTAGCTTGATCTCTGGTTATTATTGTAATTGTTGTTTGAGCGATTGTTATTTGTTCTTTGGGCTGGTGGTTTAAATATCTGATGCGCCCCTGGTATAAATTGATTCATTTTTGCGCCATTTTGCTCATTTTCCTCCGTTTTTACTGCCATTGTTCCTATCATTGATTCATCTTGCATAAGTGCTATCTGCGATGGCAGGTGTATTTCTGCTTGGTTTGCTCTAGCTACCGCTTCATCTAGAGTTGTTAAAATCTGCATTCCTACCACAGATCTTAGTTCTGATCGTCTCAATCCATCCACAAATATTCCGATTAAGTGAGCTTCAGCCAATTTCCCGTCCGTTGCCGTTTTTGCTAGTCTTCTGATTTCACTCGCGAACATTGTGTTCGACTCTCCGTGTCTCTGTTTTCTATTAAATAATTCTTGTATTCCTTGATTAGTTAATTTCGCCACTCCAAACGTTATTTTTTGGAATTCCTGGATTTCCTTCTAGTTATACAGCGCTTTTCCTCTCTCTTTTGCTTCTAGGAAAATATCCAGTGCGCTGTCGCATAGGTACAAAGGCATTCTGCTTTTTACCATATCGTCTGTCCATCCGCAGACTTCGATGTACACCCCGAAATTTCTTATGAACGTGTTTAGTTTATTTGCGTTTCCGTTGAACGGTTCTCCTCGGAATTTTTCTCGGTATTCTCTGACCGTTTCGCCTGTTGCTGGTGATTTTGTTAGTCCTTTCCCGTCGTTTCCGTTTAGATTTCCGTGATCCTCGGCCATGTTGTTTTTGTTTGTCGATTCGGGATTATTCAATTGGTTTTCCGACACGTTTGGTGTAATTTTCTCTTGACTTTCTACGTCTTTTTCTTGATGGTTGTTGTTTTCGTTTTCGTTTACGATATTTTATTGATTTATGGCTCTTGTTAATCCCTGGTTTTCTTTGTTGCCTGATCCTTGGCTGCTGGCTTCGATGTGCTCAAGTGATTTAGTTTTGGATAATTTTCTCGTGATTGAGGTTGATCTAGCTTTCTTAGCACTTTCTTTGGAGAGTAGATAACTGTTGCGTGATCGTAGGGTTACTTTGTCCTCGATAGTTTCTACTTGATTGGCGTTCTTTAGTTTGATTGATCTGTTGCGACGGTGTCTATTGTCGGTCGTCTCGTCTGCAATTTTGTCCGTCGTCGGTTCCTTGATTGTGAATATTTCACTCAGCTGTTGTTTGTTGTCGGTTCCTTGTTATTGTCGAGTATTGGTTGGTTTGGTTCTGTGTTTGATTGGGTGTATTGTTTTGTTTGCGTTTGTGAATGCTTTGTTGATTTGTTTGTATTGATTGTGAATTGGTTGCGTTGAATGCTTTGACTGCTTTGATTGCTTTGTTGAGTTCTAGAACGAAAAAATGAACCGTGTAGCATAATCCGCTTACACGCTTTCAATCTTTCGAACCGCCTCAAATAAACACACAGGGTTTATTTATCATTTTATTTTTGTTTATCCTTTCATTTTTATTCGTCTACATTTCTTTTTTATTATTAATTTATCGTTATACCATTACTTTATTCATCGTTTCTTTTCTTTGGCTTGTCCGCCACATCGACTTGAATATAATACCCATCATTATAATAATTCATATTCCCCGGTTTTACCCCGTTTAATATAATTCCCATATGTTTTATTTTGTCTTTTGACTCAATTTTACGTCGATTTTTAATTATTTATATTGGGTAGTAACAATTATCTATATGGTCGTAGTAATTATCTATTTATAATAAATCGTTCGGCAATGCCGTTTACAAGTTCTTATCACCCCCAATATTTTATTTTATTCGTCATTTTATCCTTATATAGTTTTATTTTCCCCCTTTCTTCCTTATTTTTAATCATTTTACCTATTTTACTTTTGTTCCAATCTCGTCTGGTTCCTAGTTTCGTCTTTTTGTTTTATCCTTTCGTTTTCCTAGTTCATTTTCCCCATTTTTATTATTTCTTATCAATCGTTATCATCAGTTACATTGTTTTCCGTTTTCTTAATCTTTTGTTTTTAATATCGTTATCCGCTATCGCTTTTATACAATATATTCACTTCTCCGTGCACGGATATTTTCTCATTATCTGTCTTATTAATTTATTCTATTCCTTAAAGGGTTTCTCGTTATTTCTTTTTCTTTATTCCAAATTTAAATTCCTTAATATAGCCGTGAATCATGCCGCTTTGACGCATGTTCCTTTTAATCCGAGTTGAGGCTGTGTTCTATTAATACACATCTCATTAATTTCTGATTGAGATCATGTTCCGTTAGTGCATGTCTCTTATTCCCGACAAATGAGATCAGGTTCCGTTAATACCTGTCCCTTATACCCAATAAAGTGAGATAGGTTACGTTAATACCCGTTCTCGTGTGTTTACATGTGCGCTTTCTATTCTGCCTCTTCGAGAATTCTTCACCTACCTCCCAGATTTAAAATACAAAAACGGCTTCGTTGATCCACCACTGCAACGGTAAGGTGATCAGCCTTACCACAGTGGCTTCTCAACTGGGCAAAACTTGTCGACAGTTCGTCCTATATCTCTCTTCTGGGTGATCGGTTATCCCCTCCCGATTTGGCTTTATGCGTACTACCCGAGGGTAGCTCAAGGTATTTTCCTTTTACAATTTTACTTTTGATGTTCATAATGTCTCGCTTTACTTCTTTTTACTCTTTTAATTATTTTTTTTCTTTTATATATAATTATTCATATATTTTATGTATTTTATATATGGGCGGGAGGAAAGTAACTAACTAATTATTTATTTTATAACAGGTTTACTCATAATAGACTACTACTTTTTCGTCAATATCAATTTTACAAATTATACAAATTGTCATTGGCTCTGCACATTTTTGACAATAGCAAAAATGTCCACAGGGAAGTGTCAGCACCTTTATTCTCTCTGTTTGACAAATGTAGCATTTGTGTAACTGTGCTACTTCTTGGCGTATTGTATTTTGTATGGCGTGTATTGTATTGCGTCGGGTATTGTTTCGACTTGTTGTTCTATGGCGTGATATCTCAGGTTCAATTCTGGATTATTTACTCTCTCTCTGTGTACCAGTTGTATTGGTTTTCTATCTCTGCCATTTGTTCGACTTGCATCAATCCTAATGTTATTCGGGTGTTTTCAAGGCTTATTGTTTGTAGGTTATTCTGCTTTTCTAAATTGATTTGTTTCATCTTTTCGGCTAGTTTTTCCACTGGGTATTTCTCGATGTTTATGAATGTCTGTAACTGGTCTAATTTCTTGTTGAATTGGTCCATCTACAAAATTTATACATAATCAGATTTGTTACTACTCTAATATAATTAAATTTATTCTTTTTAATATTTATTATTTTGTTAATTTTATTTTATTTTATGATTTGATTGCTACATTTACCTTATTCATATTATTTTCCTTTTTTATTATTCTCCCATTTTAATTATTGATACTTTTATCAGTCTATTACTTTTATAAATATTATTATCCATTTTAGAGTTATTTATATTGCTTTTTATTATAAGGTTTTATCTGATCGTTCCTTACTATTTCATGACGTCGTCTTACTTTACTTATTTTAATGGTTTAACTTTTGATATTTTCGATATTCTCACAATTCATTCCCAGGTTCATGTTACTCTTATTTCTTTCCATTGGCATATCTTTTATTCACATTTCGGCTAAGGGTTCATTGCTAAAACTCTATGTTATTTTAAAATTTCTCTGGGTTTCCATCTTTCCCATTGGAATTGCTTTTAATCCTTGCTGAGCCCCCAAAAATCATGTTGGTTGTACGGAGAACTTAATTATTAAACAGATCTTACACCTGGTCGATTTCCATCTCACTTACACTGATAGGGTTGACTTCTCGACGTACACCACACGATTTGAACAAATACTGCTACGTACCCATGACCGAAATCATTTTGGTACTGTACGCAACAGCCGAATGCCATTCGAGCAGGTGAGCGCTATTTCTAGTGCTACTCCTCGAAGGACCTTCGTTTTCCCCGGTTCTTGGCTGCCTTTTAGAAGGACTTACGCTCTCTATCTAGAAGTCACACATATCTGGAATCCCTTGAATCTATTAGTATATTACCCTTGGAATTGTGAGAACCCGAACATAATTCTAGTCTAACCGCACATATACCAGATAACTCGTTTCCATGGTGAGCAGGTCGCTAATCGTTCCCTTTCATCGATTTTTAACTTAACACTGACATGCTAGTACCTTTTAATTTTTGATATTTACTCTGTAGGACTGCATGGTCCTTCTCCAATTGTTCCAACCTCTGACGGGTTGCAATGATCGAGGGGGATAATCTCGGGATTCTGGGTAGTTCTACCATGTTTGTCATTCGATTAGAATCTGTGGATAAAGGAAAAAAAGTATTATAATAGTTTAGGCAAGATTACGTTGAGACCTCAATGAGGCGATTGAGAGTTAAATCGTGATGAAACGACAGGGAGGTAAAGTTAACATTGGTAGTAGTTGAACTAATCATGAATGAGAGGGGCCAGTATAATTGCGTTGAAGCTTATCGGCTCGACACGTTCCTCGTTAGCAAGTGAATCAAAACAGTGTTAGCGGTGTTGACAAAATCTGTTCTTATATCCATTATGGGGCGTGTGGAAGTTCTAATGGCCTTAGTATTACTAATAAATGTAGGTTTTGTGGGTAATAGAAATGCTGTGAATGATAATCTCACGAACAATAAGGTCGAGATCGCTGTAGTATGGCTATTAATTGTTATGATAGTAACTAATAATAGTAGAGATATTAATGGTAGGGAAGTTGATAATAATTATAGCTATAGTAACGGTAATGCTAGCCGTGCTTGCAGAAGTATTAAGTAATCACGGTAATAATAGCTATTTAAATAGTAATGATAATGACGATTCTACTTACATTAATACGAATAAAAATGATAGCAATAATAATAATTATGATATTTATTTCAAATCAAATAAGATACTAAATACAGGAATTACATTACTTATAATATTCATGGGATTAGATAATTAAGGTGACAAATTCAACTCCTGGTGCTAACAACCAGTAGGTTAGTTACTGTAATACTGATGACATCAGTAGTTAAATAGTAATTGGTCCGTTGGAAAATCGAAACTAACTACTAGACACGATATTTGTTCATCATGAAATTTGTGAAGTAATTCTTCAGACAATTTTTAACTGCGGGATGATGTTAATCGACTAACCAGTTTAAGGTCAATGGCGTTGTATAATTAACTAACTGGGAAGGAAGAAAATTAGCAGCGTTGTCATGGTATTCCGTGTAGGATGATGGAAACTCTCTCTCTCCCGACTTGCTGATACTGAACTTATTGATTTCCCGTTGTCGAGATATTTCATGAAAATCGATAATGACGAGAAAATAAAATGCTTTCGAGAGTTCTATGTCTATTTCCTGAATGAATGAAACGTGGAAAAATTTGTACGTCCACTTACGGTTATCGTTTCGAATCATGGCATATTGGGGATTTATTAGTTATTCGTTCTCAATCTCGATTCAGGCTAGTCTCAAGGTTCTGGGGAATTATATTTTCGTGATTTATTCGGTGACTCATAATGATTTTTATTGTTGTAATGCTATCGATGTCTTTACAGGTACTATTTCAATGGGTTGGAAATCTATAGCAGATTTGTGGTGGTTCGAATTTTTTATTTAAATGTTTAATACCTAGTGCATGTCGTAATAAAAGATGTCTGACACTTTCCAACGTCATTTAATTTTCTTTTGATATTGATTAAAAATTTCATTCTCATCTTTTCTTATCACTCCTGCCCAGAATTTCTCGTTTTCTTTCGAGGTTTCAAAAATAATCTTAATAGATCGTTGTACGATCTTTCCTATTCCCTCTAACTAGTGTCGCTCTTCCCTTTTAAGTTAAGATTTTCTGCTCGCCTCGACCGACGTTTCCATCAGCCGTTGCGAGACGTTTAACGATGCCCTGCGGGGACGGTTCTGCGCCATTTTGTCATGCCCCGTAGCGGAAATACCGAGATTCCGAAACAAGCGCGACCACAATCACAACTAGGGAACTTAATTCACCAGCCGGACCGGGATCTGCCTGATCGAGGACTATTACAATACTGTAAGTATATAGGTGATTTTATAGGGCCTCGAATATATAAAGATATACATATAAATTCATGTAAGATTAAATGCAGACATTATGAATATTGTTATTAAATTACAAAATTACATTAACTTAGAAAAAATCATAAGACATAATATAGAAAACGTCCTTACTTAAATTTTCCAGAAATGATAAAGTTGACAATTGCAAAATTAAAGTGGTTAGTCGAAATTGTAAAAGTTCTTAAGTTGAAAATTGTAAAGCTGAAATAATGAAATTGGTCACTGTTTATATACTATTTTTGTGTTTGTGTGCGACCAATGGGCGATTTTTCGCCATTTTTGGGGCTTTTTAATTATTTTATTACTTTCAAATTATTTTTATTATTTTTTATGCATTTTTCTTTATTTTTTGATATATGAATATTTTATTGTTGGATTTTATTTTTATTATTATTTTCTTATAATATTATTTTTAGCACCAATATTTTTTTTTCTGGTTGCCTCTTCTGCCTGTGTATTTTCTAAACCTTATTTTGCAAGGTTTTGGCAGTTTATTTCTTTTCTCATATGTTTCTGTCTGCTGCTGTAGACTTTTTACGATTTTTAATTAATTATTTGTTTTTATATAAATTTTGTTATATTTTTAATTTGTTTTAATTAATATGTTTTAATTTATTTTTGGTATCTTCTTGCGGTGCATGTGTATGTGCAATGACCATTTCCATATTTTTCATTTTTCTCTTTTTGTTTTAATCCGTTGATATATTTTGTTTTAATTTTGGCTCTAAGCCCAACATTATTATTACTAAAAGTTGCATAAATCTCAAATAACAATCGTTAATATTTATTGAATAACACAACGAAATGGCTATACTATGTTCACACGTCTTTAGTTTGGGCTGCTCGACGCTCAGCGCGCTCAGATTTCCCGGGCGGCGCTTGGTTGGTCTGCTTGTGGTTGTAGATGTAGCTGCCGCCTCCCTTTAGGCTAGTTGTGATGGGGCAAACACCAAGGGGTAAGTCACCGCTGCCCTTTCTTGGCATACCTAAAGCGCTACTTCTAAGCCCCGGATCTGCGTCTTCTGATTCTGGGTGAGCTGTCGTTCTTCAGCCCAACCCTTTTGCGCCGCCTTCATCTTTTGGTATGTAGCTTTCACTTTCTTCGGATGAATTCACGTCGCCTTGATTTGTTGGACTTCTCGGGTTAACTTTAGGAGCTGCTGGGGCAGGTCCCGATTAGTTGCGTGAGCCTTATCCAATTCCTGTTGTAGAATGGAGTATTGATGTGGCTGCATTTCTATAATAACAAATTCCAATTAAAGTCATTTTACAGTTTGTAAGTAGTTTATCAATCTATTGCCTCACACATTTCAAAAAAATAATAAATAAAGAAAAATGAAAACGATAAGCTTTATTTTAGATGTTTGTTCAAATCATACGCCAGAATGTAAAATCTCTAATTCTTCCATCTTTTGCCATATCGTTCGCGTACATAGGGGTGATCGCGGCGATTTTCTGTAAGCCTCCTTTCGTCTCGTAGCTCTCTTGGCAGGATTCGTTGTAGAATTACCACGTTGATCTCATCGATCCTCTCTCGTAGCTTTGGGTCGTCTAATTCATAGGAGACGTTATAAGGAAGGGCGTACCCATCAGTACTGGGTATCTTGCCTGCTGCAATGTCTGCATTGATCTGCCTCAGATATTGTCGGGCTTTTTCTACTTGCTTGTTGGTCTCTTTCTGGTGTTCTTCGGGACGAGCCAACAAGTACTCGGCTTGGCTTCGCATTTCCCTGGCCGGATTGCGCCCGGGCTCCATTTTGATCGCCACATAAGGGAGATCGACTTCTTCCGAATTTCGTTGTGTGCCGGATCTGGCCTCTCGCACTGGGGAGATAGAAAATCCCGCGTCCCACATCGCCTGCATGCATCTGGCAGCCGAGTGAGCGGGGAATCGGGAGATTACTAGGGATGCATCGATCCACGAGTTTTCTAAAAGGAAAGAAACATTAGGTAATAATTGGAAGTTGTGTTTCATTTGCTTTTCCGACCGATCTGTCTTGGGTTTGGGTACCTCGATCTAATCCACTAGGTTAGGAGGTGTATGTGAGTCTAGTGGGTGCGCCGGAGTCAAATTTCGTGCCATCGGGTCTCGCGGGAAAAACGTAGGCGTTTTGATTCGTCCGACAGGGACATTGAAAACTATTATTGGGGTGGTTGTGGTGCTTTCACGTGGTAGTCCTAAAGGGTCCTGATCGTAGGTCATTCTCAAGTTGGGTTTTCCGATTCGCATCTATCGTTGGTAGTGGTCAGGAGTTCAATGACGGTACTTATCTATTTGCGTCTTTCTCCGAGTAAATTGTTAAGGATAATAAAATCTACGATTCATTAGTTCGTCTCGTCTTAATAAATCACTGGTGATCAAATGTTTAATTAATATTTAGACTAAACTTTACCTTGCAAAAAAATCACTAATGATGGTGACATTTAATTTTTAAGCTGAATTTTATTCTATTAATCATTACAGATATTTTCAAAAAACTTTGTTCAATCAACTACTCATGACCTATTGATTTTTTTTTAAAAAATAAAAACTTTAATTCTATGACTACCCATGAATTTATTTGAGTAAGTTTTATTAATAGTATTTTAAATATTTTTATTCTAATGCTTGTTTCTGATATTGATTTAACGACTTTCTTCTAATAATTATTAAGAATATCTTTTAACTAGCGCTATCTCAATAGGTACTAGTGGTACTTTCTAACCGTCCTCGCCCTAATCAACTATCAATGATAATGTTGAATAGGCTTTACTTGATTAAACTCTTGATAATATATTAAACTGTAAATAATAATTTTTCACAAAAATTACTTCATGCGCTATTAATGAGAATGTTGAACAGACTTTACTTTATTAACCCATTGGTAATGTATTAAGCTATAAATAATAATTTTAATTAAGCTTTACCTTATTACATTATTGATATTAAACATAAAATTTTACTTTAAAAACGTGCTGACGCAAATACAGGATCAGCCGTCAATCATATAAACACTGTACTTGGTGTGAGGTTTAATTAATTCATATAAGATTTAAGAATGTAACTTTTACTATTAAAATTCCCAATAAAAATTTGATTTAATTATATTATCAATTTAATTTACCCTTTCTTGATGATTGTGGGTCCGACAAAATTAATACTAAGCATACAATTCGCATCAAATGTTACCATAGATTTATTTCATTTAAACTCCCTGCCTCCACCAACGATCTGCGAGAACGGATTTGGATCCTTACGCTTAGTGTAACAGTTAATTGTCACGTTCGATGGTCACTTGAATTAATCTATTTACTTTAAATTTATACACTATTTAATCCTTTGTAGGACGATTTAGGAAGTTCATCAGAAGCAAATAAATAGATCGGCTAAATGGGTATATTTATATCATATAACAGAGTTTTGTCGTAAGCTCCTGGCTGATCTCGTTATCTGGTCCTCGTAGATGATGAATAGTTGGCTGGGTCACGTTTGGGTACTAGTGCTCGGGTATACAAATTAATCTCATGATCAATAAATTCCAAATACCTACCCTCATGTGGAGTCCGGCTGGTGCTCATAGCAATAAGTCCCTCTTTTCCTTGCTTCTTAAGCTCTCTCGAAGTCGGCGAAATTCTCCTTGACATATTAGCGATAAACTGGGGATTTAAAATCTGTCCTCCTTTATATCGGGTATGTGTGTCTGAAGGGACAGAGAATAAATTTTCGGTGTGCACACTCTGGGTCTATAACAGTCACCTGCCAGGATATCTCTGATTGACAGTAAGTGCGGGAGAACACACACTGATTTTGTTTTGACCTTTGCCAGTTGACATTTTAGAAAAAGAAATCAATTCAATTTTGTGAACTTAGTTATGACAATTGATTCTTATAGTTTCGACATCTTAGCTATTGGTTATATGAAATTTCATTAGCGAAATTTTTTTCGTTTATCAGATTAATCCAGATGCCACTAGTTGCGAGTGAATCCCCTCCATAAACTATTATTGGGATCGGCTCAATGGTATCTACGTGGGTAAATTATATTTATTATGGTTTCTAATTATAAAGATGTTAGTTCCCAGATCGGCTCTGGCCACGTATGCTCGGAAGTTCTCCCATCATGATTTTCGGACGTCCTCGACGATCAACGAAGCTGAGACATCAATTGCCGCGCAAATTGGAATTACTCTCATGTCATTGTGAAACTTTTGTGATACCAATTTTATGTGGAATTTTATTTATTTTTTCTTTTTATGATGAATGATTGCGGCTACTGTGTAAGTTAGTCATGTTTGTCGAGTAAATTTATATATTTGTTTTTATGCATTTTCTATAAATCTCTTCAAAGTAACCTGATTATATTTTAGTGTGCAACTTTTCCATTCAGTAGTTTTCGTTATCATTTCGTTGGCATGACTGATAGTGATGTTGAATACTTATGGGTTTAGTTTCACTTACGGGGTTCCTGATAGTTTTCCTTTACGTGACGTTAGACTTTTAGACGAAACCTGCGCATTTTCTTTTTATATTTATGGATATACTTTCGGGTTTTATTTCGTGGTTTATTGCGGCAGTTATTTAGTTAGGGTTTTGATCGAGGGAAAATCTACAAATCATGGGTAGTTGGAATTGGGTTTCCGGTAGAAAATGTGTTGAAGTATCTATTTAACCCTGTAATCTTAGGGGATCGTGTTCCTGACAATCATAGTATGAGGAAGTTTTATGATGAAGAAATTTTTAAATTGAAAATTTTAAAAATTAAAAAGTTTAGATTAATTTTTAAAAAAACAAAATAAGAAGATATTTTAATTAAAAATATCTTCGTAGAAAATTTGTTTAAATAAGGAAGATTAAAGCAGATAAGTTTTGAGTTTGATATTTATTGAAATAAAATTTATGGAAACAAAAACTGATTTTAATGTTTTACAGGATGAACCTCCTAATATGGTGGCAGCGGTAAACACGGACGCAATCACCGAAAGATTGCTACCAAAGGTATTCTGCCAAGGGGACGATTTGGAAAAGTTCATTAAAAGATGCGAAATTTATTTCGACGCCAAGGGAATCACGCAGAAGAAAGACCAGGAAAGATTAACATCTTGCATGATTGATGAGGATCTCCTGGAAGTGTACGCCAAAACACTGAAAAAAGCCGAAGGATTCCAGGCTAGGTTACGATTGGCATTCGATCGTGAAAGAGATGTTTTAAAGGATCTACAAAACTTGTTGAATTACAAGCGGAAGGGTGAAGAAATAGAAACGTATTTTAAAAAGGTGGAGGACCTTGTTGATAGGTTGTTCGAAAATAAAGAATTTACCAAAGAGAAATTAACAGCAAGGATGTTAATAGTATGTGCGGAGAATAAAGAAGTTGAGAAAGAAGTGATACTACGGAAGATAAAAAGCACAGAAGAAATAAAGGAAACACTAACTCTGATGGACAAAGTAGAAAAGCAAAGAGAACAGATAAACAGTATGAAAAGTTACGCCAGAGTGGTCTATCAGGAACCACAGGGAAGAGTACAATACAAGAAGAAAGAACAGAGAGAAGAAAGTATCCGAAGAGAAATGCCAGAATGCTGGTTATGCCACAAAAATAGGACACACGAAAATTGATTGTCCAATAAAAGGTAAAATAGAATGCTGGACATGTCATAGAAGCGGACATATAAGTAGAAACTGTCCAGATAAAAAAGCTCCAAGATGTTTTGGGTGTGGGAAAGAAGGTCATATAAGAAGATTGTGTCAGGAAATACGCTGTGAAAGATGTAGCAGAAATGGTCATAGATCCGAGGAGTGTTATACAAAGATGAGGTACGGGCAAGCGACGGAGAGACAAAGATTCACGGGAAACAGATACAGTCGAATAAATGGTATCGAGGAAGAAGAAGAAAGGGAATCGTGTGTAGAGACAAATGAAGATAATTTTAGGAAGACGTACCCAAACAACAGGGCTCCACCAGTAGAGGAGTTGGTTGGAGCCATATTCTAACAGAAAATTTGATGGGATATCCTCAAGGGGCAGAAAAGTGGGAGAATGTTGGAAGGGTAAGCGAGAAAGTATACAGGTTCCTAAAGAGAGAAATGTTTGAAGAGGAAGTGGAGAGAATTGGAACCATCGAAACGGAGCAGGTTGTTGAAATTTTGTATAACAGAATGCAAGGAAGGCCTAGTATAACAGTAAGGATGAATGGGAAAATTTCGACTGTTTATTAGACACTGGGGCAAGAATCAATGTAATGAGTGTGAACTGTTTCAACAAGCTACGAGGACAACAATTGACGAAAAGTGACGATAAGTTACGATGCGCAAACGAGAGTACGATCGAGACAATAGGAAAAACGAAGGTGCAAGTAACCATTGGAAATGTTTCGAAGGAAGTTATATTCATTGTGGCGGAGAAAGTGACACCAGACGTGATTGGAGGAATCGAATTACAAGAAACATTTGGATTTAGACTGTTAAAAATTAAAGATATCGAGGCTAGTGAAAAAGACAAGAACTATATTTGTAACATTGAAGCAAAATTTGGCAGAAAAATAAAGGATGAAGAACGATTGATACGAGCGTTGGAGCAGTTAAAGATCAATGAAGATAGCAAATTAAAGGAAATTATAACAAACAGTGGAAACGTGTTTATGGCAGATAAATGGGATGTGGGTCGCACACATTTGGTAAAACACAAGATAGTTACAAGAGGTGAGCCGATAAACATAAAACCATATCGCCAACCACTAAATTTGGAATCAAAGATTGAAGAAGCAATACAAAATTTGTACGAAAATGGAATTATACGGAAATGTAACTCTCCATGGAATACACCGCTAATATGTGTATGGAAAAAAGAGAAAAAAGGATATTAGACTATGCTTGGACTTTAGACAGCTGAACGCGGTAACAGAGAGGCAGGCATTTCCAATGCCAAACATAGACGAGATGTTGGATTTGTTAGTAGGATCCGTCTTTTTCAGCTCAATCGATCTAGGTAATGCATATTACCAAGTGGAACTAGAAGAAGAATCACAGGAGAAAACAGCTTTCTCAACAAAGAACGGACAATATTGTTTCAACAGAATGCCGTTTGGAATTGCAGCAGCACCATGTACGTTCCAAGAAATGATGACAAAAGTATTAGGCAAAATAAAGGAGCAATGGTGTATTTGGACGACATCTTGATTTATTCAAGCAGTAAAGAGAAACACTATACAATACTCGGAGAAGTGTTAAAGGCGATTGAGGAAGCAGGCCTAAGGATTAATCCAGAAAAATGCCAAATAATAAAGGAAGAAATCAGATTCTTAGGACACATAATCAGCAAGGAAGGAGTACAGACAGATCCATCTAAAATTCAGGCCATACAGAACTTTGGGAAGCCTAACTGCGTAAAGAAACTCCGAAGCTTTTTAGGTATTTGCAATTATTATAGAAGATTCATCAGTGATTATGCAAAGAAGGCAAGGATGTTAGAACAATTATGTAGCGGACCAAGTAACAAAAAAATTAGAATGGAGTGAAGGAACAAATAGCGTGTTTGAGGGATTGAAACTAGCACTCACGACGGCGCCAATCTTATGTTTTCCGGATCTGAAAAAAGAATTCATTTTAGATACCGACGCTAGTTTCGATACCATTGGAGCAGTACTTTCACAAAGAGATAAAGATGGAAAGGAAAGAGTAATTGCGTATGGATCACACTCGATGACGAGCCACGAGAAAGGATATTGTATTACAAGAAAGGAACTATTGGCGGTATATTATTTTTGCATTCATTTTAAGCACTATCTCTACGGAAGAAGATTCACGCTCAGGACAGACCACAAGGCAATCACGTTTATGATGACAACCAAGAAGCCGATTACTTCACAATTCCAAACATGGATCAATTATTTGAGCAGTTTAGATATAAGAGTAGAATACAGAAAGGGTATTAATCACCAAAATGCAGACATGGTGTCGAGAACTAAATGTGACACATGTGTTCAATGTCAAATGGCCCACGAAGAAGCTAAGAAAGGAAAGATAAAAACAAGATTACTAGACTCGATCAGAGAAGAGGGAAGAAGCAACATCCAACATGGAATTGTAGAAGAAGTACGAAAGAAAACGATGATACCTGAAAATGAGTTACAAGAAACAATAAAGGAAATACATAGACTATTGTGTCATGCTGGAGTTGAGAAGATAGCCGATTATATGAAAGATAGATATGTTGGAAAACACCTGTGGAGTAAGATTCAGGAGATTGTTCGAAGTTGTGAGATTTGTCAAAAAACCAAGGCTTTAACAATAACAACGAAAGAACCAGTAAAAAGACAAGATTCGAAGGAAATGTTCGAAATCATATTCGTAGATATATGTGGACCGTTGGCAGAAACAAAAGGACGTAAGAAGTATATATTGGGCATAATAGATCAGTATAGTAAGTATCAAGTCTTGACAGCGATAACAAAACAAGACGAAGAAACAATAAAGAAAACGATTTTAGAAAAGTGGATTTTAAGATTTGGATGCCCAAAAGAGATAAGAGTTGATTGCGGAAAGGCGTTTGAATCAGGAATGATGAGAGAATTCATAAAGATGTTAGAGATTAAATTATGTTTTTCGAGTCCATACCATCACCAAACAAACGGTCAGATAGAAAGACAATTCAGGACAATACGGGATTTGATAAATGCTACTTTACAGGATAGAAAGAAGACGGATTGGGCAGAGATATTACCAGAAGTCGAATTCACTTTAAATGCAACCAAACAAAAAACGACAGGGAAAAGCCCGGCAGAGATAGTTTTTGGAAAAAAGATTAGCAGGGAAAAATGGTACGGGTCCAAAGAAATACCGATAAAGGAAGAACTAGAAGAACAAACAAGGAGAAAATTCAATGTAGGAGAAGAAGTATTAGTAAAAGTAGAAACACGGCACAAAGGCCAGGACAGGTATGAAGGTCCGTACAAAGTGATAGAGAAAGTGCATGACAGACGATACATCTTAAGAAATGAAGATGGAAAAAGGATCGAAAGAAATGTGGAAAAACTTAAAAATTTCTTAAGAAGGGGGATATGAGGAAGTTTTATGATGAAGAAACTTTTAAATTGAAAATTTTAAAAATTAAAAAGTTTAGATTAATTTTTAAAAAAACAAAATAAGAAGATATTTTAATTAAAAATATCTTCGTAGAAAATTTGTTTAAATAAGGAAGATTAAAGCAGATAAGTTTTGAGTTTGATATTTATTGAAATAAAATTTATGGAAACAAAAACTGATTTTAATGTTTTACAGGATGAACCTCCTAATACATAGTAAACTGAGAATTTTTGGTTCACCAAGTTTTACTTAAAATCTTGATATTTGGATTTCGGAAATGCTAACAGCTTGCCACTGAGTTTCCCTCAAAGACCCGGCATTTTAACTTTAAAGGTTATGGCAACTCGAGATTTAGTTTCCTTTAAACTCTTGATATTTTAACATTTAGAAATTATAGCGGTTCGGGATTTAGTTTCACTTGCAATCTTTGTATTTTAGCAGTTGGAAATTATAGTAACTCGAGATTTAGTTTCACTTAAAATCTTTATATTTTAATTGTTTGGAAGTGATAGCAACGACTTTTTGTCATTAAAATCCCCGTCACCTTCCCTTAATTGATCCTAAGGTAGAATTATGTTAATGTTAGGAATTTATGAGTGCCCACTGGACTGCTCGGTGTTATGATTTTTAGCCGTTTTGTTAATACAAAATTTAGGTCGAATTTATATGATTTGAGTGATGACGAAATAACCAAAAGACTATTCCCCCTTCAACCCATTTCCCCTATACGGAATGATAATTTACGTTTCAGCTACTGCGTTCTCACGCCGTAGCCTTCACGGGCACGAATCATTGGCGGACTTACACCGCACTTACACGATTCGATAGGGGGAATGTCTAGTTTATTTTTTTCCGGTGATGTGTCGGCTTGTGGGCCGGAAAAGTTTCGACAAGAGTTCATTTATGGAAACTTTTATTGAATATAATATACATTGTTTGGAATTATAATTGACACACCGACCACACCGACACCTCAAATAGAGCTCATATGAGGTTATTTGGGTGCGACGTGGAGAAAGTTTCCAAAAACATTTCTTCACTCACATTGAAATTGTCGTTTCCTTCACTGATTAAGACTGAGAACTACTTCGAGTTTTAAAATTGATTCAAGTTTTTCAATGCTGATTTAAATTATGCGAAAATGAATCGGTATATATACCTATTGTACGACCCTAACCTTGCGTGTTAAATTTGATTTAGTAAAACAAAATTTGACCTTGTGATTTTCTAGTATGTTCTTATCTTAATTTTATTAATTTTGTAATTTAATTTGACAATTTTATTTTTAATTTTTTAATTGTATTGCTTCCAATTCAAATTATTTAATTTTTGTTCCATTTTTTAAGGATTTTTATATTTTTTGGTAAATTGTCAAATTTCGGTCAAATTTTCATGTTCTCATGTTATTTTTATGTTTATTTCGTGCGGATCTTGTTGCACTTTGTTATTATTTTAATTTACTTTTGTGTTTCTTGATTTTATATTTAATTGTTTTCTTTCTCATATTTTAGCATGATTAGTTGGTGTTTTATGGGTCCGATTTTAAATCTGCATGTTGTATTCGCGTGTGTATTACCGATTCATTTAAACAAATTTGTGTCTTGGCCCAACATTTTCTATCATTCTTATTTTTTTTCCATAAGTATATAAGAATAATTAAAATCGTAGACGAATTTGTGTCGTAGACCTATTGTTTGTAGACCTGCTGTTTGTAGACAAATGTAGTAGAACTGAAGTCTTCAGATAATTTATTGAAATTGAATTGATCAATTGAATTGGTATATTAATCTGCTTAGCATCACCAGCATCATATGAAGTTGCTCTTAAATACTTTAATTCATCACACTAAATACGCAGATTTGTTTAGATCGTACAAAAATTGCCGTTCTTATGAATTTAGATTCCTAACTTACTATAATTTATTTTTTTATACGTAACCATTTAGGAGTGTCTCTGGAAAAATCTTGAGATAATTTGGAAGAGTACAAATGAAAAGGTAAAAGACACATTTCTATCATATTTTGTCAAATTTTGTATCTTATTCATAAAAATTTCATGTAAATTATACAAAGTCACATAATCATTTAATTTTAATAAAATTTAGAAATTACCTGAGAAGTGTTACATTTTCGAGAAATGTGTCATTCTCATATAGACAATTTTGAAATCAAAGCATAAAATCATAGCAAATGGTATCCAAAATGGAATTATTGAAGAATGAAAATTTCGCCAGTTAGCATAAATTAGTTTGTTAAGCAAATGGCTAATAATGTCTTACGATCGACGTTATTGTGGAAAATTTTAGTCTTTCACTCTTATCATAAATATTATGTCATCTCGCAAATCAAGTATTAGTGGTTTCGAAAGATCTCATCCCATGTCATACTACTTGGAAAAATATATTGTAGGAAAATTACAGCGATCAGCAATTACTTTTACATTCAAAAGTTACACAATAAACTGTTTCTTTTAAATTAGGGCCACATTAAATTTATTTAACGATACAGCAGATGCAAATAACTAGTTGCAGAAAAATAATTTGTAATGTTTGAACTTTTGTGAAAAATGAGTGATTGCTCCGAAAAATTGCAATTTTGCAGACGTTTCAACCATCTTGTTCTTTATTTAAGCGACCACCTGGTGCGCCAATAATATTGATTCGTGTGCTCTATGTTCTTGTTGCCCATGATACGATCTTCTAAAGTTTTCAAATGCGCCTTACATTTAAAACTTTGAAAAATTTTGAGGTGCCAGTATGTTTCCCATTGATATTTTCACGAACTCCAATATATTCAAAGTTTCTAAACATAACCGTACGAAGTCCTTTAGACTAAGCTCGAAAACTTATGGTATCTGCTTCTGCTTTCATGGTGTGTAAATTCAAAAAAAGTAATTATTACATATACTAACTTTTCATACTTTAATAATAAGCTATATTATTAAGCCATTCCTGGGATGATTTTTTTTGTGATCATCTGTCATGTGATCAGTTGTCCGTGATTAAGTGTCGTGTCATTAAATGTCGCGTAACTTAATGTCAGCACACCAAACTAGTAATGTCATAAAGAATTAGAATTTTTTTCTCATTTTTATTAGTATTTTAAATAGTTATTTCCAATAAACATTTTACTTGATGAATTTAACTTAAAAGTACCTAATCTTTTCTATGTCTTAAATGTGTTATTGCACTCAATATGTCAGAGCTCATCAGGTGGCCATACAAGATGATTTTTTATAGGTATATAAACGTAGTGTTGGGCTATAAGCCATAATTTAAACAAAAAAGATAAAATTATGTAAATTAAAACAAAATAATTAATGTCGTTTGGAAATTGTCAATATGACTGCTGTTACATAAGCACGCACCGCAAGAAGAAATCAAAAATAAAATAAAACATTAATTAAAACAAAATAAAAATATAACAAAATTAAATAAAACAAATAATTAATTAAAATTCTTGAAAAAAGCCTACAGCTGCAGACAGAAATACACGTGAAATGAAATAAACTGCCAAAACCTTGCAAAATAAGGTTTAGAAAAAACACAGGCAGAAGAGGCGACCAGGAAACAAAATATTGGGGTTAATAAATAATATTGTAAGAAAATAATAATAAAAATAAATTCCAATAACAAAAAATTAAGATATCAAAAAATAGGGAAAAATATATCAAAAATTATAAAAATAATTTTAAGTTAATAAAAATAATTAAAAACCCGAAAAATCGCGAAAAATCGCCTATTGATCGCACACAAGCACAAAAACACTATGTATACGGCAGTCATTTTCATAATTTCTAACAGACTTTTAGATAGACTACTAGACTTTCTTAGACAATTTTAGTCAGGCAGTAAATTTGTAGAAATTTTTAGAAATTCTTAAACGAACAGTGAATCATTTTTATACAAACTTTTTATGCCAATTTATGCCAATTTTTCCAATTTGGTTGCATGACTGTGGATTGTAAGTATTGTTTTCTGTATAAATTTATATTTGAAGTTAAAGTTTTGTTATTTTGATTTTATTCTGGATGGTCGTGGAATCTTTTGGTGCCACCGACAAGTGCCACTAAAATCTTATCTATATATATATGTGTCGAAATAGTTCTCAGATAGGCAGATCGACGAATCCGGCTGGTGGATTAAGTTCCTTAGTTGCGATCGCGGTCGAGCCTGTCTGAAATCTCGGTCTGTCCGTGACGGGGCCTGGCAAAATGGCACAGGACCCTCCCGTAAGGCACCGTTAAACAACTCACAGCGTCTGATTTTTTTTTGTAGTGCATAGCCGTAAACAAAGTTGGCTTTGTTTATAAGGTTAAAAATTCATAATATTTTGAAAAAATAAAGCATCACTTAATGTATTTAACTGATAATATTGTTGGGCCAGAACACAAATAGCCTTGAGAATTGTTTAAATGCATCAGTAATACAGCACAAAAACCCAGCACCAAGATAACTTAAAATACAATATACAACATCAACTAAACACTTTAAAATATGAGAGAACATAAATAAATATAAAATCAAGACATAAAAGTAAAATAAAATAAATACAAAATGCATCAAGAACCGCACGAAATTTACATAAAAAATAACATAATAACAAGAAAATTTGACCATAAAATGACCATTTATATAAAAGAAAAAATTAATGAATTAAATGAATAAAAATAAAATATTTTTGGCTGAAAAAATTTAGTTAAAAATGTTAAAAATAAATTACCAATTTAAATTAAGAAAATAATAAAAAATTTAATTTAGATAACACAAATAATTGCAAGGTCAAATTTGTTTAATCGCAATAAAAATAACACGCAAGGTTAAGGTCAAATTATAGGTATATATACTGATGTGTTTTCACAAATTATCAACTTAATTTTCCGGCTATCTTAGTTAACAGTTTTATTTAACAAATCATCTTCAGTAGATCGGTGTGTTATAGCTGTGAGCCGTGCATTCAGACAATAAACACTGGTAAGTGTTTTGCCTGAACACGACAACTCACAGCTAGCGTATGAATATTGATTTTTAAACTAATGAATTGATGAAATGCTCAGTACGATTGTATGAATAATGCCAGATGAACTAATGAATAGTTCATGATAATTTTTATGAATTTCTAATTGCCATATGAGACCGAATGAATTTATGTACGATAAATATGTCAAATAAATATTTAAAGCCAACAATTTCATGCCTTCGAAACTTTTACTCGAATAATATGGTAACATTTATTTATTTCCTTTTTCCTGGCCCACAGCCACACAACATGCAAGCTATTAAACTAAGACATAACTACCAAGCTGTGTAAGTGCGGGTTCCGTCGTGCGCAACGACGGGCTCGAACGTCAAATCATTGAACCTAAATAGCGAAAGAGAGTAGCTTTAGAGTGGGTCTTTTGGCTCAACTTTCTTGCACTCAATTTCGATAAAATCGACATAAAATTTTTAAACAACAATCGGCTAAAAATCACTAACACCGATTAGTCCAGTGGGCACTCAGTAACTATAATATGAACATAAATAGATCATAAGGACAAAGAGAGGGAAAGGGTAGCGGGGAAAATAGCGAAATCGTTGCAACAGTTAAGATGAATAGCCATCGGAAAAAGATTAATCCGAACGACCAAAATTACGGAAGATCATGTTTTAAATAATATATAAGAAGTAAATAAATTATGTTGAATTGAGACGGAAAATATGGGCAGAACGCTGCGCAAATTTTCCGAATCAATTAAAATAATTATCAAAAATAGCAAAGTAAAAGTAGAATACTACTCAATAATTGATAGGATAACTGGATAAAACTGAAAAATAAGGGAGGAACGCTGCTCAATTTTTTCGAATTAATGAAAATACTTTATCGAAAACTGTAGAATAAGGATGGAGTAAGGCTAAATTTTTATATAAGTAAAATATTTTTACAAAGTTGAGGAATAAGGACGAATCCCTACTAACAATTTAATAATAATAATAATAATAATAATAATAATAATAATAATAATAATAATAATAATAATAATAATAATAATAATAATAATAATAATAATAATAATAATAATAATAATAATAATAATAATAATAATAATAATAATAATGACAATAATAATGAGGATAATAATAATAATAATAATAATAATAATGATCATGGTACTTATAAGGATAATGATAATAGTAATAATGATAATAGTGGTAATAATAATAAATATAACGATAATTATAGTAATAAGAATAATAATAAATGTAATAGTAGCAACAATTAATAAAGGTAGTACATATAATAGTAACAATGGTAATGCTAGTAATAATAATAGGGAACATTGTAGTTATAAATGGGATAAGTGTGTTGGGCCAGCACACCAATAGCCTTGAGAATTGTTTAAATGCATCAGTAATACAGCACGAAAACCCAGCACCAAGATAACTTAAAATACAATATACAACACCAATTAAACACTTTAAAATCTGAGAGAATATAAATAAATATAAAATCAAAAACATAAAAATAAAATTAAAATAATAACAAAATGCACCAAGATTCGCACGATACCTACACAAATATAACAAGAAAACACAACAAATTCGACGAAATTGAAAAAATTAATAAAAGTTCATTAAAATGAAATTTAAATCGAAAATTTGAATTAGTAATAATTCAATAAAAATCTTAAATAAAAAATTATAAAAATAAATCAAAAAAATAATAAAATTAACGAATAGAATTTACTAGAAAATAACAAGGTCGAATTTTGTTTTACTGCATCAAATTTCACACGCGGAGAAAAATAGGTATAAATACCGATGTGTTTTCACAAATTTTCAGTCTTATTTTTCGGAGAAAAAATTTCATTATAGAACTGTGTAGCTGATTGTGTAGCTGGTTGAGAGCCGTGCATTCAGCAATTAACACGGGTAAGTGTTTTGCCTGAACACGATCACTCTCAACTGGTGCAATATTATTAGTTGATTTTTTCGAAGGGAATTGATGGGTAATTTTTCAATTGAATTTATGTATGACTTTTCAGATCGAATTGATGGATGATTTTTGTTGTTCAAATTGAATTTATGGATTAATTTTGTTTTTCTAATTGAATTTATGGATGAATTTTTTGAATCAAATTTGTGGGTAATTTTTCAATTGAATTTATGGGATGATTTTTCAGATTAAATTTATGGATAATTTTGTTTTTCCAATTGAATTTATAGATGATTTATCGAATTAAATTTATGGGATTTTCGAAGTAAATTTTATGGAATGGATACAATGAATTTCAAATGTATGTAGCCGATGTAATATGCTGAAATAAATATTTTATATCTACAGCCTTAGTGCATCGAAACTTCTATTCCAAATGCTATGGTAAAATATTATTTGTTATTCCTTTTCCGGCCCACAGCCAACACATAACGCAAGAAAGCAAAATCTACATAGTACAGATTTGTGTAAGAGCGTGGAAAATCGCCAATGATATGTACCCGTGAAAACTCAGCGTGCGGAACGCAGGAGTTGGAACGTCAATATTATCCGTACATAGGGGAAATTGGAGGGTAAATGAGTAGTTTATTGGCTGCTCCTTCACCACCCGTTTTCTGTAAAATTTACATAAATTTTTAACAACAATCGGCTCAAAATCTCTAACACCGAGTAGTCCAGTGGGCACTCATTAACTATGAAATGAACATAAATAGATCTTAAATACAAAAAGAGGGAATGGGTAGCGGGGAAAATTGCGAAATCGTTGCAACAGTTAAAATGAATAGCCATCGGAAAAAGATTAATCCGAACGACCAAAATCATGAAAAATAATGTTTTTAAATAAGAATTAAATAAATTAATTTGAGTTGAGGCGGAAAATATGGGCGGGACGCTGCTCAAATTTTCCGAACTAATTCAAATACTTAACAAAAATGGTAACGCAAAAATGGAATGCGTAAAATAAGGGCGGAACGCTGCTAAAATTTTCTAATTTACAAAAATACTTTATCGAAAACCGAAAATATAGATGGACTACGGCTAATGTTGTATATCAATAAACAATTTTTAACGCTGAGGAATAAGGACGGATCCCTACAAAATCTTAATAAATATAACGATAATGATAAGGGTAATGGTAATTATAGTAATAATAATATTGATAATAATAATAATGATAATAATAATAATAATAATGGTAATAATAATAATAATCATGGTATTTGTAGTAATGATGATAATAATTATAATAATAATAATAGTAGTAATAATCATAGTGGTAATAACAATAAATACAATGGTAATTATAGTTATAAAAATAATAATAAAGGTAATAGTAGTAACAATTAATAAGGGTAATATATATAATAGTAACAATGATAATGCTAGTAATGATAATAGGAAACATTGTAGTTATAATAGGGATAAGGGTGAAAGATATAATGTGGGTGTATTTAACATAACAAAGGGTGTACAGGCCAAAGAATAATCATCAGCATGGACAATGATAAGAAGGACTAAGCGAATGGACATAAAGATAGATGATATGAGAGTATAGGTTAACATTTGAAGGAGATAGGAGAATAATGGGACCTATGAATCAAAAGCGAGCACAGGTCTTCTATCGACAGCTCGTGAACCCGAGGGTTGTCCGAGCAACTACAGTACTAGCACATGGTACTCAATTTTTGCGGGCAATCCACCACTTGAACACATTACCAACGTTGCTTAGCAACGGGTGCCAAGTGGATCAGAATCATTTTGTATGGCGTTACTAGGGTCGCCAGGAGGATAAGCAAGATTTGAAACCCTGTAACCCACCAAGTGTATGAGAGATAATGTGAGGATATTTTACATAACAAAGGGTTTACAGGTCATGGTAAAAATCGATAATACGAACAATGATAAGAAGAACTATGGGAATAGACATAATGATAAATGATATGAGAGTATAGGTTAACATTTGAAGGAGATAGGAGAATAATGGGACCTAAAAATCGAAAAGCGAGCATAGGCCTTCTATCGGCAGCTCGTTGAACCAAGGGATCGTTCGGTCAATTATAGCATTAGCAATAGCGCTAACTTTTTGCGGACGACCCACCCAATCGAACATAGTTCCAACGTTGCTTAGCAACGGGTGCCGAGTGGTAAGCGAAAGATATTTGTATGGGGTTGTCTGGGTAACAACCAGATAGTTTCAAAATATCAAAACCCAGAAACCCACCTATATGACAAAAAAATTAATCGAAAATTGTGTGTAAATTTTATTATAACATAATTTTTATACTAAAATTTAAACTTATTAAAATAAGTTTTGAAAAAATTTTTAAATATTTTTAATAATTATAACTGTCTTGTTTAAAATGTAACCGAAATAAATCACCTAATCTATCAAAAGCAGTTGATATTATTTCATATTATTGATATTATTTCAGAGATTAATAGTTGAGAGGGAGGGGGATAAAATTCTACTTATTGATCTATTGTAATTTTGGGGGAATTGATTTTTAAAATAAAATAAAAACTCAGAAAAATAAATTGTAGCCGATATTTTATGAAAGGATTATGAAATGGATTATTTAATTTCTTAAACATTTTGGGCTTACCAATCTCTTTGATTTTTAAAATAATTTTTTAGCGTTCCCATCGGGAAATCTGTTTCAATCACAATTAATAATGAAATTGCAATTTTAAACAATTTAAATAATTTTTCTTAAAAGATTTAGTAGAATCAAAATAAATTGGAACTATAATTTCAAAACTATTTATTAAAATGAAATAAAAATAAAATTGTAAATAAATACTCACAATTTATAATAAATAATAGCAAGTATTCAGCAGGATTTTTAGAGTTCGTCAAATTTGATAAATTTCAAATATTATTGTATAGTTTTACTTTTAAATGTAGTCAAAGTTAAATTTAAGCATTAGAACATATTTGTTTTAATAAATTATCATTGCAAAATTTCAAGTGTAATAAATGAAACTTTACAAATATATAATTAATATAAATTGAGAAATCTTTATTTCCGGTGTAATAATGAATATATATTATAAATAATAGCAAAGTGAATTTTGTATTCTTTTAAGTGCGTGAAAAAAATTACTTATCCATTACATACAGTTCCGATTTTGGCACATTAATGAGTTTTAATTTAATTATTTTGATAATAGTTTTTCATTTTATTACTTTAAGTATAAAAAGGAAAAAGTAGAAAGAAAATTTCGAATAATTAATATGACTTGAAGTTCTTAAATATTTTATGAATTAATAAATATGATGCATTGAGGCAAGTTGTATAAATTTTTGATTATTTTATTGCTTTATCTTTGCAATTATTAATTTGTAATAATTACTGGAAACTGAATGGATAAAATATTTTTACAAATTTGAATCAAAGTTGCAATGATATAATGAAATATATTTTTTCTAAATCTGATCAATATATTCACTTTCTGGGAGAACACAAATATGGACAGTAGGGTATTCTTTACCGTTTTGATTGGCGGGGTTCAAAAGTTTTTAAACATGCAAAATTTAAAGTAATATTATAGACATTTTGCAAAAACTTAATTGTTTAATTTTCATAAAAATAACTTTATACTGTGGAATCACAATATAACATTTATGTTACTGGAATTATGTGCAGTGTCTTTCAAATATATTGATTAAAAGTGATTTACTTGCAAGTCAGTCAACTTCTGAAAGTTACATAAATTATTGCAATACAACTCTCGAACAACCATAAAATTTGTTTAAATCTTTGTTTCTTTCTTTAGTGAAACAAACTTGTGTTGGCGTACTGGGTAGAACTAATTTTGTTTTAATCGATGCGCATTTGTTAATTCTGCTTCTCCAATAACTCTTGCCTTTCTAGGGTTTCTCTCCCAGACGCCCCACAATTTTGACATCACCACTGTATACCCATGAGCAAGCCCATGTTGGTACTGTATACAGCAGCCGAGAGTCCACAAGCAGGTAAGCCTCGTTTCCAAGACTACTCCTTGTGATAATCTCGCTTTCGGGTTCCTGACGGTCGATAGAAGGACTTACGTCTATGTCATTTATCTATTTCTCTCGATATTGACATACACTTTCCCATCTGTTATCGTCGGTTTCATGTATACGTCCGAATCAGATCTCCGTTATGGTCTCATTTAATTCGTTGGTAGGTATTCGTGCACCTTTACTGCCAGAAATATACTCATTTGCGCCCTGGCTACTTATTTACCTTTTATCAGTTAAATTTAGCTAACATTAAATTTAAATGTTTAGTAATTTAATTTTAATTTCTAAAATATAGGACATTTTCCAAAGAAAAATTGGATTAATAACCTTTGAAAATTCAGACCTTTAAATTATCTAAGATTTCTGATTTTCTTCCGAATTAGTTATTAAAATTTCGAAACAATGTCAGTAACCTCGAATTTTGTTTTAATTTGGAAAATCTTTTACTCAAATAACCGGCGAAAATTTAAATTTTTATCTAATTAATTGTAATTGCTGTTAAATCAGCTGTTTTTAGGTTTGAGAAAATCTCCTGATCGCTTTTAAAAGAAAATAAAATCCACTTAATATCTACAATTTTCTTTTTATTCATATTTAATCTTTCATTCCTCAACATATCCTTTTTAAAGGTTTAAAATCAATTTTTCGGATAATCATAGATATTTCCATTTTCAATATTTTAAGGTAAATACAGCTTTTCAGTCATATTATTCACATCCATCAAGCTTCATCAATCTTACCTTATACTCAGGCAAACCTCCATACATTCCTTTCTCATCTGTGCCCAGACATATTGGAATTTATCAAGAAATTTATTAAATAAAAGTCTATTTTATAATTATAACATTTACAACAGGAAAAAAAACAATAAATGAAAGTAAAAGATAAAATATAATTATGTCATAAAATGATTTCTAATTAGTATGTCCAAATGAAATTCGATTTCCCACAAGAATCGGCTTTTATTCGTCGATGTCGACGGGAAATCTTCGTTTTCGATCGACTTTTAGTTCGTTGGATCCGACTTGGGGGAACCGAGTGACAGAGCTCGTCCCCAAAATCGTCCGTCCAATAACCGATTGAAGTAGAGGGCTTGCGATTTTCGTCCGTTCTTGAAGTGGTTGTAGAAGGAGAGGGAATGTTTATCCGAATTTGTAATTCGTCCGTTTCACCGGCACAGATTTGGGGTTGTATTTTCTGCGATTTCTCAATTTCCAGCGGTTTTTCGGTATCTCTAACTAATTGGGACTGCTGCTCGGCGACTAGCATTGCCGCTTCTTCCAGGGTCTGGGCTGCATTTTTTAGCAGAGTGACTCCCTCAGCCCGACGTCGTTCACGGCGACGTCGATTTTTACTGGGGTTATGCTTCTTACTAGTTTTCGGTGTTTGTGGAGGACCAGTTGTGGCCGTTTCGGGTATATGATTGGCAGAGATGATATTAAGCTTTATCGCCAAATCACGGCCGGCTAATCGTTTCTTCAATTCGACTTCATTAAAAGAGGCTACTAGGACGGCACTCTGGTTATTGATCACGATCCGCTGCGCTCGGTTCTCGGCAATAAGATCTTCGCGGCACCTGGTTAGTCGGTGAATTTGCTTGTGGAGGGCTTTCACAGCCTCGGGGGCGAACCACGTACCGAGCGTGCGTTCGTGTTATGCGACTAACTGATCATATTTTTTCCGGCATTCTTGGTGGGAGTTGTCATCGTTGTTGAGAATTAATGGATTGGATTTTTCAGATCTCTGTGACGTTAATTTCGGGATTTTATATCCTGTCTGCATGCTGTCAAAGGTTTCCTTTATAATCGAAAAAGACTGAATGGAAAGAAATTTTCATTGTAAATTTATATCAATTTAATAAGAAGTATAATAAAGATAATAATTAGTTGGAACTTCCACACCGCACAATCCTGCATCAAACTCACAATCAATATTAGTTTACTCAGTAATGAATTTAGTGTAAAAGTCTATTGTTGATCTGCTGACCATAAATCTGCATAGAAAAACGAAAAATATTGATGCTCCGGTCATTTTCCGAGTCACGTTAGATTTTAAATCTTTTCCTTTCGTTATATTGATTTTCGGTTTAATACATTATACATTTATTCCTATACTAAGCACTAGTCGTTCCCATTGTCGTAATCAATTTCTCGGCAGTCATTTAAAGAAAATATTGTTTCCCTATTTACTAATGTCAACCCCTTAGGTGTAGCGATCTACCCGCAATTTACTCATACCGCTCAGACCAACATTGAAAATGGCCGCCTCGGTGAATTACGACGGTGTCCTACCCCGTGATCAGTGTAACGAGACCTGACCAGACTAGGCAGACACCGAAGGGTGGTTTGTGACAAAGCAACACGTCGACATCCTGCCAACTTAACGGCCGGAATCGAATATTGCTTTGCCATTCCCCACAATTAAAGAATCAATATATAAAAGTAAAATTAGGGGGACCTGTCGCAGATACTACAAAGTATCGCGGCCATCCATGATAATGAAAACAATTAAAACGAATTTCAAAAATATATTTAGCATAAAATTAAAATAAAATAAACAAAAGTATCTACGGCTAAAGTGCAAATTGATTTCAGATTCAAAATTAAATTTTTATAAATTTTTAAAGGTTAATAATTGTGACAATGGCTATTGTATTTATACTGTTTTCGTGCGTGTGTGCGACCAATCAGCTAATTTCGAATCTTTTTTGGCCATTTTTTCGGGTTTTTTGATGGCTTTTATTTAATTTAATATTTTTCTCTTTTGTTATTTATTTTTCTTAATTTTTTAGTATTAATTTTATTAAATTTGTTGGGCCAGAACGTAAACGGCCTTGAAAAATGTTTAAATGGATCAGAAACACACACGCAAAAATAACACGCAATTCAAATAAACCCACTGAAACATCAATTAAACCATATAAAATCTGAGAAATAAAAGAATAAAAAAAAAATAATAATAATAAACATAAAAATAAATTAAAATATTAACAAAATGCACCAAGATCCGCACGATACCTACACAAATACAACAAGAAAACACAACAAATTCGACGAAATTGAAAAAATCAATTAAAGTTCATTAAAGTGAAATTTAAATCGAAAAATTTGAATTAGCAATAATTCAATAAAAATTCTAAATAAAAAATTATAAAAATAAATCAAAAAATAATAAAAATAAATAATAGAATTTGCTAGAAAATAACAAGGTCGAATTTTGTTTTACTACATCAAATTTCACACACCAGAAAATTAGGTATATATACTGATCCATTTTCACATTAAATTTAACCGTTTTTCGAAACTAACCATTTTTACTAGTTCTTAAAAATCTTAAACTATTTTCGAGACTATTTTTGAAAGCGTTTAGTTTTATTCAGAATTTACTTTCAGCACATTTAGGTGAGAATTATTTATGGTGAAACCCTCTTTCCACGTCGCGTCCGTAGCATCTCTATAGAGCTCTGCTTGGCGACGACGTGGGGAGAGTGGCATTTTATTTTATGTTATTTTGATGCAATATGATGATATTTGTTATTTTGGTCAATGAAGGGTAATTTTGTTGAATTGTTGTATAATTAATAAATATTATTTACATAAATTATTTTATATGTTTTATAAATTAAAATGTCGAAATTTTTCCGGCCCACAGCCGACACATAACGCAAGAAAGTAAAATCTACATAGTACAGATGCATGTAAGTGCGTGGACAATCGCCAATGATATGTACCCGTGAAGACTCAGCGTGCGCAACGCAGCGGTCGTAACGTCAATATTTACCCCTATAGCTGAAAAGAGAAATAAGGAAGAAGTCTCTGGCTGCTTCCTCGTTTCTCAATTCTGTAAAATCGACCTAAATTTGTATTACATGCGGCTTAAAATCATCACACCGAGTAGTCCAGTGGGCACTCAGTAAATATAATGTAAACACAAGTTGCGCTTAAGGTCTATAAAAGGGAAAGGGTACGGGAATAAATTAAATCGAAGTCGTTGATATAAATAAATTAGAAGTAAATTGATAACGGTATGCTAAAACAATCAAAAATAGAAAAATCTCTTAAAAAATAGCCATTTAATGATTTCGGGGAAAAAATATAAGCATTGCGTTAGTTAAAAAATTAAGTTAATTGATTGATAAGATTAGAGTGATAAAAATAACCCAATAAATCTTCAAGTAAAAGTAAACATAGCTTTGGTTAAAAATAATGAACCAATTTAAAGGATGAATTAGACTATCATTTAAAATACTTTAATCGAGGGATCGTAATTAATATAAATCGTTAAAAATAGTAAAATGTACTGATTCGTAAACAAAGTTTTCGGTAAATTAATATAAACTCAAGGAGCAAAAATAGGTTGAATAAAATAGATTAATAGTAAATTCACTCGTGGATAATTCAGTGGCTAACCTAGGGTAATTCGTCCATCAAAGTAAAAGCAATTCGTCACTTCAAATCACGGTTTAAGTTAATTGAAATCAAAATAACCCATCGCGTAAAATTAGTGTAATTACTAATGAAAATTAAATAATCCTCGAGTTAAACATTTCCTTTTAGATAATTTATTAAGGCAATTTTTAACTTAAGTCATTCAAAGTTGAAATGCGATGATTATAGGATGAAAATGGGTAATTCGTGAATTAAAAATCTTTAAGATAAAGTTAAACAAATCCGTAACTAAAAAATTGAACAGCAGTTTATTGACACAAAATTACTGTTAAAGGAGTTACAAAACCTTGCAGCATTATTAAATTCAATCGACATTGATAGGAATAGCTTAAATCGCGGTGAGAAAGAACCAAATCATTTTCACGATAATATTTGTTTAAACCTAACGGCTAAAATATGTTAAATGAATCAAATAAAAATCATACCGAAATTAGCTTACCTTCCATAACATGAAAGCCTGAAAAATTGATAATATCGGAGTGATAATGTTAAGCATTAGTAAAATCCAATGGCGCTAATAGACGTACCACCAACATGTCGATGAAGTTAAAATTCCGATAGAGTGAAATAGTAAAACTTTCCAAAAGGTTAGAACATAAATCGAGTAAATGCAACCAAGATTCCAACGCGTTAAAAACTATTGAAAATGCCGTGATCTAGCAGTGTATCCAATCGACCAAACAGCGGAAATACGCCGGATACCGAATTATGACGGAAATTGCACCAATCTACCACCAACGCTAATTAGTAAAATAACATCCAGATTAAGTTCATACCAAATCTAAAGCCAATCGACGATCAATCACGTCACCATCTGACCGGATATCCAGTCAATCATTACTGACAACGTACAAAATTAACCAACGGAAACACGCCACTATCGAACTGACACATCCTTTTTCGTAAATAAACAAATTCAAGCATAGAATTATAAATCCGTAATAAATAATAACCATCATAATTTAGTTCCAATTAAGATCTAAGTATTTACCTAACGGTAACCACCCCTATTAATAGCATTCCCGACTCAGATATTGATTCCCAAACTACTAATTTCTCCACCCTCTCGAATCCTCCACGCAAGAACACCCGTGAGCATTTAAAGGTCCGAGAAATAAGTTATCCCCTAGTGCTCCTAAATGTTACAGACATAAACTCGAATGGATGTGGGAACGCTTTTACATCGAATAATTCCTAGACACCGATATAGTCCGACCCACCAAAGCTGTACCGATCACTGGTTACTCAGATACAGGATACATTCAATAATTTAATCGTGAGGAATATTATTTAGGCTATGAACCAGAAGTTAACCTAAAATAACCGTAGAGTACAGTATATTGATCGTCGTAAGTAAAGTTTCTATGACCGCTGATAACGAGTCCAATTCGCGGGCGTTAACAATTTTTCGGAATGATCCATAACCATCACGAAGCCCGATAGACGTTAATAACTATTCCGCCATGATGCTTCTGCAATTAACGACCATCAACCCATGTAGCCCGATTGAATAAAGTTCATTTCAAACTTTACGTACCAAATGATTTATCCTTAATATCGTTGCAGGTCATGTCACGCGATCAAACTACCACCCAAACAACTACCGCAAAGTACTCGAGAAAAACACCACAGGCCGCAGGCGCCATGGCCGAACTCCGATCACAATGGCCTTACCCTATTCCTCGGAGGGCACTGGACCAGAATAACAACCCTCATGAACCCGAAAGGCAACAGTACCCAGCTGCCGAGATCTTTTCCAACGCACAGGACCTCCTCACCCAGTGGGAGCGGGTACAGGAGCGGGTGGATTTGCAAGTAGTCAAGGCAAGGATGTATCTTGCAAACGTGATGAAGGACATCCTTGCCGGGCGAATCGCAGTCGCCTATCCACACCGCCCAGTTCGAGACACCAGGCGACCATACACAGTAGAAGCCCTCAAGCAAAGCCTAGAGCGGTATTGCCCAGACAATTGAAATAACAGAGACAAATTAATGTAGTGATTGATTAATAATAGTTAGAAATGTGTGGGTTTTCTTCTCATATAACTGGAATTAACTCTTGATTTGTTTTGATAAAATTAAAGACTACTCAACTCGACTAGTCATAAATTGAAGTTGCAATAACCCATTTAATTACAGTGATGTCCTCTCTAAGGATCCTACAGACCGAATTGGACCGCGCAAGGCAAGCAAATGAAGAATTACTGGCCCAAGTTATTCAGTTGAATCGCGAAATCCAACAAATTAAAGCAACCTGGAAGGAGCCGGGGAAGGTAAAGACATTATATCACCGCCTGACAGCAGCACAGAAAGGCTGGACAAAGGAGCGGCAGCTCAACCAGAGCCTGCGCTCGCAGATTCGGGGACTCGAAGTCGCCCTAGCGGTATGCCGGGAAGGTGAGGCGGTAACTTATCCGCTCATCTTCGCCCCAACCCAAATGCCGCAGACAACTACCAAATCAGCAGAACAACCCATCCCTCCAACCTACAATCGCCGACCGGGACGTAAGGAACGTGCCCGACGTCGCGCAACACAACTCCAAAACGTCAAGTAGTAAATGATATACATGTGTTTGAATCGAATAGAATAGTTTTAGCCTTAGTTGAATTGTTACTTTAATATAATCGTATGCCAACATTGTCCTAAACCTCTTCATCACCCCGCCAATTCGTTCCACAGTCGAATAAGAACCTAATCCTGAATAGTTACGAGGGACAGAATAAAGCGAGCATAGGTCTTCTATCGACAGCTCGTGAACCCGAGGGTTGTCCGAGCAACTATAGTACTAGCCAATGGTACTCAATTTTTGCGGGCAATCCACCACTTGAACACATTACCAACGTTGCTTAGCAACGGGTGTCAAGTGGCGATCAGCATCATTTTGTATGGCGTTACTAGGGTCATCGGGAGGATAAGCAAGATTTGAAACCCTGTAACCCACCATACAAATTTGGGGGCTCAGCCGGGATTGAAGCTTTGTTATTTGTAAAGACAAAAACCATCAAGTTAAGAAACAACAGAGAATTCTGTCAGTACACCCTCAGCCGGGATGGAATGATTGTTTTTGCACAACAAACGAGGGGACATAAAGCATAACTATCTTTTTAATAGAAAATGTCGGGACGACATTTTTTGCCGAACCCCGGGAAGATGAAATATGTGGAACTTAAAAGCTGTAAAGATCGATTGTAAAGATTGAGGAGAAAATGCATAGATCGATGGAAAGCGAACAACCCGACTACAAATCAAGAGAATAAATAACAGACGACTAGCCACCAGGTACAAATGGAATATAGAGTGTAAAGATTGCAAAATCAATTGTAAAGATCGATGAGAAAATTGAAACATCACGATCAACCTGACTGCTAGGTACAAATTTGAGGGCTCATAAAATGACTGTTTTTATAAAGAACCCAAGAAAATATAAGAGAAATGTGTAAAGTTTAAACAGAGATGTTGAGACGACATGTTGCAAACCCCGGAGAGATGAGAACGCCATGAAACAAAAACCCAGAGAATAACTGATGGAAAACGAACGACCCCGACTACAGACTAAGACGCCAAGACATTCAACATCTACCAATGCCTGATGACACCACATAACAACGACACTCACCAGACGCATAAATAATTAAAAGGGCAAAATTCGGGATAAAATGAAATGGGGTAAGTAAGGGGAATGACGATAAACGAGAAAAAGCAATAGAACGATAATAAAATGAATTACAACGAGTAATAGTCAAAATAGTAGTATATTAAACTAAGAGTCGAATGAATAAATCTAACATACAATTTAGTTAATTAGTATTTAAATTTAATGGGTAATTGAAAAGATTTAATAATTTTAGAGATGGAACCAACAAAAATTATAGAAAAACTAAAGGGTATATTAAACATCGAAAACGATAACCTAGAGGAACTAATCAACAAACAAAAATTAATTAAACGAGCCAAAGAGGATATATCAACGATTTCAAACCTGTACTCCGACGAACATTGCATATTAATAAAATTGCTCGATATTGATAAAGATGTAACAACCGAAAGGATATATGAAATCCTATCCATGAGATTGGAAATAACCAAATTTAGGAAGAGATGGAACAAGTTAATGAAAAAGGTCGAAAACATCGAAGACGAAATTGCAACCACAATGAAAGAACAAACTAAGGTTTATGTGGAATGTTATGCGTGCAAAACAGAGGAAGCACGAGTAATGGTGATACCTTGCGGACACCTGAGTTATTGTCATGGATGCGCACAAGAGTCGCACTGCATGTTATGTCAACGAAAGATAAAGGAAAGACTAACGGTTTACTTTCCATGAATTGTTATGATAAAATGAAATAAATGTGTATTACGCAGTACTTGAATTATTATTAAATGATAAGACGAATATAAAAGAAATATGCAATGTTTGTAAATAATAAAACCACCCGACAACGATAAATAAAGGTAATAGACCAAATACATGAAAGCCGAATTAAGGAAATAATTAAAACACATGCACAGAGACACAAAATATTGGACGGAAAAATTTCGACAACCGAGTTTCCTAGTGTATAATTCTTTTTGTTTTATTGATATTATTGTTTTATTGATATTATATTGAGATAGGACGAGGAAAAATGGTTAACTTGAGCTATCTAATGATAGTACGCTCACCCAAGGGAAACCCTGATCAACCCTACTGAGAAAGGAACTGGTAGGCCAAGTCGCGTATGTCAGCAAGTAACCGGCGAGAGATTGATCACCTCTTTTGGGGAGCTTGCTGATGCGATTACTACAAATTTTGAAGGGGGGAGTGAAGAGATAGACCGAGAAGTGAAAGAAAGAGTGCACGGAACAGAATTAATAGTTTGATTAAAGGTACCTAGAGATGACTTCTTTTTTCCCTAGCTGGTGGTGAGGCACCAGAGGACAGCTACGGACTGTCGTGTTCAGGTTGTTATCAGCCAAGGGACTGATGGCGCTGAGCCGTTCGATACAAAAACCCGGATCACACACCGAGTATCGAACGATTCTTTTTTTTCGCTGGGAGGAACTCGATACAACAACCCGGATCCCACACCGAGTATCGGGGACCAAACGGTAGGTGAGATGTGAACTAACCGGTAAATGGTTCATACTCAAAATGTCCTACTAAAGCCAGATAAGGGCGGCCGAATTGAGCCGGGAAATCTGATGGAAGGAGCGGGCAGAGATTTGATAGTTTATTTTCCGCTCCCACATTTAATCGCTTCCTTTTCTTTTCACTATTCGGGAAATCAAGTAAACCGCTTTTGGAACTTGATTGAACGTCTAGGCATTTCCATACTTTTATATTCTCCGAGGTACACAACCCGGATCCCACACCGAGTACCAAGGGAATGTTTTTTTATTGCCCAGCGAGGAGTTTGGTACAATAACCCGGATCCCACACCGAGTACCAAATATCCGAATGGCGGTGAGTAAAGCGTAACCGGAAGAATGCGCGGCCAAAAGACGCCATGGCTTGAGAGTCAGTGTGAGGCCTCAAACATACTCAAAAGTCACTGATGAGCTCAAGTCCGGTGAAACAATTGAGAGATAATATGAATAAGACGAATACGAATATGAGTAAAGATGAAATTGATAGAATATGATCACGATTAGATATTAGAGGCCATAGAGTGCCGGATGATTATGATTAGATATTAGAGGCCATAGAGTGCCGGATGATTATGATTAGATAGTAGAGGCCATAGAGTGCCGGACGATTATGATTATGATTAGATATTAGAGGCCATAGAGTGCCGGACGATTATGATTAGATATTAGAGGCCATAGAGTGCCAGATAAGATATAATATGAGTAAGGATGAAATATGATTATGGATAGATATTAAGGTCACAGATGACCAGTAAAAGAGTTAAAAGCCGAAGGCCGAAGAGCCAACGGAAATTATAGAGGGCATAGAGCGCCAGCGACCGAGGATTAAGTAACGAATTTTCGGGAGACATAGGAAAAATAATTAATGGAATGAATGAAAGTATGAATATGATGATTTTATATTATTGATATCATGATATAGATAATTGATACGACTATATAGATAACTGATAAGACTATATAGATAATTGATACGAGATTAATAGATAATTATTTACGAGGAATAGATAATTAAAAATAGACTTAAAATGAGGGGGGTGAGTCAGATAAAGAAGACCACCACGATAAATGCGAACAAGGGATGATAACGTATATAGTATGGTAAATGGAGGAGAAATTAGTATAGAGTATAGAATATTGGAGTGTCATTTATTTTTAGAGAATCAATAGCCAAACAAAGCAATCCAAGCCAATTTCAAAGCAAAGCAAGTAGAAGATATTTCAGAGCAAACGACAAAGCAAAGCGATAATAAAGGAACTTGAATAAACGAGTAGAAAAGAATTTGGAATAAACGTCAAAGTAGTTACGAGCAATAAGCAACCAGAAGTTTCTAAGCAACCAAAGCAAGAAAAGAGAAACGAGAAAACCAGTCGAGCAGACGAATAACCGTAAACATTGATAGCGTCAGCAACCACACGAGAAGCAAAAGCAAAGAGAACAACGAAAAGAGTTTATTAAAAGCGGAGGAAAAGAAAAAAGTGCGCAACAGTAGAAGTGTTAATACCAAAGTATCAACTGCAACCGGAACCGGCAAAGATAGCGGATTGACCGATTTTGAATTTAATAGCAGCGAAGAGAACGAATTACGTAATATCGAAAACCAGTTGGCAACAATAGAATCAGCGAACGAAGAAGATCTAGACAATAATCCAAACATGACAACTTCTATAAATTCTTCAATTCCGGATGCAAATACATTGTCAAATAACAACAACGTGATAATGGGAGAATTCAGAGAAAAGTTTAGAGGAGAACCGTTCGACGGTAGTCTCAACAAATTGGATACATTTTTAAAGGAATTTGAAGTTTATAAAAATATCTGTCACTGGACAGATCAAAAAGTAAAAGAGCGACTACCCTTGTATCTGAAAGGGAGCGCACAGGATGTATTCGTGGAAGAAGCAAGAGACGCTACGAAATTGACAACATGGACAGAAATTAAAGAGTTCTTAATAAAGATATTCGGAATAGAGAAAAAGGGGAATAGGAAGATATTGGACTTCCTACACCCGAAAACAAAGACGAGATGAATCAAACGCAGTATACGCCTGTGAATTAAAGAAATTGTGTAAAGAAGCCTTCGGAAAAACAGATTTGCCCGAAGATAAAATGGTAGACGTCTTCATAAGAGGAATCAAAAGGGAAGACATACGAGCCAACCTTGGATGCTTGGCACCAGAAACATTAGATAAAGCAGTAGCAATCGCAAACAGATGTGAAGCCCATCTGGGACTGGGATATCAAGTGGCAGTCTTGGCCACAGAACCAACAACATCAACAGTCAATGCCAACAATCAAAACAACAATACCAATCCAGCTATGAATCAATTCATTCCAAGAGCACAGCAGATGTTCAAGCCACCAACAACGAGAAATCCGGAGGATAGAGGTAATAACCAAGTAAGTTATAATAATAATTACAGGAACAATCAAAACGCAAACGAAAAATGCTCCACATGCCAAAAAACGGGACATCGGTCAGAAAATTGTTTCCGAAATTACAACTGCCAGATATGTGGTAAACGAGGGCATACTGAGAAAATATGTAGACAACTCAATAGCAAAGCATGTTACAATTGTGGTCAACAAGGACACCTCGCAAGGCAATGTAACATAAGAGGAGAGTCAAACCAACCAAGACCAAATAATAATCTTATGAGAAATCCACAAATTAACGTGATGCAAGAAATAGACATGCTACGAGAAACACTACAACGAATGCCCATGGAATTAAAAGAGATGATGCAACAAATGCCCACCAATATACAACAACAACGAATCAACGTAATGAGAAGCAATGAGGAGATTCAAGAGCTGAGAACTAGAGAATATCAAGAACAACAACAAGCTGAATGGCAGAGACTACAAACAGAGGAAGCCCAGGAAATCCAGCAAAGATGGGAAAATCGAAAACAAACCCCGAAAAGAATTAATATGATGAGGATGGAAATTCCAGATGAAACTCACACTGCGGAGCAGTGTGTTGAGAACGAAGGGGGAGAAAATATGATAACAGATAATGAGGAAAAATCAAATTAAGTACGATGGAGAAAATAGAGGCCATCAAAGAATTTGCAGAGGAGGAAAAACAGAGACGTCGACAACTAAAAGAAATGACAACTGAGAAATCAGACGAACCAGAAACTCAAGAGAGTAATCGAGCAGAGATGAGGATAACGGAAGATCAAAACAAGGAACACTTAAATGTACGAGTGACGAAACTCGAAAATGAATTATGACACATAACAATAGAGGTACACTCGAGAAAATAATAGCAAGAAGAGGCTAGACAAGAGGAGATCAATTAATAAGAAAGAAGCAACTCCTGAAACAAGAGAAAAGCGGCAACTAAGAAAGAAGGCCTAATATTAAAATAGACGAGCGTTGAAAAATTAATAGAACAGAACAAGCACTAGATCAAAATAGAAGGTAGCAAAGAGAGCGCATCACAAAGAAATGAAAAGAGGCCAGAAATTAAGACTGCAACAAGATGAGCAGAAGCATCACCGTCACAAGAAAGAAAGGTATAGAACCAATAATAACAAAAAATCGAATCCAGAGGATTACTGCTACATAAATAGAACAAAGACAGGAAAGAAAAGCCACGTGGCAGCGAAGCTCAAATCGAGAACAGAATAAAGCAGATATTGGTTCCAAACAAAAGACAACAAAGATAGTGAAAGAGGAGAACAAACCAACATATCAATATGCTGAGACGAAGTAACCGAACGATGCAAAACAGATTGAAGATGAAAAGTGAAGAATAATGCAGTCTGGGCCGGAAGAGAAATATTGTCATGTCATGCGAGGAAAAAACCAACAAATGATGATCAAAAATCCGAATTAGAGGATGGAAGCGAACGTGCCAAGAGAGATGAACCGAGATATAAAAGAATACAACGAGATTGTAGAAGAGTAGATCGAAACAGATGTCCATAAAGCCTCATAGATACAACCGCATACAGCGAATCAATGAAAACTGATCACGAAAGGATATCAACAGATAGGTCATATGTGACGGCATCATGGAAAACATGATAAAAAAAGTACAAGAGGATCTGGAAAGAAATATGATAAGCAGAGTATCAAGGTAATTATTGATTTATCCAGACGTTACCAGACAGAATAATACGAAACAAAAAGGACGAAAGCACAATGAGTTGTACGATGGGTAGTGAACAAACCTAGGACCCAGCTACAAAATAACCTTTATATTATCAAGAAGGAAATAAGCGAGATATACACCTCGCGGATCGCTATATGGCCAAAAGAATTAAATGTGGGTAACGTTAAATAAAAATGAAGCGAAGACAACGAGCAGCCAGAAATGATGGCAAAAACCAATATTGACAACAAGAAATAAAAACCGATTAGAAAAAGAAGACAAAGATAATGAGGCAAAACCAGGATGTAGAATGACGGAGGCAAGCAATTAGACCAGGCGCGTAGAAACTATATTAATCGATTATCATTAACGAGACGTTTCTCAATGAAAAGTTCATGTGTAGATGGCTTACGGGATACAGACAAATGAGATTCGTAATGAGGAACAGATGAGTGATAGCCAAATAGCGGAGAGCATCAAAGAGATATGAGGGAGTATGTTTTTAAAACCAATAAGATAGAATAAACTTGCCCAAATGATGAATAAAGGAATATTTGGTAGGACCCCATTGGTCAATGCACGAATTATACCGACGGATGAAATTCTGAGAATTATAAACCAATAATGAAAGTAGTCGACGACGGATATGGTAAAAGATGTGCCAATATGTATCTCACAAACGACAAAATAAGTCCAGCGGAACGAACCCCGATATACGAATTAGGTATTATGGAGACGGACAAACCATTAAATATCATAGCCATGGATGACCAGAGGGAAAAATACAACAAAAAGGGAACAACAGATCCAAGAATTTCAAGAGGAAATGAAAAGAAAAATGACCAAATATTAACCAATCTACAGTTATGGAGACAAGATGCGAAGGAAGCACAAAATTACAACCTATAGATGATTCGCGATGGCCGGATCAACCAATGGAAAGGTGTATGATGAAAAGACAAGGAGTGGAAATGGAAAATGGAGAGAACCGAACCAAAATTGAGAAATATATTGACCAGCGAGAAGCGCCAGAAGAGGCAGCTAAGAACAACCTTGATCTATATGAAGATTGAAACCATATGAAAACTTACAGAAGAAATGCTAAACGAAATGGGAATTGGGAACCAGAGGAAAGACGAGGAAATAAATTGATGTAGAGCTCATTAGACCATACACATTGGAAAATAGGTGGATGGGCAGGGAAAAGTAAAATCGGCTGAGGAAGAGAAAAATCATCCGGTTTACAATGTCATCAATTCTATACCGAAATCGGAGGATACCGGTGAAATTAGAGTATACCCAAACGGAGATGGTAGGAAAAGAAATATCTATTCAGTGTATTTTCTGTTAGCAACGAGGTAGATATGCGACAAAGCGTTAGAATGGCCATTTAATCGAAAATTCATAAATTTCAATCGCCAACCCGGAAAATGGAGGGCGACACAGCGGGAAATTGGTTAGTAGCACCCAAGATCTATGATTAGCCAGGAAGCCAAAATTCCACCGAAAATGTAGCGGGATAAGCACCGCGTTCTACGAAAAAATAGGCCGTAACACCTCAATTCGTAAAAGATTTGATACGATATACATTACATCGAAGTAGAAACAGAACGAGGAATGAAATTGGCGAATCCAACAGAACATAGCGACGACCGCGAAATCAGTTGTGTACTCGAAAAAACGAATTCCCGGAACAAGATAATTGCCCACAGACATAGATGATTCTGTGGAAGAGGATTATACGATTAACAGAAACGCAAAATGTATGGAGTTAGCAGCGAAGTATTGAGACTGAGCAAGAATCAAAGAACGAACGGCGTACAGATTTAACAAATGGATAATATCGATTCATGTACAGAGTAGAGAACCTGCGAATATTGTAAAGGAAATAGAAGAATATCGGAAATGTATGCGTCGTACCCAGAAGCAATTCACGAGAGAATATCCGAAATGGAAACACACTTGAATGGGCAGCCGAAGCAATAGAAAAGTATTAGTTTAAATTATGACGCCAGATTTCGAACCAATTGAAACGAGTGATTTACATTACTGCCAAAGTAAGTAAAGTACAAAAGAGAATACCGTACGAACCCATTTCATTTACAATTACGAAGGTACGATTCATAGACGACGATCTCGAAATTGGAGTTACCGCAGATGCAACTGGGGTTAATTAATAGTATACAGTAGCAAAAAATTGCGGGAAGATGAGACTCAATAAAAGAAAATAAAGCGAACGCCAATAGGAGGCAGGAAAGTCTAATACGCCGAAGTTCCACCAGCACAGATGAATTAATCGTTTCTCACCAACAGGAGACGAAGAGATACTGAACGATCTAAATGATATCGTAGAATAGGAAACACCAGGAGAATACCTGGAATCAAAGAGATTGTCATGCACAGAAAATGATGACAATATGAATCAGGATTAAACCAGGACGAGCTAGGTATGTTGGTCAAAGACAACCAGTCAATATATAGAGCCAGATACCGAAGAGGAAAATAAAAGAAAAGAGAAGACGCGAACTCAACAGGGACGATGGGACATTGAAATGAACGAGAGCTAGCAACTCCAGAGAATAAGGCAGACGAACCACCCAAACGCAAAAAACAGTACGAATGAAAGAACTCGAGACGACAAAATGAAAACCAGCTAGAAAGGAAAACTAAAGAACAAATGCACGATGGACCAATTAATACAAGATTAAACAAGCTCCTAACATTTCAAGTAACAAAACAGTTTACAGGGAAATGACTAATGCCAATAACAAGGAGCAATGGTATCCAAACAGATAATAACTGATATGCTGGGATTAGACAAATCCAGAAATAAAGAGAATATTAAACTTAAAAATATCGGAACATGAAGGCAAAGAGCTTGGCGCAGATAACAATAAAATTAAAATAATGATAACAAAGTACGAACAACAATAAGAGATTCCAGAGGATTCTGTTGATAATAAACCACTTAACGAAACGATCTGATTACCTCCACAGATCTCTTCTGTGGGTAAGCCTATCTGATTGTAAATACGATAGTCGAATATACAGAAAGCGAACTCCAAAGAATCAACCCAGCACGGGATATGAAGTTTGCAATAACAGAACATTATCAGAACGGTAATTGAACCGATTCCATTTTGATCAAGGAGGATCAGGGCAAGCCTTTAATGATTTGGGTAAGCAAGATGTATCAAACCGCAGATAATGCAGACCAAAGTTGAAAGAGTTATTAACAAGAGAATCTGCGAGAGCAACGATTAATCAGCAAGCGATCCAAAAAGCCCAGAAAGCGGAATCCGAATGCGATAGATTACTACAAATACTCATATGGACTGATGTGCCGTGAAAGGAGTACGACACCGTTTTGTAGTCATCATGATTGCGACATATAAAGATTGTGACAAATACTCATTAAACAGAAACGGAAGAATGCAAAGCGCAAACCCCGGTAGATTACAGACAACCAGCAAACAGCAGTATGTATAATGTATCAACAAGACTAGACTTCCTCATCAAAAAGGAAATCAAGGAACTGTTCAGTAACGCAGGAAAATTGTCAAGCATCTTCATATGCGGACATCACTCACATTGCAACAATTATACGAAGGCTGAACGAGAAACAACTGTGGTTCTGTAACGCGGGCGAATGTGAAGCAAGGATTCACGACAGGGACGCCATCTAATACGGCGCAGTAAAGTACACCGGAGAAGGAAAATAAAAACTACCGAGTATACGCCGGCAGGAAGAACGTAACGCTGGAGACGGAACATGTAAAGGGAAGAGAGTCCACACCCTATTAAACTCAATTAGGTCAACAGGAGTAGTAGTACATCTTTGGAAAAGCTAGCCAACGTAAACGTTTGAGAAATATCAGGGATATTATTGATCCAGATACACACAAGCAATGAACAAGAAATGTCTCAATGTCTAGCAACAGATAGATCATGCAATACGGAATGTCAACGATCGTATATGCACCCCGCGAGTACGAAGACATTGTAGACTTCACCTTCTTGAAAATGCGCAAATATTCGATGAAGTGCAAGGACGAGTACACAGCGAACCGAAACTCCAACACGCAAAACAGCGCCGTTGGATGAATTTCACGGAGAACCGGAAGAGATCGAAAACAACGATATACACGACTATCGGATCAGGAGGTCACCGCACAGTAGTACATATCAACGGACACTGAAACATCCGGAATGAGATTTATTAAAAGGACGAATGGTGAGCAAATGTGAGAAATGTAGCCAGTACCACTATCAAAGGAATATTCTTATCGCGAACAGCCAATACCCAAACGCAAAAGGCGCAAATAAAACCCCAAGATGTGAAACTATATCTGTATACTAAATAAACAAGGATCCCTATATCATAAAGAATTGGCATCAACCAGAGAAAATATACTATGATCTTGTTAAAAATGATTGTTCCTGAAAGAGAAATACTTAGCAAAACAAAATTGGCAACAATGGCAGATCACAAATCCGGATAACGCAATTCCAGCCTAACTCCCACTCCACCAGAAGGATACTTTCGGAAGAAACATCGTTGGAGAAGTTATGTAGTAAGGCCGTACAAAATGTGAAAAGCACAATTGCGAAATTGCCAGAGAATTCAACAATTCCAAGAGAACAATGTATAAATGAATTAGAAATAATGCATAAAAGCGGAAACTCCAGATTCGCTCAACCAGTGAAAGGATGCATACATCCCAGAGAAATTCTGTACCCAAACAGTGTTCCAGCTTGCAGTAATGTATATGAACCCATTATTGAAATAAGAAGATTGGAAGTTGTTCAATTTCCCAATCGAGTACGCTAGTACACACAAATATTTGGACTTAACCAGAATGGCCAGCGAAGCAGATTCAAACCCAGGTAGATATACTCAACCGAGAGCGGAATATACAAACAAAAAGCAATGCTGGAACGGGAGCCAGAGAACATTTACGATTCCAGCACAAAAGGCAAGCAAATACTATCGCAACATTGTAACTAAACGGGAGTCAGGCAACCTATGGAGAGAAAGCCCAACTAACGAATTGTTAACTATCACCAGAACCATTTTCAACATGCCTACAGCAAATATGCGGATGAAAGCCATGGGTGGGCGAAGATTTTTTCCAATCTTCGGACCAACTGATGGTAGAAAATTTTAGGGATAATGGTCCTTATCCATTCAATTGTAAGCAGTAATTCATAACACAAATTTACATGTTTCCGATATTTACAAAAGAGAAAGGAAAATCAGAAGCTGGAAATGGCAACTTGGATTTTTACGTTTTTAGCGAAGACCCATGGTATTCCGCATGGACACTCAAAAGATACTGCCGACAAGATACAAAAGATACTATAGCGATTCTACGATAGATGGTACCCGATGAAAGAATTTGGACGAAAATTAAAGCAATAATAGAGATTACGAAGCCGAGAAACCAGAACCGAAGCGACAGAAACGAGCAACTGGAAACGATGCGATAAATTTTCAAATGATAGCAACGAGATAACCGGATAACAACGACCAGGAGCGGAACGCAGATGCTAACTCAGAGCAACTCAAAACAAGCGGAAAGAGAATCGAAAGACAAGACACAGTGGCAGTCTATAATCCATCCACCACCAAGTATATGAATGTTCAAAAGAAAGCAGCATCATCAAGTAGAGAGAAAAGTGCAGGTCAGAAAAGACAACGTACCGAACACCCAAGATCAACAGACATTACGAAAATATTTATCCGACCACAAAAATTACGAACCAAATTGGGCAGACTTAGTGGCCAAGAAACCGCCAAAGATCAAGAAAGCTGTAGATCAACGGACGCCAGAAACTCGAACTATAGCTATGTTGCAAAACGTTAGCTGGACCAAACATTTAACGGTACCATAAAATAAATGGAGTAGAAATAAAAGCAATGATCGATACTCGAGCGAACATCTCCAGCGCAATAAAAATGGATAAAATACCCGGAAGATTATGCCAATCCGTAAAGAAGAACAGCCTACATGGATTAATACCTGCAGCAGGAACAGTCAGCGGTTTAATACGGGAAATCTGTCGATAATAGAATACAAGAAACGTAAAAATTATACTTCTTAGCAGTTTATCAGGAGATGTGAGCGCAGATTTGTATAATTGGAGACATGATCCATGCCACGAATTTTCAAAAGAGTAATCATATGCATTAAGGATCGATGGAGCTGAGAGATACCAAAACCGGACCGAATATGTATGTTAAAATCAGAAAAGTGAGATGCTCAGAGAAATGGGGTACGTGCCAGGCGCACACAAATGATTGTTACGTAAAAGTGAATGAGGAAACTCAAGGAAGGAGAAATGTATTTTTCGAACCTAATCACAAATTTGAGAAAAAGAAAGAACTGCCATTCAGCCAGAGAGATAGTTATGTAAGACGAAACAATGAAATTCCAATCAACATTTACAAATTTCGATGAGGAACCGACCAAGTCATTTACGAAAACGAAAGATCGGGAAAGTAAGCACCGGATGAATGGACTATCGACGTTCCAACAACAAAAAGCCAAAGGAACTGAGGAAGAATTATGGATCGCCTATCGACAGCTCAGCCTAGCTAACGAAAGAGAAAAGAACAACTACAAAACTGCTATGGAATTTAAAGATATATTTGCAGCATCTGACTTAAGATTCTCGGTACAGGCGTGCTAAAAAAAACGCAGCAACACACGATACCCCACCGTAAAGCAGATGATACCCAATAACCACTACGGCGGCAAATCCAATCGAACTGGCCAGACAAAGCCCAGAAATCTGCTAGCGCAAGAAAAAGAAACAGTTCAAAAGATGTTCAGACCACAGGAGT